>JAWZYV010012156.1:0-569069 GCA_038373885.1 Cheiracanthium punctorium | reverse complement strand
ACAAGCTTTAAGGCACAAGTTGTAAGAACTAAACACAAGTTTTTTGCGTATTTTCTTAACAACTAAAGGGTACCCAGAACCGAAATTCAGTCTCCCTACACTATTACCTTAAAAACAGTAGATGTCCCATTTTGAGGAAGAAATTAAATACACTATTTCCAAAAGAGTAGTAGATGTCCCGTTTTGAAGGAAAAAATAAATGGTCACTTTACTCATAACCGATAATTACTGCTCATGTAAGGTTACTGGGAAAACTATTATCCATATATTCATTTACCAAATCGGACTATATTCCGTATACGGTGTTTTGTTTACATATCAATGTTTTTGTTTACAAATCGTTGGCGAACAATGCGACGCTAGACTGAGCGATGCACCGCCAAAGTGAAGTTACCTGCCGGTGGTAGTTGTGACTGACAACCATAAAGAATACGTGTTTCGTCAGGTTTGGGAATTTGAAATTGTTTCTGTTATTGATGGAGGGGAATGAAATGTGTTATGTTTAATATATGAAACGAATTTGTGCGTGTTTGTTAGAAATATAGTGTGTATATAACAGCTAAATTAGCTAAGCTTCGATATACCCCCTACCTTTTTTTCGCGCCAAAGATTACGTTTTTTGCGCCAAGCTTGGCGATAAAAGGGATTTTCTGGTTTCCCAAACGAATTTCGTTGGCGAGAATGGGGGGAGGCTATTTAAGGCAACCTAGGCCGGCCGGCCAATGACAGAGCGCCGTGATGCAATAGCTCCTGCACGTGGAAGATTGTGAGAACTTTTTTTCACATTTTTAGAGAGAGGTAGTAAGTTGACCGAAAGCGCTTCTGCAAAGGTACTGTGATCTTTTGATATTTTACTGTACTTTTTTTTATATTTTTGGTTAGGATTTTATGATTTTTTAAGAACCTCCGTAGCTAATGTAATTGAAAATTATCAGGGTATTTTTGAACAAAATTTAACGTTAAAGTTGTCTGATAAAAATCCCACGTGTGGGAAGAAAGGTGTAGCTAATATAATTTTTGTTATGAGCTATTTGTTAGTGGACCAAGAGAAGTTTTTGGATTTTTTGAGGGAGACATCCTTTCGGACTGTGAGCTTAACCTTTCCGAGATATTTTTGCTAACGTATAATATTGTTTCGCGTTATACATCGTGGTAACTGTGCACTATTTGTACAGGCGAATGGCTTCACAGTTTTTGGCTTTTTTCTTAAAACGCTCTACTCGATTTCTTATTTTTCCAGTTTTCGCGACTACCTTTTTGGTAAAAAAAAAACGGGGGGGGGCAGAGCCCCCCTCACATAAAAATCCCATTATTTGTGAAATTTAGGCTTTTTCAAATTTTTAACCCTAAATTCTTGTTAGAAAACGCGATTTCTGTGTCAATCAATTCTTAAATTTCCTTGAATTTATTCGTGTTTAGATTCCTAACCCTTAATTATTCCTACAATTTTTCTATTTCTAATTTCTTGTTCGAAAACGCGAATTCTACGTTCATGAATTCTTAAATTTTCTTGATTTTATTGTTGTTTACATTCTTAACCCTGAATTTTTTGTAGAATTTTTCTAATTCTCATAGTTTTTTTCGGTTCTGAAAACGATGCTTCGCGGCCATTTTCACATTTTAACCCTAAATTTTTTGTGGAAATCTTCTAATTCATATAGTTTTTCCGCTTTCGGAAGTGGTTTCACGGCCATTTTTTTTATTTTTCGCGCCGTCGAAAACGGCATTTTTGGCCACTTTTCTTTCGTTTTTGGCGCCGTCGAAAACGGCCTTGGCGCCAAAAAAAGTCGCCAAAAACAAGGTAGGGGGTATATCGAAGGTGCGCCGCTAAATAAAAGAAAGCATGCTGGTTTTACGTTATAAAGGTGGATTCATATCTGCTGCGCCGCACCGCAACCATGCCGTACTGTTTCGCCGATTTGGACCGTTGGCTGTCCTCGCGGCGAGCTTGCGGTGCCGCAAGTAAATACACCAATGCTCTTCTGTAATTGGCTGTAGCTGTAAAAGCTCTTCTGTAATTAGCTGTAGCTTTGCGGTCGCTGCGGAATATCTGTTCTATCCAGATAATGCGCAAACCCTCGGCGGGCGCCGTGTTGCTCCGCCACGTGGCGTCTTAGCGGTGCGGTACGGCCAGTATGAATCCGGCTTTAGACGGTGGGTGTTGGGAACATTTCTGAGCGGTTATTTAAAAAAAATAAAGGTAAGTGCTCTTTTTAACGAATCTTTGCAATGTTCAAGGTTTTTAATGTGAATTTTAAATTGATATTTGATGTGTTTATGTTTTCGTAAGTGCTATTTACGTGCTCTTCTAATCATACTGACTTTATAAGAGGTGTACAACTAGGTTGTATAATCCACCGATGTTTTTTTGAGTTGAAAACGGGCCAGTGTTTGCCCAGTTTACATTATCTGTACAACTAGGTTGCTGAATTCACTGAGGTTTTTTTAGCTAAAAACGGTCCACTGGCTGCATAGTTTACATAGCTGTACAACTAGGTTGCTGAATCCACTGAGGTTTTTTTTTAGTTAAAAACGGTCCACTGGTTGCATAGTTTACATAGCTGTACAACTAGGTTGCTGAATCCACTGAGGTTTTTTTAGTTAAAAACGGTCCACTGGTTGCATAGTTTACATAGCTGTACAACTAGGTTGCTGAATCCACTGAGGTTTTTTTAGTTAAAAACGGTCCACTGGTTGCATAGTTTACATAACTGTACAACTAGGTTGCTTAATCCACTGCATTTTTTTTAGTTAAAAACGGCCCACTGTTTGCTAATTTTAAATTGCCTGTTACTGAATTTGCAGACGTTCTTTTGGTTAAATATGGACGTTGTATTTTGTTTTAATGTTTTTGTAAGTGAAATATATGTGCAATTTTAATGTGTTAAAATACTTTGCTGATCGAGCAAAATGGTTGGCGACAGTCACTGGAGCTTGGCGGTTGCCAAGCTCCAACGGCTGTCGCCGTGTTTACATGGGGTGCGCACCGGCTTGTATGATTTTACCACAAAATCCTTTTCAGATTGGTGCATTTGTATTTAGCACCACAAAACATATCTCGCCACGCTCGCAAATATCCAAGCTAATACTATAACTGCTATAAAGGCATAGTTAACGATGAAAAATATTTCTACTGGTAGCAAATAGCCAAAAGAATAAAACCAGAATTATTTTTCACTTTCAAGGTACTGGGTGCTAACATTTTGGAACACACTCATTTTACATTTACCCTGCTTGGAGAGAGAACTGTCAGCCAGATCGTACCTGATAACAAAATGGCACTTTTAAATCAGTTACAATTAGTTACCTATTCTGCTTTGAAAAGACGAAGAATCTGTAATTCTTTTGTCAACTTTGTGTAGCACACTTTGACTTATTTATTTCACAAACTTTTTAATTTGGTGTAAAATAAGTGAAATTCTACTTCATATTTGTCAACTTTCACACGATTCTACATACTTGGAATTGCTTTGTTGCAAAGGCATGAATGATTTTATTCTAAACCTGGTAACCATTAAGTTTATTTTTTCAGTTTTTTATATCTCCTAAAATAATTCGAATTTCAAAATTTAAGTCAGCTTCCAATGAATTTCGGAAACCGTTGTGGCGGCACGAGATCACCTCTGCGCACACAACACCCGGCAATTGAAGGCCGGTTGTAGGGGTAATTTTGGCCAAGCCGGATTGCACATCTTTCTACCACCCATAAGTCCCTGGGTTCAAATCCAGCTCTCACCTTCACCATGGACACCTTCCTCAAAACTCAAATTCCCCACAGTTTTAGAGGAGATAGAACAAGCTTGCGGCAGCAGCAGTTACTTTTTCTTAGAACAGAGAGAAAAGTACAATCTCAAACCATAATATCCCACTCCCCCTCCAGACTTACTCCTGGCAAACTACCGATATTTAAAAATTAGAAAAAATAACTGATTTTAATGTGGTTTAAAGTACATAAATAAAAATAGATCAAAACATAACATGGGCGCCGGCAGAATATTTCCCGGGGGGGGCAAAGACTACTCCAGGGGGGCAAAGACTAGTCAAGGGGGGGAAGCACCCACAGGGGGGGGAGCGACCGCCGAAGGCGGTTTACGCCAACCAATACCCCCCCGGGGAAAACCTGGATGGCCACCCCGGACCAAGGGCATACCCCCGGCGCCGAGCCCACGAACTTTATTTGAATCCAAAAATTTACATTAAGTTACAGAACTCCCACTGGGGATTAAGACTTCAAAAGAACAAAGAAAAACATGAAGGACACAAGAAATAAACACTAAAAACACTAAAATACATACAAATGAAATACAATAATAAAAGTACAAAGAACAAGAATAAAGAGTCACCAAAGGCGCGAATCTAAAGAAAAACCAGTTCTAGAGTTAAAACACTTCCGGAGACAATACTTCGCGCCGAGACGATTTAGAGGTGCACGATAAATAAGATGATATATTGCTAGACCAAAAAGATAATATTATAACAAATATTCAACAAACAATGGGTTAAAAGGTGACAATAGCGGACCGGCCAACCATGACCAACTCACCAAATTAATTCCTTTCTTATTTTTTTTCCCTATTAAACGCCAGGTTCCCAGTTACACTGTATAACAAAAGTCCCCGACACAAAGCGCCGAAACTGCAGTATCAAAACAGTAAAAACTATACCCACTCTAGACACAGAGCCAGGTATACCGAACCACCAACTAAAAATCACTAGTTTTAAAATCGAAAAAGAAAAACCAAGCCAGGTTTATTAGTCAGCAGCCCGTCTGCTTTACAAAGTTGTGACAAAAGATTTGTGATTAAAGCCACAATTAGTTCAACTATTAGATTAAAAACTATATTTACAGTTTAAAAAGATAACATCAATATAAATATCACCGTAGGCCCGACAAGAAGTTAAAATAAGTCAATCTTGGTAAATTTAAAAGTTAAAACACACAAGAGTCTAAAATAGTTTAGCTAGAGAAATTTGATTAGTGACAACCTTTTACTTAAAATTCAATTATTCAGAAAACTTATATTTTATAAAAATACAATAGCCTTAATTAAGAACGTTATTATTAAAAAAAAAAACCATTTAAAAGCAGTAGTTATAGTGAAACACCGATATAGATATCACAACAGGCCCACCGCCCGACAATAGCACGAGGATATTGGTTCCAGATAGATTTAGTGATAAGAGCCCGCAGTGGCTCCGAAAAACTGACTCAGTGATATTATCTATATTTTTAAAATTCAGCTATTCATAAAATAACTTTATAAAAATACATAAGCTTTGATTAAAACATACCATTTCATATTTAAAAGATGACTGTAGTTAAAATCATTTGTAAAATTTAAAAAATTGGCCCTATATTAATTTGCGCGAAGATTGCCCTGGTATTTTGATCTCAATGTCTGATAGATATTTTTGAGGCTCCCAAAAGTTCCAGATTTGCTGAGTATATTGAGTAGACGAGCCTCCACATTCGCGGGACATCTTACATTAAGAACATTATAACCATGATCACAGGGTCCAAATATGTAGTGGTTTAATGTTCCCTCAGAGCCACAATCACACATGCCGTCATTGTGTTTGCCCAGACGGAAGAGATAAGCAGGGGAAAATCCCTTTCCTGTGACAAATGGCAGCATTGCGTTATCTTTAATAACATTATCCAGACCCACTTTCTTTTTATATTTAAAAGTCTCCCTGCCGGTCTCTTCTTGGCTCCACTCAGTCTTTCACTCACATAAAATTTCTTGGTTAATCGCCCGCTTTAGGGCTGAGATCGGAATGAGAATTTGATTATTTTTCTCTGGCCAGTCCTCCAGGATCGGACGCTTCGCCAACGTGTCTGCCCTCTCATTGCCGAGAATACCAATATGAGCCTTCACCCAAATTATATGAAAAAGTTTGCGTTTATTTCTTGAAATAGCCTTGAATATATTGTCCTAAAGGGGGTCGTTAGTGAATCTATTTTTTAGTGCAGTGGCGGTCGAGAGACTGTCTATAAATATGTATAAATTGTTATATGTACTATTTTCCGACCATTCCACAGCTTTCAATATTGCCAACTGTTCGGCCTGGTACACGGTATTAAGGTCTCCCAACCGCTCGGAATAATCGTAGATAAAATCGTCCCCCACTTTGACAGTGAAGGCGAATGCTGCCCCAGAGCTCATCCTGGATCCAGGGGGGGGGCAAAGACTACTTCAACGCATGATTACCATGATGGAAAAAGCAAAAAAGCAAGGGAAAACACTGCATGGAAAATACAGGGGGGGCATTGTCCCCCCCTTGCCCTATTCTGCCGGCAACCATGAAACATAATAAGGCATAAAATCTTCAAGTAACTTTTTTATCATTCTTTTATTTCAATGTAAATATTCTAATTATGAAACACTCTAATAGTGCGTGATGAATAATATTAAACTTATTGATTACTATTATTTCCAGCTACACAGTTCATGGTAGACTGCATAATTTTAAGAATGTAGAAAAATAGCCCAATTAAATTATGCTTTAACAATGTGAACACTTTCACATGTGAACAATTCAGGCATGGTAAACATTTGTGTAGAAGCGGACTGGGAGGGGGCGATTACCCCTTAGCTCCCATATTACTGTTGTGATTTACATACTGAAAAACATAGAAGTGATTCAACACTAAAATGTATCTTAGTATTGCAGGAACATTGACGTGGACCCCCCTACAAACAATCATACAGGGCGCCCATGTTCCCTGGTACCCTGTACAGGGCGCCCATGTTCCCTGTTGAATTTCAAATCGGTAATGAAATGAAGCAGAACTGGGGCCTGACTAAGACATTTGGACAAAATTTAATAAAACAGCATAAAAATTAAGATTTAACTCAACATATAGTTTTCGGGTCTCCTCTGCTGGGATGTTGCTTTCAATTAAGTAACATCAATCGAAAAAAGGCGACAGAAATAATTCTATCGCGAAATGCGTCTCTCACATCATAACAAAGCAAGTGAACGGGATAATATGACCGGAAGCGGTTCGATTAAAAACGGAAACACTCTAGGAACGATGAATTCCTACGTGTGTCAAGCTGGCCGGACCACATTTCGCAAAAGGAAAAATAACGGGATACAAAATTAGTGCTATATTAGTGCTCATTAGTGCTCGAACCCCAGAATTAGTGCTGCTTATTTAAGCGAGTAATTGACAATTTAATGTGGTCCGGCTATCTTGACGTCAAGGTGGCCGGCCACATAAAGAAAAATTTATTTTTTCGGAAATTTTAATACATGCAAAATTAGTGCTATATTAGTGCTGGCTGAATACCATATTACAGAATTTTTGATCCACATTTGAAAAAGTTATTAAATAAATAATGCGGACCGGCTATCTTGACGTCAAGCTGGCCGGCCACATAAAGAAAAAAATATTTTTTCCCGAATTTTGTTACATACAGAATTAGTGCTATATTAGTGCTGGCTGAATACCAAATTACAGAATTTGTGCTCTGTATTTAAGAAAGTTATTAAATAATCAATGTGGTCCGGCTATCTTGACGTCAAGCTGGCTGGCCACATAAAGAAAAATTTATTTTTTCGGAAATTTTAATGCATACAAAATTAGTGCTATATTAGTGCTGGCTGAATACCAAACTACAGAATTTTTTATCCATATTTTAAAAAGTTATTAAATAAATAATGTGGTCCGGCTATCTTCAGATCAAGCTGGCCGGCCACATAAAGAAAAAATTATTTTTTCCTGAATTTTGATACATACTATATTAGTGCTGGCTGAATACCAAATTACAGAATTTGTTCTCCGTATTTAAGAAATTTACTAAATAAAAATTGTGATCCGGCTATTTTGACGTCAAGCTGGCCGGCCAAATATACCGGTCATTTTCAAATATACCGGTCATTTTTGGAACACCCGGTAGGTACCCATATTATCGGTCACTGTCTTACATACAGTATAGATCTTGGTGTGTGTGTGGGGGGGGCTTACAGTTTTTTAGAGGGCTAAAAAAGTATTATACATTGCGGTCTATACACTCAAACTATTTAAAGTGCAATAGTGTCGGAAATTGTATCCGATTGAGTTGAATCCAAATTACTTAAATTCATGGTAAAGATCAAATGTTCAGAAAAATAATTAAAAACTTTGTAATACATCATAAAAGTTACTTGTCAGTCTATGGTTTAACTTGTACAAAGTTTTTAATTATTTTATCTTTTAAACATCACTTATTTTGAGTTCTTTTGTTACGTGTTCGGAGAGTTGAGTGGAGAGGGTCCGGATTTTTTGACATTGAAATTGTTCAAACGTGTCAGCTATACAATGTTAAGCGAATACTTTTATGAAAACTGATATTCTTCCAGCTTTTCAGCTACCCTATATAGCCCGGAGAATATAAAAGGGAAGACGTAGCTTAGTGCAGAAGGTAATAAATAAGCAAAGCATTAGAAAACAACATTTTGTGGCACCAATACAAAATTTACAATACCAGACCGGTTTATCACATGTATTAGTGCGAGAATGACAAAGGCCAAAATTTCCTGTGAATAGAGGAGGGGATTTAGGAGAGGGTTTAGGGGGACTAATAGAAAAGCAATGATTCAGAAGAGGGTTTTATGAGGGCCAATAGGAAAGCAGTAAATTAAGGCAGTTGAGAACAGAGGGATTTCCAACATTCAGAAAGGGGGGGGGAGGACAAAAATCAACATTAACTATATTTTTTTGTGTGTGTTTGTGTTTTTACTGAAAGCTTCAAGATCCACAAATATAGTATTGCGAATTCAGAAAATACAGATTTCGATGGAATTTGTAATTTCTTTGGGCGGTGGCAAGATGGCGACTCTTTTGAAATGTACCACAAAAAAGAAGCGTTCTATCTGCGTACTGGTACCGGTACAAACGAAAATTTTCGCGGTACATTTCGGTATAAACGAATGATATAGCTCAAGTTTGCATCTTTCTGCTCGGGTTGCCCTTTCACCAGCCTGACCGCAAAGGGAGCAGCGTTATTACTCGATACCGGCAACTGTCCTGTTGCTCTTTCATCGCATAGGACATATTTTTTATATTTTAATTACTTTGGATTAATCGTCAAAATCACAATGTATTTTTCTCCCTTCCTTGGGTCTCCTTGCAAAATCACAAGAGTAAATTTACTTTCTCATATTTCGCTCTTATTAGCTGCTCTTCTGCTAAATAAAATAAACTAACAGTTGACGCCGCTTATACTCCTTCCTCGCTTATACTCTTCGTTCTCGCAGCTGAAATATTTTGCGGTTTTCGCCTACTGTTTTTAGGCATACGTTTGTGGCCTCTGGAAATTTCCCGAAGCAGTGCCTTTTACCTCTACTATTTCGAACTGCCTTAACGGCTTTTCATAACAGTCATTTTTGACTGGGGGATAATACCGTAAGCGGGTGACCATCGCCAAGCAAGATGCGTCGCGAACTTGGGACTTAGTAAACAGGACGGTAAACGTAGCGATTGTTTTGGAATTCTCTAGCAACCTGGTGGAGAAGTTGAGTTGTTGTATCTTGCTGTGTAGAAAGGAAATTCTGATTGGTTGATTTTTTTTAACCGTAACCGAATGTATTTTGAGGAATTATTTGATTGGTTTAAGGAATGTAACTTTTAACCGGGAAGCGAAGTTTCGGTTTTGACTTACTGCGTCATTTTTATTAGTTTTGCTGTCGTATTTGTGTAGTTGTTTCGGGGCGTTGTTTATTTATTCTTTGTAAAGTGAAATTCGACAAAAAGTTTCAAAATGTTTGTTGGGAGATGTGAAGAATAGCGTGTGTTGATCTACAGTTAATATGCATATTTCAATGTTCGAGGTGGATTCATTTTGGAATAATGTTACGTTGTTTATGAATAAAATTTGAGGTATGTGGTTCTTTTATTTATTTAAATGTTTATTCCTTGCTTTACGGTACACGTGTGTACAGTTGAGTATATTTATGATCTTATGTTTCATATTTATGTAAGGTTTTTAGTATGTTGTGTTATTTTTTGTGAATTGGGATGAAAAAGTAAAATTTTTAAGGTTTTAAGAGGGATGGTTAATTTTAATTGTTATATGGTTTTGCCCCTGATTTGCAGAATTCTTGTACAATTTTTAGGTTTAATTTGAATTAATATGCAATGGTTTTTGAGTTGTTTGTGATCAGTTTTCATTCGATTCTGATTAATAGTGTAAATTTTGTGTGTTTTGAAGGTATTAAATTGCAAAAATCACTGGGGGGGAAAGGAGGTAGGCGGTTTATTATATTGGTTTTCTGTTATTTTATAAAGAGCGTTTTTAGCATTTTGTTAAAATATTTGCAGTATATTTATCTTGAAATCACACGAAGTATTCAATTTAAATATGTTTCAATATATAAGTATTTTTTAGTTGTTTGTGGGGGATTGTGTGTGGGGGGGGAGGGGGGGGAAGTAGTCGGTTTATTTGAGTGTTTGTCTATTAATTTTAAACTGCGATTTTAACGTTTTAAGGAAAATTTTGTTGTATAATTATGTGCAGAAACATATTTTGCATAATTTGAAGGTTACGGCTTATTTATTTTTTAACGTACCTATAGTCCAGAGCTAGTGCTTTGTTTATGTGAATTTTGTTCATAATTGCATTTGTAATATGTCTAAAAATGTTTTTATGTGTTTAGATAAGTGTATTGTAGTTTTGGGTTAATTTTGTTACTTATGTGTCAACGCATGGCTATGTTTTAATTGGCGCGAAAAAAAAGTCGCCAAGGTTGGATGTTGGCGACAAAAAAAAGTCGCCAACTCAACCGACACCCGCTTACGGTATTATTCCCAATTTTGTGATGCGAGCCTTCATCCACCGACATGCCAGGCCGCTTTAGCATCAACGCCGTAATTTTTATAAGACGCTTCCACAAGCTCCAATGTTGTGAATGTGAGTAAATGTGAATAATATATTTTTAACAGCGTAGTTAAACCGGAATTAATTTACTGCTTTCCTATTGGCCCTCATAAAACCCTCTTCTGAATCATTGCTTTCCTATTAGTCCCCCTAAACCCTCTCCTAAATCCCCTCCTCTATTCACAGGAAATTTTGGCCTTTGTCATTCTCGCACTAATGTGAATTTGTAATATTTTTGGGGTAATAGTGTGTAACTGATTTGTAATATCTATTGGAAAATAATAAAGACATTCACCATCTTTATCGCGCTTTTCTGTGATTTCCTCAAGAGACTGGTTTTCTTCATAATGTGTTCTTTTCCAATGTTTCAAAGTTTTCTGTGCTTCCTCCCGGTAGGATATAAAATCGACAAAAGCTAAGAAGATGGCATGTTTTTCAACAACAACATCATGGGTCAATAATTTATTGGCCACCTCCTTCGTTTCTTTGTGCTACATTTCGCAGAACTATATCTTAATACGTTCTACGAAGGTCTATGCATCTTTCATCCAATACAACGCAAGCTCTTGTGCTCTTCAAAATTGTTCAAGTAATAGATGACAACAATTTACATATACCAACCGTCTTTTTACGAACATCTTCAACTTCACAATACAGTAACTAAACATACCGGGACAAACGAAAAATTTTCCGGTACAAATGAAGTAAAAATGAATGCTACATCTCAAATTGGCAATATGCGTTGTGCTAGGCTGCCGTGTCATCAGCCCGACCACAAAGGGCGCGTTATTTCTCGATATCGGTATAGGTACGAATGAAAATTTTCCCGGTACATCCTCGTGCAAACGAATACCATTGATCAAATTTGCATTAGTCGTTGTGGTCGGGATGTGCTTGTGAAAGATTTACTCAGAACATGTTAATGAAAATTTTAACATGCTATTTTTCTTTTTTAAGATATAGGTATAGTGTATAGCATACATAAAGTAACAGAATTGATTATAAAAATTTTGATACTACTAATTACTGACAATATGCGCTCTAAATGTATATGTTACCGTGAAAGTCCGAAATCTGGAAAATGTCGACTTTCACCGGGGAATGTCAACATTCATATCGTCACTAGGTGCATGTCCAAAATATTCGCTAAATAACCTTATTTCTCACTTACACCGGCGAATCTCGACATTAACCCATTTATGCCTAGTGTCCCTTTTTTGGGACGGCATTTTCGCTATTAGTCGAAAACGTTATTTATTTTTCCTAGCCTTTATTCATGAGTACTGAACCTCAACTCTACAAAATATTTTAACATGACCAAGTAGGATATTGATATTTTGATTTTTATTCATAATGATTTTAAAAGAAATCATCCCTTGTTCAAGAAGTGGACATCAGAAATATTTCTATTTTTTCTGTTATCAGTAAAAATCGAAAAAAGTCGCAAAAATATCCAGGCACAAATGGGTTAACCATTAGTGCATGGTGAATGTGGAATATGTCGGAGATTTGCATTTTCTTCTCCGTATTTCAGACGCGATAAAATGTCACAAGTGTGTCGTAACATTGTGTAGCCTGTGAAGAAGGAAGGATGCTCGATATTCCTTGCCTTCTTAGTAATGATAGAAGTTGTATACGGATAAATGATTAATTTAAATTCAGATATTAGTGTTACATTTAGCCAATAAAGAGTTTGCCATTTATAACGTAATGGACATTTCTTCTATAACCATGGGAAATCATGGATTCATGGGGAATAACCTCCCCCAACAGAATAAAAATATTTTGCAGTGTTTTTGCCTATCTGATTTCCTTGGCTTTGCTTTTCGACCTCCGGTGCTTGTCGACATACTCCTTTGGTAATCCAAATATACTAGAATATAATCAAATATTCAGTCTTTCACCGACGTATTTGACATTCACCCGTGAAAGTCGACATTCTCCAATATCGGTTCTTCACAGTAACACATACATGGAATTTGCAAAGTTTTTAATGACAGTTAAAATATAGAAGTTAATAAACAATGTTTGCCTCTTTATTTCAAATAAAAAACATATTATGGCACCAATACAAAATTTACAATACCAATTATACAAAATTTGCAATACCGGAATTACTTTTAAAATGTTTCTACAAATCAAGGAAGGGGGGTGGGATCATATATATATATATATATATATATATATATATATATATATATATATATAGTAAGCGTAACTGTAAAATTCCCACCTCTTCTCACTTTAATTACAATATCATTGTGCATCAAGGCTATTAAGTAAAACTCAAATACTTTCGTTGGGTGAATGTTGCATCTCAGTGGAGTACAGATGGTAAATAAGTATTAATGTCTAATTTTGTATTTTCTGATGGCCCTGACCATGTGTTAAGTTCAGTAACTAAATTGTCAATGTAAATGATTGAATAACTGAATAAAAAATAATTAAGATATTGAATAACTGAAAGAAATAATTTTTTCTTTATGTAGAGGCCTTCTTGACGTCAAAATAGCCGGACCACAACCACATTGATTATTTAATAACTTTCTTAAATATGGAGCACAAATTCTGTAATTTGGTACTGAGCCAGGACTAATATAGCACTAATTTTGTATGTCTCAAAATTCGGGGGAAAATAATTTTTTCTTTATGTGGCCGGCCAGCTTGACGTCAAGATAGCCGGACCACATTATTTATTTAATAACTTTTTCAAATGTGGATCAAAAATTCTTTAATTTGGTATTCAGCCAGCACTAATATAGCACTAATTTTGTATGTATTAAAATTTCCGAAAAAATAAATTTTTCTTTATGTGGCCGGCCAGCTTGACGTCAAGATAGCCGGACCACATTAATTATTTAATAACTTTCTTAAATACGGAGCACAAATTCTGTAATTTGGTACTGAGCGAGTACTAATATAGCACTAATTTTGTATGCATTATAATTTCGTAAAAAATAATTTTTTCTTTATGTGGCCGGCCAGCTTGACGTCAAAATAGCCGGATCACATTGATTATTTAGTAACTTTCTTAAATACGGAGCACAAATTCTGTAATTTGATATTCAGCCAGCACTAATCTAGCACTAATTCTGTATGTATCAAAATTCGGTAAAAAATTATTTTTTCTTCATGTGGCCGGCCAGCTTGACGTCAAGATAGACGGACTACATTATTCATTTAATCACTTTTTAAAATATGGATCAAAAATTCTGTAATTTGGTATTCAGCCAGCACTAATATAGCACTAATTTTGTATGTATTAAAATTTCCGAAAGAATAAATTTTTCTTTATGTGGCCAGCCAGCTTGACGTCAAGATAGCCGGACCACATCGATTATTTAATAACTTTCTTAAATAAGGAGCACGAATTCTGTAATTTGGTATTCAGCCAGCACTAATCTAGCACTAATTCTGTATGTATCAAAATTCGGGGAAAAATAATTTTTTTCTTTATGTTGCCGGCCAGCTTGACGTCAAGATAGCCGGATCACATTGATTATTTAATAACTTTCTTAAATACGGAGCACAAATTCTGTAATTTGGTATTCAGCCAGCACTAATATAGCACTAATTCTGTATGTATCAAAATTCGGGAAAAAATAATTTTTTTCTTTATGTGGCCGGCCAGCTTGACGTCAAGATAGCCGGACCACATTGATTATTTAATAACTTTTTTAAATACGGAGCACAAATTCTGTAATTTGATATTCAGCCAGCACTAATCTAGCACTAATTCTGTATGTATCAAAATTCGGGAAAAAATAAATTTTCTTTATGTGGCCGGCCTGCTTGACGTCAAGATAGCCGTACCACATTATTTATTTAATAAATTTTTCAAATGTCGATCAAAAATTCTGTAATTTGGTATTCAGCCAGCACTAATATAGCACTAATTTTGTATGTATTAAAATTTCCGAAAAAATAAATTTTTCTTTATGTGGCCGGCCAGCTTGACGTCACGATAGCCGGACCACATTAAATTGTGAATTACTCGCTTAAATAAGCAGCATTAATTCTGGGGTTGGAGCACTAATGAGCACTAATATAGCACTAATTTTTTATCCTGTTATTTTTCATTTTGCGAAATGTGGTCCGGCCAGCTAGACACACGTTGAATTCCTTCCTTTTTTGAAAGATCTCTTGTAGTACTCTTTTTGTTTACTTTTGAAGGAGGAATCGGAAGCTGGTTTTTAGTAGATCGTGTTATTTGGAGCGTTTTGCAGTGAAAAATGATAGAAATTGTCCAGACTTCTGTGTTTTCTTTTTCTGAGTACTTTTTCGTTCAACGTAATTGAGAGAATATGATTTACATACTGGTATAACGTAAAAGTGGTTCAACGCTAACACATAATATCATTCCGGTGCAAGACCCTTGACGTGCAATAAGACTCCGAAGACAAGAATTTCGAAAACAAAGAATTGATCTCATCAAAAGCAGATTTTAAAATTCTGATTATGAGGATATTGTTGTTCACTGGGATGTAAAAATGCTTCCTCATATTTTGAATAAAGTAAATGTAGAGAAAATAACGATTTTAATTAGCTGTGGCGACGAAGAACAGTTAATAGGAGTTCCTCAGCTTGAAAATAATATGAGAATAACTTTTAGGCAAAAGCTGTATTTACAGCAGCTGAAGAATGGGAGGCAGTTGGTAAAATTCGGACAATGTTTTTTGATACCACTTGTTGCCTTAGGGGAACGTGCATTTTTTGCTGCAGCAATTACTGGATCGAAATCTTCTATATTTACCTTGTCGCCATCATATTTTTAAAATCCCCCTAAAATCTGTTTTGATTGCAAAGTGGGCGAAGCTCTGCTCCTCATCCAGATATTTTTTAAAAATTTCAGATTCGGTGGTCTAAGTTGGACAAGACAAAGTACAAAACTGCTAATGAAGATGAAACTATTACATAAAGAACGCAAAATTTGGAAGAAATTTCAAATTTTCTTGCAGAACATTTAAGAAATCAACAGCTTAGTTATAACTACAAAGAATTAACCCAACCCTGTTTAATTTGAGTCTCCCCAAATAGACATTTCTTTCAGAGTACCTGGTGCTGTTCATTATGCCAGGTGGATGTCTAAGGCAATTTATTGTCTCAAAATACTTATTTTCAGACACCAGATCTCATTAACAGATTTAGAAAAACGAGGTATTACAGACATTTGTTTATTTATAATAAATATTTATATAAAGGCAAGGCTCAACACTCCCACTCAGATTTTAGTCCCAATCAAGACTTAAAATTATTGCAATACTATTCAAATACTATTGAAATACTGAAAATTTGATAAAGAGACTGAAAACAAAGATCTATAAAATGATAAGCCATCTTTGGTATCTTAACTTGGAGCAAGTTGCATTTCATTTTTTCATGAAACTTGGGCAAAAAAGTCAAAATAAGCATGGCTGTAAAATTAATTGCATTTGAAAAAAAAAATGATGATGATGAAGATATAAGAGCAACAATGTTTCAACGAAGTGGATCATTTATTGAACAAAGAAGTTATTTTTTTTATTTCATCTCGAACAGTGATTTTTTTAAGAGATTTAATTTTAACATACAATTTTTGAATACTGATCCCGATGTATGGTGTGAAAGTCAGTATTATTTGAAAGAAAAAAAAACTGAAAGCTTTTAAGGTTTTTAATGACTTAAATGAAAGGGGAGTAAAATTAATATTAGGATTCAATTCCTATTTAACTGAGGATGAAGAACAAAAGCAGTTTTTACGATAGGTAGTATCCGAATGTAGAAAAACTTTTCCAGACTCTTCAAAAGAAACATCCAAGCCTTGCCACTTTAACAAAAAATTGTAAACAAAAATAATTTTTTTTTATAATGTGCTTCCATACTTACTTTAATAATAAAATACATCCAAACGTTAGTCGTTCTCAATTTTATACCTTCTTTGACATTATTTTCTGTTAATTCTTTTACTTAAATTTCATTTTTTGCAATTTCAGATTTTTTTTTAATTACAAACCTTTATTTTGTACACAAAAAAGAAAAAAACAAAAGGAGGATAAAGACGAAATATAATTTTTTGATCTTTCATAAAAAAGCCAACTTTTAGGATTCGGATCGTATCTAGTCCTGAAAAAAGCATAGATATATGCTTTTTTTAGGACTAGATATGATCCGAATGTTACCCTCTCAGCGTTTTTGAAATGGGCAAATAATCTAAAGTTGTTTTCACGGTAAAATTTTCATGCAATTTTTAAATTATAAAAATGAAATAAAATTTTTAACGGGAAGATTTGAAATTATTTTTAAGAAGGCTTTTAAATTACATACAAGCTTTAATATTAAACATATTTTATGATATCTTAGTATTACAAATGATTATTATTATAGATGTACTGCAGTGAAAACTGAAATAAAGTGGACGGGATTTGACATCACAACCGCTTGGAAGGTTAAATCTGTAAGTTTTTACATAAAAGTGATGTGTGACTTATCAAGGCGGGAAGTTTTCTTCTAAAACGAGAACAACATCATGTTTCTAGACTATATTTTATCCATTTTATGAAGGAAAGACTGCTTTTTTGCGAAAAACCGCGATTTTTCTAAACTTTAACCGCAATGGGGCACAGGTTAATATTATGCAAATGAGCTGAAACTTTACCAATCTCATTTTTGAGCCTATTGGCAACATTTTGGGGGGTGCCGTCCCAAAAATTCGAAAGGTGATTTCTTGTGAGGACCCTACTGTACATCGTACTGAAGAATCGCAACTTTAAGCAGCATACTGAATCCGGGAGTTCACGTTTACGTTTGTTATTACAAGATCTACAGTTGGGGGATAGAAAACCTTTGCAATTGCTGCAGGAGATGCAAACGTTAAGAGTGCAGAAAATTTCAGAGGATGTTTTAACGGAAATTTGGCCTCAGCGTTTGCCCGTGCAACTACAACAAATTCTTTCTATTAGTAAAGACGGTATTTCGGAACTTGCAAAGGTAGCAGATAGAATCTTTGATATTTCTAGTTCGTCAAATATTTTGGCAGTGCCACATGAGGATCAGATTCAGTCTCAGATTTCTGAATTGTCATCAAAAATAGAAAAGTTAACACGGCATTCGCGACAGAATAAATTTAGATCTAGCAGTAAATCGAAAGAAAGTAACAAACCGTTTTGTTGGTACCATTTCAAATTTGCGGAAAGGCAAAAAAAACGTGTGAAACCTTTCTCGTTTAATTTAAACTAATATGCCCCCTCTGTTACCGCGACGATACGGGATAGCGATCGTGCTAGTCGCCTTATAGCGTTTGACAGACGATCTGGTTTGAGTTTCCTCGCAGCCACTGGCGCTGCGGTTTCTGTATTGTCAAGAAACAGCGGGTTGCACAAAACACCATGTTATATGCTGCTAACGGCACTAAAATACACACCTATAGTTTTAAAAAACTAGTTTTGGATTTGGGGTTACGCCGAGAGTTTCCTTGGACTTTTTTGATCGCTGAGGTTACTCGTCTTAGAAGCCCATTTTCTTGGAAACTGTGGAATTTTTGTCGATATAAAAAATCGTAATTTACGAGACCCCCTCACCGCTGTTTAACCAAAGCACCTGATAGTAATGTATATTCCGTGAGTTTGCAAACGGTACCAAACAGTACTAAGTACCATGAACTTTTGTCTTCTTTTCCTAGCATCACAAACCCAGAATCTTTAAAAATGGAAATATAAAGCACAATGCTCTACATTACATTGTAATTAAAGGTCAACCAGTGTTTTCAAAACATCGTAGGTTATCACCTGAAAAGCTTGAAATTGCTAAGTGCGAAATTTCTAAACTATGGACGAGGGAATATTAAGGCCGTCAACTAGTCCTCGGGCAAGCTCTATTCACCTAGTACCAAAAAAGAATGGTGAATGGTGAGTTTCCGGAGATTTCTGCAGACTTAACACGATGACTATTCCTGACAAAAACCCCATTCCCCACATACAGGATTTTACATATGCCTTACATCGTAAGCGAATTTCTTCGCGTTTAGATTTAATTAAAGCTTATCATCAAATCCCTTTAGATAAGGATTAAATTCCAAAATCAGCTTCAATAACACCTTTTATAACACCTTTTTGGGTTATATTAACATAAATTTATGTACATGGGTTTATCTAATGCAGCACAAAGCTTTCAAGGATTCGTTGACGAAGTGGTACGCGATTTAGATTTCTGTTTTGCCTACTTGGATGATGAACTAGTTGCATCAGAATCTGCAGCTCAACAAAAAGATCTAGAAACGGTGTTTAAACGTTTAGATGATTACAGTGTTGTACAATGTAGAAAAATGCATTTTTGGCCAAACTGAAGTAAAATTCTCAGGACACAATGTTTCTAGCACAGGTTTATCTCCTTTACCTGAAAAAATAGAAACTTAACAAAAGTATCCTTTACCAGATACAGTTAAGGAGTTACGCAGATTCTTGGCCATGCTGAATTTTTATCACCAAATTTTAAAAATGCTGTCTCTTTACAAGTCCCATTATATGATCTTTGCAAAGGATTAAAGAAAAATGATCGCCCAAAAATTGATCGGTCGGACTGTAAAGAGTTAATATCAAACGCAACAATGCTTGCTTTTCCCAATCCTGATGCTGAACTAAGTTTAATGGTTGACGCATCGGATTCGGCTACCGGATCGGTGTTGCAACAAGCATATAATGAAATCACAGAGCTGTTAGCATTTTTCTCTAGAAAATTAACAACAGCTGAAAAAAATTACAGTACATATGATCGCGAATTACTCGCTATTTACAGTGCCGTGCGGCATTTTAGGTATATGCTGGAAGGTTGGCAATTCAATATTTACACAGATCATAAAACTTATCCCTTTTCTAAAAAAAGTAACAATGCTTTACCCAGACAGTAGCGTCATTTAGAATATATTGCACAGTTTACAACAACCATTAAACATATTTCTGGCAGTAAAAATGTAGTTGCTGACGCACTGTCTAGAATTTCTGAAGTTAAATTGTTAGATAGTATAGATTATAAAGCTTTGGCACTGGCACAGCACGGGGATAAGGAACTCGAGGAGCTTAAATCAGATAAATGTTTGATTTTTTAAGAATTTAAAATAGAAAATGATAGCCCTGGTCTTTTGTGTGACACTTCTACCGGAAACATCAGGCCGTATGTTCCAGAATCGTACAGACAAGCAGTTTTTCAAGTACTCCATGATCTTTCCCACCCAGGAATTAAGACTACTGTCAAATTGGTTAGTGAAAGATTTATTTGGAAGAATCTCAAAAAAGATATCTCAAATTGGACTAGAGCTTGTCTAAATTGTCAAAAGGCAAAGATACAGAAGCACACGGTATCGCCAGTTGAAACATATCCTCTACCTAAATGTCGATTTAGTCATGTCAACATCGATATAGTTGGTCCTTTACCTCCCTCGAAAGATTCACCTACTGCTTGACATGTGTTGACAGGTTCAGTAGATGGCCGGAAGCATTTACGATGGTGGACCAAACAGCAGAGATCGTTGCTGGTGCATTTTTTTCAGGATGGGTAGCACGATTTGGTGTGCCCGACACTGTATCAACGGACCAAGGTCGCCAATTTAAAAGCGACTTGTTTCGAAGTTTGATGAAATTTCTGGGAGTAACGAGAGTCCGAACAAAGGCTTACAATCCATCTGCGAACGGCTTAGTGGAACGTTTTCACAGGCAGCCAAAAAATTCAATCAAAGCTCATGCTACAGAGCGCTGGACTGAGGTTCTACCTGTTATTCTTTTGGGTATCAGAGCTAGTTTTAAGGAAGATATCCAAGCAACAGTAGCGGAAATGGTATACGGTTCGCCCCTCAGACTACCCGGTGAATTTTTCAGGGACTCTGACCAGATACTACAGCAGACAGAATTTCTCTCCATTTTACGCGAACAGATGTATAAACTACGTCCTGTACCTATGTCACGGCATAATACAATGAATACTTTCATTCATAAAGATCTGAATAACTGTTCATTTGTTTTTGTGAGACTGGACTTCGTCCGAAAGCCTCTACAGCAGCCTTATGTCATCTAGACATGTATCGCTAAGCTTCTGCCTTTCCAGTTGCCCACACGTATTTGCAAATTTATTGATAAATTCAGAACACGTATGAAAAAAAAGACTATAAAATGATTTTGTGTATATATATATATATATATATATATATATATATATATATACATTTGATAAATTAACCAAGATGCTTTCTCATTATTTATTAAGTTTGTGTTTATTTCAGATATACATTTTTCTTTTTATTTATTTAATTATCCAGCTTTTTTTATCATTATTATTTTGTTCTTTCATATGTACTTTGTATAACCTATTCTCCTTTTTTAATATATATTTGTCTTCCTTGTGCTTTTTCAACTCTGATATAGTATAATATCACTATTTATGGTTAAAAACAATATAGATTTCGTGACTGGCAAAAGTGGGTTACATAATGTAAACACACATGCTCGGTACAATTGTCCATATAATAATGAGGTGGACATTGGATCGTCAAACCATTACTCATCATTCAAAAACTACAGTAGTGAATGGCATTCTTTTCTCTTTAACTCTTGTGGTTCTAATAAATACAAAACTTGCCCATATGCTTCTAAAGATCTAATTGATAATAGTAATAAATATAAATTTTGTAAAATTTATAATTGTATTTATAAAATTACTTGCACTATCTGTAATATGGCTTATATTGGACAGACTAGTAACCCTCTACACCTACGCATCAACCTGCACCGTAACAATGTTAAAAATTATTTATCTAATTGTCATCTTTCTAACGTTGAATATTCTCACTTTCACTCACACGATTTCGAAAATATTATGATTGGGATTCTTGCCATACAAACCAATAATTCTGAACGTCTTTTCTTGGAATCACAATTTATCAATACTTACAACACCTGTTATCCTTATGGTCTAAACCAATTAGTACATAATAAACACTTGCATTATTATTCTAAACACACTGATCCCTCCAAATTTACTCCTGTTTATACCCTTTTAAATCTGTCTTTATATAAACGAGCAAGTCGTTCTAAACGAGGAAAACATAAAGCCTCTACGCATCTTATATTGTCCAATAAACACATCAAAAATGAGATCAGCTCACTTAATAATAGTTTTGAGAACGGCCATAACTGGCTGAAAATACGTGCCTACATATTCTCTCTCAAAAAGAAACACCTCTTAAAATACTATAAAGTTTTTACCTCACACTCTTTCACAGATCATTTTTCTCACTTGTTTTTTTATTTAATAATTGCTCGTGCTAATGCACTTAATTACAATTTAGTCTGTAACAAACGCAATAATGCTCAGTTGAACACCAATTTTGTAATTAACTACACCAACACAGTCTTCAATAGGATTAACTTCAATAAACTTTTTTTGTCTCACGCTAATTTTTTCCCGCTACCACATATCTGTATAAAAAAATCTTTCAAATATCCTATACCTATGGGTAGAAAGATCTTCAATTATAACTCGTTTTGTAAGAATTTTGTGTCTGATGAGGAGGCATCCTGTCTTTGTACCAGTGATCAATATAATTCTTTTGTAAATTCTGATTTTGGGCATATTGTTACTGGTGATCTTTCTATAATAAAAGATCCTAAACTTCAACAGATCATGAAAAAAGGTACTAAGTTTAGGTTACCATCTAAACACAGCATTACTGATATTTTAGATACTTTTAAATATGATATAGATCTATATATATATAGAACTTCTATTAAATACAATTTACCCTCTGCTCTCTTTAATGAATGGAAATATAATATTCTTGCTGATCTAAATAAAAATTAGCTTGTACTTTCTATCCAACTAACAATATAAATCTATGTACTCAAATAAAAGAGTTACAGAATAACTTTATTATAACCTATGTTGATAAATCTAGTAACAACTATGCTACTATATGTAAGAAACTATATCATCTCTCTTAACATTGTCCATAAACAATAATCCTAATTTCAATCTAACCAATATCTCTGAGTTAACTATGAACAAAAAGATATTAGCCTTCCATAAATTACTTAAGTTAAAACATGACAATCTAAAATATCCTTATTTAGCACTAATACCTAAGTTTCACAAATCTCCACTAAAATTCAGGACAGTTACTATCGGATGTAACACATATAATAATATAGCCAGTAAAATATTACTTAAAATACTTACCTCTATGCATGATCTGTTTATAAAATCAAATACTTCATCTATATCTATAGGTAATAGCTATGAACTAAAAAATAAGATTAAAGACCTAAAAAATGTGATTAACGTATCCACATATGATTTTAAAGACCTATTCAATGGCATACCTTTAGACGATTTGTATAATGTTATATTAAATCTATTTATAATTAGTAATAATAGCATTAATTTGCCATCTAACATAGATTCTAATTATTTCAAAAATCTATTAAAGTTTATAGTTTATAATAATTACACTCTGCATAATAATAAACTATATAGGCAAATTTTAGGAATACCACAGGGTGGTTCTAATTCCAGTTACTTAGCTGACCTATATTTATATAATTATGAAAAAAATTACAATAGTTCTCTTATAATATATAGGTACATAGATGACATAATTACAATAGCCACTGATAATAACTATACTGATTCTAATAATTTCCCAATAGCTTACCATTCAGCCCTAGAATTAATAAAATATCCCAATGATAATAGAATAATAAACTTCTTAGACTTACAACTAAATATTAATGATGATAAGAGTGTATCATTTAATATATTTAATAAAAGAGATGAGTTTAATTTTCATGTAAATGCTTTTACTCATTTTACTTCTTGTATGCACACTTCTGTTTTTAGAAATATAATCTCTAATCATAAATATAGAATAGAGTCTCTATGTACCAATAGTATTAAGGCCAATAACTTAACATACCTATATAAAACAGCTCTCAAATACAAATATCCTGGTAGATTTCTAAAATCAATAATATATCCAATTTGTGATAAATAAAACTGTATGTCCAAATTAGATTATTGGATGGTGAGGATGGGGTTGGCTGTTGGTTATTAATATATATATATAGATATATAAAGGAAAATCATAAAATATATATTTGTATATTTTATACAAAAAAATCATTAAAAAAAAAAGAGTACAATGTAGAATTGTTGATCACTGATACATTTTCTTTTTGAGAGAGATACATTTATATATTTTTTCTCTACTGTACCATATATAAGCCTTATTAAGTGCAATTTTACTTATACTGCATACAATACTATCAGAACTAATAACAATTAATACTTGAGTAAATTATTATTATTATAATTATGATAATTAATGTTAATTATAATATTTTCCCCCAACTCTTTTTTACACTCTTTCCTTACTACTTCCTAGCTATTAAAGCTCGTACTACGTTGCTCATGGGTTAGCTATACTCAATTTTTTTATTTATTTATATATTTACTATTACTATAATTATTATTCTTTAATATCATTCTTATTTCCCCGTCCCCTTCCATTTACTGAATTTCTTAATAAATTTACATAGTTTTGGCAGAATTTTGTCTGTTTTTATTTCTCTTACTTTTTCTCCTTGGCTCTAGCTGTTTCTATTCTTTTTTTGTCGATTAATTTTCTCGGTTGGCAACGATTTCTAGTCTTGTCAGTTCTTCCTCCTCCATGTTTGGTTGGCATTCATGCTGTTTTTTTCTTATAGCGTACCCCCAGGTCACGTAAAGCGACTTCTTTTGTCAGGTGACCTGCAGAAACCTAGCTATTTTTGTTTTTCTTTAAATTGAAATGTGAGTACGGTGGTACTTGATAATGGAGTACTCCATTTCAATTTTACTCTCCATCTCCACTTCATTGCATGGGATCGAACAATTAGGCTTACGCCCATGTGATCTTGCTTGGCTTGTCCTCCCACTTCTCTGTGGCTTTAACAGCTCTGTTTTATACAATTTCTTGCCTCTGGACTGACAATTTTTTATTTCATGTTTTCAGTTTTTTCAGTACTTTTTTTGTCATCATGTGCTACTACTTAATGTTTTACTAGGGATTCCATATTACGCAAGTTTAGCTACTTTATACACTGCTGGCCATCGTAAATGCAACACCCTGAAGGAAGCATGCAAATAATATGAAATTTACAACATGCATTAGCTGAGGTGAGATATGCAAATGATTAGAATTTCAGCGCAGACGCACATCAAGCGCGCCTGTGGCGCCACCTCAAAGCGCTATTTAAGGCTTGGAGATTTCGACGGTTTCAAGTACAGCAATTGTGTTTTTCTTGCTTTTTTTCAAAAAAACGATAAATTATGCCTCGTAGGAAACAACGATCATCTTTTGATCAAGTATCCGAGTTTGACAGAGGAAGGATAGTGGCATACCGAGATTGTGGGTTATCTTTCAGGGAAATCGGTCGTCGTATTGGACGAAACCAAACAACTGTGATGCGGATATGTGATCGTTGGGTGCAGGAGGGTACGACGGACAGACGTGATCGACCGCATCGACCTCAGTGCACCACGTCACGTGATGACAGGCAGATTGTACGCATGGCAGTGACGGACCGCTCAGTCACATCACGAACCATATCACAGCAGATTCAGTCTGTAACGCATCATCCAGTGTCTGCGCGTACCATTCGACGTCGTTTACAGCAGAATGGTCTGTCCGCAAGACGTCCGTTGCTTTGTCTACCTCTGACGCGGAACCACAGACGTCTCCGCCGCCAATGGTGCGATGAAAGAAGGATGTGGACGACAGAATGGAATGAAATTCTCTTTACTGACGAGTCACGCTTCTGTATGCAACACCACGACGGTCGGATTCGAGTCTGGAGACACCGTGGAGAGAGGATGCTGAACAGCTGCATTATGCACCGTCACACTGGTCCTGCACCGGGTATTATGGTATGGGGCGGTATCGGATATCTCTCTCGCACTCCTCTAGTACGCATTGCCGGTACTTTAACCAGCCAGCGCTACATCTCCGAGGTGTTGGAGCCAGTTGTCCTTTCTTACCTTCAGGGCTTGCCAACAGCCATATTTCAGCAGGATAATGCACGGCCACACGTGGCACGCATTGTCCAAGGGTTCTTCGTCAATCACCAGATTGAATTGCTTCCCTGGCCGGCGCGCTCTCCGGATCTTTCGCCGATAGAAAACATGTGGTCCATGGTTGCTCAACGACTGACCCAGAGTTCATCCCCAGCTGTCACACCAGATCAACTTTGGCAACGTGTGGAAGCTGCTTGGTCTGCTGTACCCCAAGAACACATTCAAAGTCTCTTTGAATCAATGCCGAGGCGTGTGGCAGCTGTGATCTCCAACAACGGCGGCTACTCTGGGTACTGATTTTGGCAGGAACCACGCTTCATAGAATGCTGTAAATTTAATCATTTGTTACTTGGTCAACATGTTATCTACACAATAAATTTTGTTGTGATATCTCTTGTTTTTCTTGGTGTTGCAATTTGGGTGGCCAGCAGTGTATTATATATATATATATACACTGTTCAAAATATATCTGTAAATTAAAGGAAAAAGGACTGGCAGCAAAGTTGCCAGAAAATGTCCGTTCTGTTTATTATTTTCCTTTTTCTGGACTTGTAACTTTCCGTTTTACAAAAACTGCGAAATAAAATAGGTCGGCCATCGCCAAGATCGAACCCTGAGCCTACGTATCTGGAAACGGTTGCTTTAACCACTAGACACAACATGACTGGTTCTGGCTTGGCCAAAGGGTGAAATAAAGGTTATTTTAGTTTCCTTGCGGGAGAGAAATTCGTGCGTTTCATGATTTAAAATTCGAGAAAAAGTGTTGTCCAGTTATTATCAACATAGTCAAATTATTGGATTAGCAAGAAATTAATTTCGATTTTCACAAATGTAGGGGATTCTTCGGTTACTGGGTGTCGTCGCCAAGCGGTGATGAGTCGCCAAACTTGGAGTTTGGTCGAAAGTTTGTTTACTTTAGCGTTAGAGTCAGATGTCTGTTGTAACCTGTGTAGATTGAGTTGAGGTGTTCGATGATGCTGTATTTTGATGAAAAAACGCTCGGTGGGTTCATTAAACGATACCAGGATGTTTGGTAAAGGAATTTTGTGATTGGTTTAGGCAATTTAACTGTAATCGGTAAACCGAAAAGCAGGTGTGAATTCGATGTGTCAGTTCTTGTTTGGTGTTTCTTGAGTTATTTACGGGGAATACAAGATGTATTTGGAAATGTGTTGTGTTATTTGAAGTGTAGTGAATATTATGTGTTTGTTTAAAAAGGAAGTGTGTGTTTATTTGAAGGAGGGCGTGATTATAATGTTAAATAAAAGGAAGTGTTTTGGTTATATGTTATTAGCTGATGTGTTATGGATATTTTTGAAGAGTTTCTTAAAATAAAGGTAAGTGTTTTTTTTAAAGAATTTTTGCAATTGCTTAAGGTTTTCAATGTGAATTGTAAATGGATATTTGATGTTGTTATGTTTTCATATAGTGACTTTATATGAGGTGTATAACTAGGTTATTTAATGCGCCTATGTTGTTTTGAGTTGAAAGCGGGCCAGTGTTTGCCCAGTTTACATAGCTGTACAACTAGGTTGCTGAATCCACTGAGGTTTTTTTAGTTAAAAACGGACCACTGGTTGCGTAGTTTACATAGCTGTACAACTAGGTTGGTGAATCCACTGAGGTTTTTTTAGTTAAAAACGGTCCACTGGTTGCATAGTTTACATAGCTGTACAACTAGGTTGGTGAATCCACTGAGGTTTTTTTAGTTAAAAACGGTCCACTGGTTGCATAGTTTACATAGCTGTACAACTAGGTTGCTGAATCCACTGAGGTTTTTTTAGTTAAAAACGGACCACTGGTTGCCGAGTTTACATAGCTGTACAACTAGGTTTCTGAATCCACTGAGGTTTTTTTAGTTAAAAACGGTCCACTGGTTGCATAGTTTACATAGCTGTAGAACTAGATTGCTTAATATTCTGAAATTTTTTTAGTTAAAAGTGGTTTACTGTTTGCTCATTTTTAATTGCCTGTTACTGAATTTGCTGACAATTTTTAGTGTTAAGTATGGATGGCGTATTTTGTTTTATTGTTTTTTTTTAAGTGGAATATTTGTGGAATTTTATTGTGTTAAAGTAATTTGTATTTCCTGACAGTGCTCAACATGTTGTATTATTTTATCGTATTCTAAAATGGTGTTTCACACGTGAAAAATTTGGCGACAAAAAAAAAGCGCCAAGTAGCGGGTGTTGGCGAGAAAAAAAAGTCGCCAAAAATAGGCGACACCCGCTAACCGAATATTTCCCCAAATGTATGTAGTTAGTAAAAACATTTACTCTTTAGCTTTTTGTCATATCGGTTTAGATTTCCAGACAGATTGCTTCAAACACTGAAAATCGGGAAAGAAATACATTGGCTGCTAAAAATATAAAAAAATACACCTTGGTTTTTCGTTCTCAGTTTGAAGTAATATTAATAATAATCACTTAAATTATTTTCTAGCCAGTCCTGTACATTTATGGATGTGATTTGAAATACTCTTTTTTATAAAAGGGAATTCTTCTTTAAAAAAATAATTAATTCTAGTTTAAATTTTAATTACTCATTATAGTTTAATTTTTAATTACTCATGAGAATGCGTTTGGTGTCAATATTTTTATCCATCTAAAATGTCCAACGAAAATCCATTTCTCAAAACTACTTACAAAACTTACAAACTAAACCAAAAACGGAAATTTACCATTTTCACAAGAAATTTCCGAAAGTTGCAATCATTTTTCTTCGTTTAACGGAAAATTACCAATTGTTGGGGAAAGCGGACATTTTCCTAGAAATTAAGGCTGTAATTATCCTGAATTTTCAGATTATTTTTAACAGTGTATATATATACATGTTTAAATTAAGGGATGGGAACTAAAAGAATTGGAAAATTAAATCGTTCATTGATAAAATCGAGTTATGCATTAAATGTGCCTAACGTTTTCATGTGTGTTTTATTACAAAAGCGGATTTACACTGAAGACAATTGAATTAGGTACACCTATTAATTAGGGTAAGTGCACCAGTAATTGACACTTTGTGAGTTTGATGGGTCATATCTATCACATCTATTATATATATGTGATAAAACGCGACGCTGTGAGTGGATTGGTGCGGTGTAAGATCACCATAAGGTTGAGCAGGAAAGGTCTGAAATAAACACACAACCTTGGAGTGGTTGAAGCGGCTTAATGTCGACGTAGGGTTCAGGATCAAAGGCGAAGCGACTCGATTAGGGCTCTAGCGTAGAGCCTTCCCCGGTCGGCCGCTACTGCTAGAACTGGTAGTCGGGCCAAGTAGAGGAGATCTTGCGGGTTTACATATATTTATTAGACAATTTGATAAAGACTTTGCTAGGCGGAAGTTGCTCCTGGTACTGCGTTAGCCCCTTTTATTAACTTTTGAGGTCGTGCACCATGACCAACACACATTGCAATTATTGACCGAACCCAAAATCTGGCCAGCGGTATTTCAAGGTTTGTTGTGACTTTCAAGAAGCCAGATTGACTGGGCTCGGGAACCCTCTAAAAAATTACAAAGGAATTGCAAGGCCGTGTAGTAATTGAAGTTCTTGAAAGCGAATTCCTTTGTTCCAATGGAATTAAAAGTGCGTAGTTCTAGAAATTTGGGAATCAATTCATGCAGCGGCGCCCAGCGATTGAACTTGCACGTCAAGTTTATGAAGTGCATAGCACGACTAATGGCCATGACACAAACGCGTTCCTTAGCTTACTCTCGAGTGGTTGAATACTGATCTTCTTCCACAAGTTCTCGCAGGCGACCCTCCTTCATCAGCATCAGTAGGCCGGCCAGAGCGCTCTACTTCTTTGATGTCACAGTCCTTGCTTTTGAACTTTCAGTATCAAACTTTCACACAGTCATATGATTCAACAGTAGTACCTAAAGCTGTACATTTAACTAATTGATATTCTGTAACTGCTTTTTGCAAGAAAACTGGAAATAAATTATGGTTCTAATTTCATTGCGTGATAGTTCCATTTCAGAGAAATTGTACTTAATCATAACGGTATTTTTTTTACCTTTCACAACACAGAGTTCTAAAGCAAGTCTCTCTCTGCCGTTTCCATTTGCGCGGCCGGACATGTAATGCATGTCTGCTTTTTCGGCAAACGTAAAATCTCCCATCACGGACGAAAACCAAAACGAGAATGGCCTCTCTTCCCCAAATCAACGCTGACTGGTTATCTACCGGCAAGGAAGCAACTACTAATTCCGTTTCTGATCCGTCTCCTGCATTTGTTCTTTCCTGTGTTGCTGCTTCGGCGCTTCACTTTTGACCACGCATTCCTAAATAAAATATGATTGTTACAGTGTCCTGTACCGGTCCTCAAAGTTTGTACGATGAATTAGCAGTCACCCTGTATAGAGAGTCGCAGTTGATTTGGACGGCTGGTTGGTTGGTGTAAACTGCGTCACTCGTAGAATTGTCGTTCTCCATGATATGTGAAATCAAGTAACAGTCGTTGATAAGTACACAGCACTTTAAAAAATGATTATCGTAATAAATATTATCCTGATGCATAATGAACTAAAAAAAAAGAGTGGTGTCAACAGGGAGTATTCTCAAGGGCATTCAACTTCGGTGGGTTGCAATTGCTTAATTACTCCGGAGTATGTTTTTTTTTTTCAGACAAAAATTTTTACTTTTTGCCTCGCAGATAAGTCGACCCCTACTTTGAGACACTTTTTCCATCTAAATTTCTCGACTTATTTGCGAGTATATAGGGTACTTGCATTTCGCTCATTCCACGTCTTACTCCTTCAACCTTCTTTTGCACTTCACTTTTTTGCCCCTTCGATTTTATTGTGAATTTCGTCCTTTACTTCTTCATTCCACACACATCTTGTATCTGAGTGCTCATTTCCTCCTGAAATTTCACCATTTTGTTCCGCCATGAGTGCATGTCTTCAAGTCAGGACCATATCTCTTTTTCTATTTTCTCTTGTCTGGAACGCATCTTGTTTTCCATACCTTGTATTTGAGTCTTCATTTCCTCTTGCCCGGAACGCATTTCACTTTCCATTCCTCTTTTTTGAGTCTTCATTTACTCTTTCCTGGAAAGCATGTCTTTCATAATGCTGTTCGAATTTCTCATCCTGGCTCCTCTGGTCAAGGGCATTCACACAAATATCCAAATCCCACTTCTTGATACCAATGCAGCAGTAATTTCTCTTTGAAATTGCTGAAGCATTTTGAGTGTATTAAAATAGTTCAGCAAACTTGAAAAATAGAAAATAACACTTTATTCGACAAACAAAGTACGTCTCACAATAAATACGAGATTTTTAACCCATGCCACATCGGATTATTGAAATATCACAGCAATAATACTATTTAAGCGGCAATAACAATCTATCACTTTGCTCTCAATATCAGCAGTCTATCACACACTATATATATACTATATATTACTTACAGATTTCCAAGCGGACATGACGTCGCACGCGATATGACATCATTTTTCTAGCCTTTTAAAATAACTTCTTTTCTAATAGAGATAGAATCAACATTCCTCTAGTTTCGAGAACGTTGTCGCCAAGTTCGTCGCTAAGGTCAATGAGTCACATACTCAATCATTTTACTTGCAACAATGCCCGTACAACTCATTTTCCTGCAACACACATTAATGCGGGAAAACATCATTACAACTTTGTAACAATATAATGAAAGAGTTATAAGGTGAAAGGAAATTGAAAATATTATTTACTAGAGTGCTCACATTTGACATTGTTAATGAAATAAGAAAGAACCTCAATATGCTCTATAACAACCAAATTCATTTTTTAAAATATTTTTAACAACCAGTGACCTTTTTATCAGTTCCAATAACATTTAAAATGATTGTAGGGATCGAGAAAAAATTCTTTTGACACCTACAATCAATTGTTCTTAATACTGTTATATAAATGTGTGTGTGGTTTAGTGATCAAAGGAAAATTTCTGATAAAAACGTTTTTAAGTGAATGGCACTGTATAGCAATTAACGTTTCAACGCGTAAAGTTCGGAAAAAAGGAGGGTGGGCGAAGAGAGAGATAAGAAGAAGACTGGAACAATTACTATTTTTTAATTAAGTACGAGTACTTCTTTTGACTCAGAGACGTTTTAAAGAGATTTTATTAAATCATGACTTAAATTTAATAAGTGAAAAAATAAACTATTAACTTTAAAGGGACATTAAAAATCGTGCAGTTTGTTGATTGCTATGTTCTATACTGCGTTTCATTTGTGTTGTATAGCAAAATTTGAATACTTTCACTACATATAGAGAAAAGTTATATATTATAATTAAGTTTAAACATAATCTTCACTATCTCCATTTAATCCCAAAAATTTTTTTAATTTACACAGAAAAACACTGACAATAGTCTTTGATAGTCATTTAATAAATTGCTATATTACGGCAATGTCGGTGAAATTAAAAATTTTCATCATCAAAAATTTATAAAAGTGATCGTGAATAAACTATAGTATTCCGCAATATGCTGCCAAACCCTAATGCAAGTCTCTGTCAGGCATTTTCTGTGCCCTTTTTTCAATAATCATGAACATAAAATTTAAGAATGGTTGCACCACACATTTATAATCATGACTTTGAAAAATGCTCTTGATTCTGAATCTACTGAAAAACAATAATGCTTGTTCTAGATAATAATTTGGAAAAAAAATGCTTCTTCTTCTTTTTTCTTTAAAAAAAAAAAGCATCTTTCTAAACTTTAATATATGTTATGCCAATCGTATGGAGTCCTGGCGGTTGAGGATTTTTAACATGTTATCTACTGGAAAACAGCAATTTTAGTCTCTGTCAAACGTTTTGATTCGGTCCTTTAAAAAAATAAACATTCTAAACTCCGCTGTCATAAAAATCATTTTAGATTACTGTCAAATATTTGGCGAGAACTCGCCAACCGCAATGCTATCCTATTGGAAAATTAAAGGTCACGTTCCAATTATCAGATTTAGATGCAACAAAGAACAAAATTTAATTATTTGACTCGTAGAAGCAAATTAAATTAAACCTCAGAAAAACATATGACCCTGAAAATTTGTAACAATTCTCAAGGACTGCAAGTCCCTGGCAGTAAAATCCCTAAGAGTAAGTAAGGGCAGTAAATAAGAAAATCACAAAAACATTTACAACACAACATTTAGCAATATATTTTTAACAGCATCATTTTAATATATAAAAAAAAGAAAAGTGTGTGCGTGTAATCTTTACGCGCGATTGAAGTAAAACTTCTTTGACGTTTACGACACATATCACTGAAATCATTAAACTTTAACTTAAAATAAATATCATATTTTAATTTAATTATATTTATTTTCATGTACTTTACAAAGATTAAATAAATGTTATATTCATATTATTCATTGGAAATAGGTACTTGAATGTCATCATAATTTTTCATGCATGAAATTATAGGTTTGTGGTAACTATAATGTGAAACATAAATTTTACTCTCTAAATTTGCTAATTTTCTTGAAAATACAGCATATATCGTTGTACCGAAACGCGTTGTTGATTGAAGTCGAGAAGTATTCATAGTTGGATCAAATTTTTATTTTTAAAAAATCAACTAACAGCTGAGATTCTTCAGAACGAAAATTAACATTAAAATCTCCAGTAAGAACCATCAGTAATTCATGATAATTACTTAGAATCCAGGAAGTGTCCATGTTGTAGTATTTTTCTTTAACTGTTTTCTTCATAGCTGCCAACTCTTCCAATTTTATGGGAAGATATTTCCACCACAATTTTTAAGCAGTTTTATTTTGCATTAAAAATTTGGACTTATTTTAAGGTTGCATTGTTTAGTAAAAATTAGTGGTGGAAAATCTTCCGATAAAATCGGAAGAGTTGGCAGCTATGGTTTTCTTATACTATTGTTCCATCTGGAGGCTGGGTTGTCGTCCATGTCGTCGTGCTGGGTCCATAGTCTAGTATTATACATTAAATGTTCTTTAACTGATGTTTTCCTCTGTTTGTTGGGTTCGAATGCAGGTAGTGTACATTTTTTTTTGTGTTTATCACAGTGTTCTGAAGTAAGGCGACCATATTTCTAAGCAGTATTTTGGGGACAAATCAAGCATGGTCCTCGAATCCAAGGAAAACTTGGGGACACTAGAAAGTATTTTTGGCGACTTATTCGAGGACACAACATATTACAATGTATACTAGTATACCCAAACTTTAAGTGTTCACTAACTTTGATACGTAAAAATTAACTCAATTAGCTTTTTATATCAGTTGTGTATTCCTATTTCTAATAAATTAAAGGAAGAATTTCATTCGTTTATAAATATTTATTTAAATCCGAAATATGAAAGGAACATCATGTTGAAATATCGCAATTTATTCGAAATTTAACTCTTGGCATAGTATTTGTATTTTTTAGAAGACATTGCTTTTTACATTGGCTCATTTTGTAATAATTTTTCATGAAACTTTGTACACCCTCTAAAAAAGTATTCGAGTGCAAGAAAAATTCCGTACGTCAATTTCATATTTAAAACATGATTAAATCGTAATAGAAATCGTAAAATTTTTGAATTCCAAGAAATGTACAGACAAAAGTCTAATTTTATTTATATAGATGTCTATAATCAATATTTAAGGAATACAAACCCAGGTCAATGTTTTTGGGACACCCTGTACAAAATAAATACCACTGAATGATTTTACAAAACTGTTACTTAACAAGAACTTTACAAAAACAGATTTTTTTCCACAAGTCTACATTGTCTGAATCACAGTGAACGCAAAGGAAAATGTAACATCCCCTTTAGTGCAGTCTTCATTCACACGGTTTCCAATGAGGTATATCTTGGAATATGTGACTCGTATGCTGTTAGAAAACCTGTCCCGCCGCCACATTGGAACTTTGACACTACCTCACTACCTCAACGAGTAGCAGTGTTATGTTATTTGCAAACAAACAGTTAGGTGAAAGAAGAAACCCCTTTGGTACATGCAAATTAAAAACAGTAAGTTTTTAATGCTAGTACGTTTACTTTAAGTTTGTATAAAGACCTGAAAGTACTAACAGTTCATAAAGATGAAAAAACAGCTATACAGACGATGGGACAGGAGCTTCTAAACCAAAACTTCATTTAGAGGGTCATTTCAAAACTAAAGCTAGATGAAAAATGTCCCCCTATGGAAAATGTGCACCGGTCTCCCCTATGATGTAAACTAAGTTTTTAATGAAGGTTTTTAGTTTTAGATAGTCAAGATCCTTATTCCAGTTTAACTTGTAATTGAATATAATAAGCAAGTAATTTAATTTAAATATTGCAAAATGAATACTATCGGATTTCTAGTTTGAGATTTTTGTGCATAAATTTTCATATGATAAAGTATTGCCTAGGATAGTACTAAATACTGAATTTGAATGTTGACTATTGTCCAAGCCTTGTTTAGGCTTAGTAATAGCTGGGGTTAAGTCACTGGCGAATGTCCATAAATTATGGTAGTTTCATTATATTGTTATAAAATACAGGGTGGTTATAAAATAAGGAAAGGCGTTTAGAACCCTCTAGCGGGTTAAGTATTGAACGAAACATAATCAAATTTGAAGGGCGTTTATAGTAGACCATGGAATTTCAATTTTTAAAGAGAAAATAAAATAGTACCAGAGGTTGCCACCAGGGAAAATGTCGGCACTCTTTACCGAATAAAATACAAGCAACTTTAGTAATCGCGTTCCTTGTTATTATGCTTTTGAAAGGAAATGTGAGAGAATTCTCATCATTTCCTTCTGATCCATTTCCTTCTGATTCCTTCCATCCAGCCTTCTGAAGGCTGGAAGCCTTCCTTCCTTCTTTCCAGTTCCTTCTGAAGGCTGGAAGCCTTCTGAAGGAACACCTGCACCTTTCTGCAGACTAACCGATTTGGGTCCCCGGCCAAGTTGCTGTCCTGTAGTCTCAAACCGTTGCATCATGTTTCATATGTTTGTTATGCTCATCGGCTCTTTTTCGTAACTTCTAATTCGCTTTGATGGTAATTGAGATTGACTAACAAAGCACGGTCCTGAGCCATAGAAAGCTAGTTGGCCTCAGAATGATGAGAAATCTCCCAGGCTTTCTTTTTATACTCACAATCGCAACAAAGAATGCGTTTATGGAAAAATTATGCATTTCATTTGGTGAACAGCGCCAACATTTCCACTACTAACGACTTTTGGTACTTTATATTTTTTCTTGGCATTTTTTTTTCGTTGTATACGTCCATCAAATTTGGCTGTGGTTCATCGAATACTTTACTGTCTAGAAGGCTCTAAACTCCTCACTTTATTTTATACTGTATTATCAGCAACAAATATCCATAACATTGGTCCAATACATGACCCCTGGAGACTACCTTTATATACTTTTTATCTTTTGTATTAAGTTGCATTTTTGATACTATATGTTTATCATTTAAGTTGCAGCGGTACGAGATCTCCTCTGCTGACGGTACATCTCGGCAATTGAAGGCCAGGAAAATGGTTCTTTTTACCTGGTTAGATAACTTCTTCAGCTACTACGCGTAATGCACGATATCAAAGCCAGCTTCCTCCACACCCTTCCCTTCTTTAATAACCCGGACAACGAACACGTATTCTCCTTTTTGCTTTCAACAACAAATAGCACAAGCACTAACCCCATCCATCTCTCGCTCTTTCCACAACACGTGGCAATAAACTTTCAAAGTTCTCAACGCAGGTCATCAAACTCTCAAAGCCCACAACGCGTTGCAGAAACATCTTAAAGTCTACAACGAGTGGCAAAATCGTTCATCAGCCTCCGACTGACTTTCTAGGAGGGGAGCGGTGCGGCACCAAGAGATCGCCTCTGCTCACACTACACTTCGGTAATCGGTGTCGCTTTAGTCCGGATGGATAATGCTTTCAGCTACCAGGAGGATTTCGTAGGATTAATACCAGCGTCCGCCACAAGCTTCCCTTCAATTAATCTATGGTAATTGCATTTTTTATATTCCAGTTAAGCGCTTTCTGGAAAATACCGTATTGATCCGAATATAACGTGGTGTTTTTCTACTGATCATTGCTCGTAAAAAAATCCTGACTTGAGCTAAATTCGAGGCCTAAATATGGATTTTTATAATTATCTTGATGAAAAATTTCAGGGTCACGTTGTATTCGGGCCAATACACTAATTATAACTGTCTTGTCCTTCCTTTTCAATAGGGTGCATGATTTGGAACATACCAATAACATATATCCATTTTTTGTCTATTGAGAAAACACAGAGCACACGCAGCCGGACTGATAAAGAAACTGACATGATAAACACTTTTCAGCTTTATTGAAAAGTTTTTAAAAAGATAACTTTCTTAAATCGTTTTATTGTTACTCAAAGGTTTGAGAAGAAAAGGAAAATAACCAGTGTTTAAAAGTTGAGAGTAAACTTTAAAGGACTGGAAATGTCTTAACCCTTTATAAGGCCGTGGTAAGAATACTTAGCACCTACGGTCTATTAGTACAGAAATCAATTATCATTAGTGAATTTTCGAGTTTTTCCTCAATTAAATTGGATGTATATTTTTTGCCTACATCTAGATTCTAAATTATATTTGGCTTGTGAACTTTTCTTTCATTCGTAATTTTAAAGAAAGCTCGAATTATTACTCGAAAATTGAGCATAAGAATCATCGCTTTTAATTAAATATTTTTTAGTTTAATTTCGTGTACAAGCAGCGGGTAGTTTTCCGAATTTGATTTTGTGAATAATTAATGTATTCTCCTGCAAAATTTCTATGTTTGTTTAATACTCGTTTCTCCCATTTTCACGTGGGGTGTTACAGTAGAGGGAAAATATATGAATTAATCGTAAAAAATGGACCAGAAAAATCCCAACTACTTCGGACTATTTGTACAGAAACTCGCCTTTTAAAGGGTAAATTCAGTATTGCTGTCTAAACGTACACTCAAACACTGCAAAGTGCATTTCACTTAACGTGTTTAACCCTTTAACCCTTTAAGGCGCAGTGCTCCCGCTCTGGGAACACCCACTCTGACGTTTTGACTGCTGCCAGTCACGAAGAATAGATTGGATTTCTATAAAAACAGTTGCGGGTGACATAGCTCCACGAGAATCTTACTTTTGAGCATGTCCTTTCCCGTAAAAAAAAATGGTCACGATTATTTTTAACAGCACTGACATCTGCCGAAAGATGGAAGAACGCGAGAACAGCTGGATAGATTGCCCAATGCTGAAAAAAGGGCAGCCGTTGCCATCGCTCGACTTAACTACCAGCAAGATGGCGGACGATCGAAACGTTCATCGCGTGCCACAGATCTAGAGACTCTTTTTTGACGACAGCTGGCTGTGCGCGAGCACAGCCAGCTGTCGTCAAAAAAGGGTGAATGTTTCGATCGTCCGCCATCTTGCTGGTAGTTAAGTCGAGCGATGGCAACGCCTGCCCTTTCTTCAGCATTGGGAAAGGGTTGCTCCTCAAAGGGTTAACGTGTTGTGTCCTCTCTGTGAGGATACACGACACTGACATCTAGACTGTCGGTCGCAAAAATACTCAAGTATTTGTCAATTATCCTATTGTTAGTTCACAAAGAATAAATTTGATTTCCATAAAATACCTACGTGTAATAAAGTTACGTCTACTTTTTAGCAAACAATTTACAGTAAAAAATATCATTTATTTGCAAAATTGATGTCAGAATTATTTTTGTCATTACTGGCATCTGCTAAAAACAGGAGAATACCATGAAAATGATTGCACTTCAAAAGGTTAAATTTGGCATAAGGAGTATAAATCCTAACACTAAAATGAGAAGCTATCGCAAAGATTGTCCCTGAAGGCAACAGAAGATTAGAAGTGAAATCACGTGGAAGAACTGAACTGTCGGGCAGAAATTTTCCACATTACTTACTTCCATTTGATTCTGCTTGAGGATATGTAAAGGGGATGGTAAATTTAACTTATAATGCGGAATCTGAATTGTTAATATTTACCTAATTTATTGAGATAGGTCAAAATAATGCATTAGCATTGTGTAATATTCCATTGTAGATAAAGTTTGTACATTTTCGTATGGAGTTAAAGGGTATCAAGAATACATGTTATGGTTATAATAATGCTGCTTTATGAGCTCCGTCATCGAGCTGTAGAAAACTGAAACAGACTTCCGATCACTGACCGCCTTATTTTCTGCAATACAAGTGCATTTTTTAAAACCTCCATTATAAACTATTTTCAAGCTTCAAATCATCAGATTAGGATAAAGAGGGGTGGAATAAGTATAGAAACTGGCTTTTTCAAAGGACTGTTCTCGTCTTCACAACTGACAAAAATGTCACATCTCGAACTGAACAGCGATGCTATAATTGTTTTTAAAAAACCTACTACACTCAAAAACGACAAACAGAAAGCGTATTTTCAAATTATTTTTCGAATAAAAGCATCATTCTCTGTTTCAGTAGTAAAAAGTTTCTATCACCCATAAACGAAGACTTTCAAGATATTTTTAAAGGCTAATGATCTCCTAAAGGATCTTTTTAGTTATATGAATTTCGAAAAAACAAAAACTATTTCCAAATTCAACTTAGGAAATTTCGATAACATTCATATATTCTTTTGTGAAACGGCAAACAAAAATAAAATAACCGCAAGCAAAAATAAAATGTGTCTGTCAGTGTGTAGGATTTACACATTCACAGGCGTTAAAATTGTTTATTCAAAACTAAAGCATCAACGCATATGTACGCAAATTAGAACTACAAAAACTCTCATAGAATCGTTTTAACAGTGGATACAAAAAGGTTTTCATATGTGGACCTCTGGAATGAAGTTATTACAGCTGCAATTGTCCAATTGTTTTGTGAAAATGCTACGGTTCCAAAACTCGCGTTCATATCTGTCCTGGGTGGGGTGAAATGGGTATGTAGTGTGAACTGTGTAGCAGGCTCGAAGCCAAGCGTTTGACTAGGGGGGGGGCAGTACCCCAGGATGGCTATTAATTCCAATTGCTTTCTTTTGCCTCCCCCTCAGAGTTCCCTTAAGTTTTACGAAAGCACATTTACGCTATTTTATTTATTTTATTGTTTTTACTATTTTAACTGGGTATGTTAATAAAATTACAGTGGTGGAAATAGTAGTAGACACGCTCGTTTTCTACGTTTAGTAGTGGGCACGACTTCGTGGTTAAGTTAATTTTTTGTTACGAAATTTTCATAATATCTTTACTATTGTTAGTGATTCTAATGTGCTTTAATACTTTGAAACAAGGTTGAAAAGTGTTTATGATTTCTGTTAGTCTGTCTGTACACCCTCCAAAAAAAGTATTCGAGCAAGAGAGATATTTCCTACGTTGGTTTCGTATATTAAAAATTCTTTATCATAGAATATGAATTAGGCTATCTATAAATACGACTATCCATATTTCTATCAAGTTGTGCGTTTTTCAAAAACTTAATTATTATTCGCAAATCTAAAATAGGAAATTTCTCTCTGCTCGAATACTTTTTTTGGTGGGAGTACATCTATTTTATCTATCCGTCCATGATCTGACTACCGTAAATATGCATCGATTACTACGAAATTTATGCTTGTTATTCCTATGTACTGTACCACGTACCCTATTGAAAATGTTGTACATAGGATTATAGCTCTTTTACAGGATCACAGAAAAGAATTCATTACATTATGCTTTAAGGACAGTCATTTTTTAAAAAAGTATTATAGATACATTCGGATATTTCAAATGAAACAAAATTGAAACATGTTATTTAGGATTACAAAATAAAGCCTTGTATCGAAAACAGTGTCTGTATAATTTATAGATCTTTTACAGGAGCACCTCAGTGTACGGTGACTCTGGAAAATTCTGAAAAAGGAATGGAAATCAATACCCCTGGAAATTTATAAAAGACGTAGATGTTCAAAATGTCGCTTGACTACATAACCGTCATCTAGTTCTATTAGATAGTGTACTAGAGCTAACCTTTCAACAACTGTACCGTACTTCCATATAGTTGAACTTGAGTAATTTCTATGTGTTTTCGTTCTATGTGTTGAATGCTCCGCGCTTATACCCTGTTTTGCGCGCAAGATTAGGACCCACTGGCGCATTGACTTAAATTGAATTAAATAAATTTAATTCATTTTAAATTATCTATATTTAATAATTTTAGAGACTTAAATTGCTAAATTTAAGCAGGGCCTGATTATGACCAACAGGAGCCCCGGGCATTGATGAATTTTGGAGGCTCCATCCATGAAATTTGTTTTATTTTTCAAAAAATTTTGATATAAAAGAAGACTATTTCAGAACATTTGAAATTGGGGGCTCTGAGTAGATAGAAAAAGACAATTCTGTCCCAGGCGCAGGCGTCAGGCATAGTGCGCAGTGCGCAGGGTGCAGGGAATTTCCCCTTTTCAGTGATGCTTAACGGTTAAGCCGTTGGCGAAAGAGTATGGTTTAGGATTTTTTTTTCTCTGTAAATATTTTTTTTTTCAGATTAGTGGGACTTAGAATTATTTCAAAAATTGTAGGTTTCTTTGATAGTTTATAATTATTTCTAATTGGGGAACTTATTATTATTTTCATAGTGTATTCAAGGAATAGTAGGTTTCACATTTTTCTTATGGATTAGGATTATTTTTTCTCTCTGTAAATATTTTTTTTCAGAATAGTGGGACTTAGCATTATTTCAAAATTTGTAGCTTCCTTTGATAGTTTATTACTTTTATTGCATATTTAAGGAGTTTCACTTTTTTTTTCTTTGAAATTAATTTTTTAGGAATAAAAACATTTTGTTTTAAGAATAAGAGTTATATTCTGATTTTTTCCCCTTTTGTATCACATGTTATTTTTTATAGAATAGCACGCGACTTAACTTTTTTTTTCCTTTATAATTTTTTAATAGTGGGAATTTAGTTGTTGAAGTAATAAAAATACTGATTTCCGCACCACTCATGGAGTACAGCATATGGCACGTTATCTCCCTTTTAGCAAATGCTTGGTGGAGATTCCCCTTGAGGCCTATTTTTCCAATACATTTTTCTTAGAACAGATAATGTTATTAGCATAAACCTCATCTACTGATATTACAGTGACCGTGTGCTAACGTGTTTATGCCATCATTCAATGTGTACAACTTGTCAACAAAGGGGCATAGAGCAACTTTGTCTTGTTGCACTGTGTACAACCTGTTTTTCACTTTGTGTTCGTATTTGATTTTCTCTAGTTAATTGGTGATTTTTCACATTCTCTATAGTTTTCATGAGATAATTTCTTTTTCACTACATGACGCGATACACATTTTGCAGTCTTCTTCTGCATATTTTCTGCTAAGATTGAATACATCTTAGGACGGAGTCCAACAAACTCGACGATTGGTTTACCATTTAATTCATCCTTAAAACAACCTATCTTCATTTTATTGAGCGTGCTGTAGAGAGGGTGGTTGATTGGATAGTCTGATGTATCATACACATTAATATCAATTAACATATCTTCATATACCCCAGCAAACACAGCCCTATCGGATAAGTTTTGGGCCGACATCGGCATGCCGACGCATAGTACATGATTGTATAGGTTTTCTACCGCTATCGATCAATCGTGTCAAACGTTAATCGAAATAAAATGTTTGTCGGGGATTCTCCAAAGATGTTTTGCATTACATTACGTTTCTTGTTCCTTGTAAAAGAATAATTTTGCATGTATTAGAGATATAAAATTATGGATATAAAAAAAAGACCTAGTGGTGCGTTTAAGCGCAAACAACGTCAGGAAAGAGAAGACAGTAAACAAAAATTACCTAAAATAGACAAATTTTTTAATCAGCCTTCTACAAGTAGTCTTGGCCCAAATATTTCTGTTGATAGTGACTCAGATAATGTGACCTCTGCAGTGCTGGTTGAGAAGCCTATTGAAGAAGATTTGATAGTTAATGCAGTCAAAGATTCCGCCACCAATGACGATGCCATCGATCACATCAACGACGACGATGTCTGCATGACACAGGTAACAGCGGAGGAATCATCGACCTCATCATGTTTGGAATATGTGAACCACCAATCTTCTTATGACTTGAGAACTTTACGAACAAGATATTAAGTAATAGTGAAAAACGCCAAATTCTTGATATGGGGCCTTTACAGCCTGTAGGGCCTTTTCCGAAAGACTCCCACCAGAACAACAGGTTTTCAAAATCGTACTATTTTTCAACTTCTAAATATGGACCAGTTCATCGTTTTTTGCTGTGTTATTCTAAAATTCTAGATGCTGCCTACTGCCAACCCTGCTGGTTATTTGCTTCGCAAAGGAATAATGCATGGTGTATGGGCATTCGGGATTGGAGACATTTATCAGAAAGAATTAAACAACACAGTTTCTCGAGTGGCCATACAGAAGTATGTGCTGTGTATGAACTTTGGGAAAAAAATGATACTATCGACAAAGAACTTGAAAACGAAATTTGTAAAGAAGCGTCTTTTTGGAAAATGGTTCTTCAAAGGTTATTCGATCCCAGCAAACACAGCCCTATCGGATAAGTTTTGGGCCGACATCGGCATGCCGACGCAGAATGTGCCGGGGCGATATCGCTCAGCCGGTGCCGAAAACGACAAATTTACGTCCGCCTGGGCGTGTGTCGGGCCGAAAGGATGGGGTGGTTTTGGATAGGTGTCGGCAAAAACGAGAACGGTGTCGGCCCAGCCCTATGCCATCTTTGAACCAAAGCCATAACGTTTTTGGTGCGGTATCGGCAACGACAAAATATCGAAAACCGGCCAGCACCTTACATATTTACAAAATACCGCAATTAGTTTCATAATTAGTTCTCTAGGACAGTAACAGCCCATTACAGTAATAATAATTATTATTAATATATAAATAATTTTCCACCACTGGGAGTAATTTTGTTAAAAATACTTAGCTAAATCAATAAAATTATTTGTTTTTTAAAAATGTTTGATTAAATTAAAAGCTTTTTCTGAAACTAAGGGTATTATTTGAAGAATTAACCAATATTTGTTGAATCACCAACTAATTTCGGTTAATTTCACAAAAAGCTTTCCTTTTTAATTTCATCATCCATTTTCCTGAAAGCATACAAATATTTTTTGATTTTACTAAGTATTTTTAACAAAATTAGTCCCAGTGGTGTAGTCATTCATATGATAATAATAATAATAATCATTACTTTTAATGGGTTGATTGTTGCAGTAGAGAACTAATTATAGAATTAATTATTAATAAACCCATGTTTATTATGAGAAAATCACTTATTTCGTGTAAATATTTTATTTTATATTACTGAACTTTTATTTTATGAGCAGTTCCTCTTACCACAAAAAAAAAATTTACACTATTTGTTAAGAAATATAAACTTCAAGCAAAGATCTATTTTCATATTTATGTACTTTTATATTTCATTGTATAATCTTCTTTCTAAAGAAGAAAATAGCTTTTTGTAACAATTTTTCCCCTGTTGAATACAGACTTGCTAAGTTTCCAAAATTGAAAAACCTCCTATTTTTTCTAAGTCAAAAAGCTTGATATTTTTTATGCAGATATTTTCCGATTAAAATGCACATATATTGAATGCAGATACAATTTGAGTCTTTTCTTAAGTGAGATTAATGTCAGTATAAACAGCACTGTTTTATTCCTTATTTTTATGATCTAAATAAATTTTAAAATTAAAAAAAAAGTCTGAAAATAAAGATCCTTAAAAACAGATACAAGAAACTATCTATAACTAAAAAATGTAATACAATAAACGTTGAAAATTGGAGCTAGCACAATGTACAATAAATAAATAAATAAAGAAATTGTTTAACCCCATGTACCTTAGAAAGAAAAACAAAATAATTTTTAATGCAATAGTTAGATAAATATTTCACTTACTGTTGTTGGAGCTTACCGTTGTTACCAAGTTATATAGGGCTAACCAAAAAGATTAAAACAATGTTAAAGAACTTAATTATTCATTTAACAATCGTCTTAATCCAATTAGTCTTAGTGAAAAATATTTTTTCTTGTCTCTTTACTTTTCAATCCGAACACGAAAGCCAGGAAACTGGAAGTCTTCCTTTACCTCAAACTCTCAATACTCTCATCTCATCATATCCAAACATAATAAACAACTAACAAAACAACACTGACAGTAAGCGCTATCAGCATTGCTATCCGCAGCTGTTAAATAGTTCGTAACGTATAATTAGCTTGGGGAAAAAAACTAAGATACTTTTCAACTGTTAAGGTCTGAAATAAAGTTTATATTTCATGTTCGGGTTATTTGAGTGAAATAATTAAAAGAATTTAGAAATTAAGTGTGAAAAAAAATTATAAGTAAAGCTTCCATAGCATGCCAAACTTAGGTATTGGCGAGAATGTACTTTGTTGATTTCTTGTAACCCCGTGTTTCACGGTTTCACACGCATAGCGTAAGGGGGTAGGGTCGTGGGGTCACAAAATCTCTGTGCTTTTCCCCATGCTGGGCCAAAAAGAAAAACCTGTCCACCACGATTCCAGTCGGCTGTACTCTTTTTAAATGCTTTCTGGATATTTTAGGGCTTATATTATTTATTTAAAACGTTTATTTATTTATTTTTATTTTTAATGCAATACAAAATATTTTATGCAAAAAAGGTATTTGTTGAAAAAAAGTAAATAGTACTTTCCCCCATATATATATATATATATATATATATATATATATATAAATAAATGAGAGTATTATATATATATATATTGCTTTATTTTATTCATATATGAGGTTCAATATTTGATAAGTTATCCTTCTAATTATTTATATATCGTCATTCTTGCGTATTTCAGCATGTTTTTTTTTATCTTAAAAGTTTAATAAGTTATATGCCTTATAAAGAAGGGAAAGGGAGCTTTATAAGATATAAATTTATCTTATAAAACTGTAAAAAAATTAATCAAGTAACTTTTACATTATAGTATAAATGACTTTTTCAAATTTCATGACAGTTGATAACGACTAAAGTGTGAATTTCTAGGGTTCCGGCCTACCGCGCGGCTGTTTTCTCCAGATGTAACGTGAATTTGGGTTAAAACCCCTTACAAAGTCCTCCGCCAAAGGCATGCCTTAAGTAAGCAGACAGCTCTCGTGTAGATCTGTCTTAACAACAAAACCTAAATAATTTTCGTGACAATTTACAGTGAAAGTAAAAAGTTTAATATTTTTAATATTAAATAAAAATCATAATCACTTCCAATCCCTATTACTGTCTGAGCGTGTCCAAAAACCCTGACCTACGGTTTTCTTCTTTAAATATTGATCATAGACATTTAGAATAAATTACAATGTCACTTTATGGTATCGAATAAAATTTTCATGAGAATTAGAAATGAAAATTTGTTTAAAAACATTACAATTACACTAGCATTTAATTTAGAGGTTTTTTTAATGCCTCATTCGTAGCATAAAATAATTTTTTAAAAAAGCATCTTCAAAATAACAGCACTAATGTTTAAAATGAATATTTTCAAAAACAAAAATATTTATATATAAATATAAAGTCGTGACCAAAATTGTGGACACTTTAGGAAATTTTTAGGTTTTTAAATTTGTATGCTAATAGGATGTGTTAAGTTTCGCAAAATCAAATTCATACAGCATTTTAAAGAGAATTTATAACTAATTTCAATGCACAAAACTAAATTTAAATATGTTCACTAGAGTAAAAGTTATAGTTACTTTAATCTGAAAAACAAATACAGTGATGAAGTGAATTGTAATTTCTAACTTTCCAAGTCAATCACTGTTACTTTTCTGAGCTTGAATAATCTCTCGTCAGCTCAATAAAACATCGATGCGAAGCTGTAATAAAAAATTAAGACTACCCTACGAACTGCTGATAACTCACTGCAATCTTCAATATCTAATGCATCTCGATAATTATCTCTGTTTAACTTCCTTTGTACTAAAAATATTTTAATTTTGTTTTTTTGAATTGAAATCGCTATTAAATTATCTCTAAAGTGATGTAAAAGAGTTAGCATTTTGTGGAACATAACATTTTTTTATACGCATACGAACTTAGAAAAAAAAAAGCTTCTAGAAATGTCCACAATTTTGGCCACCACTGTATACTTATAAATTATTCATTATTCTAATAATTATTATTTAAGACCTAAAAGCTAACAAGATAAATTGCTATGAATCAGAATAAAATCTTGCACTTATAAAAATAAACCAGTAATAATAAGCCGTAGTTGGTTAGAAATCAATTGTCCAGTGCGCCAAATTTAGTCCAGAACCGACAAACAGTCTTGGCGCCCATAGCGAATGAGCATACATACAAACTGACAAATAAACAAACAAAAAAAAAACTTTTTATTTTATTTATTTCGATTATGGCATTTGGTTGGTAACTAATAAAAACAGACTTTACTTAATATTAAATTGAGGTAAATACAGGACAGTGATAGGGAATTGGACTATGGATCTAAGAAAAACATGTACACAAGATCAATGTGCCCGTTAAATCTGTTGGGCCGATTCTAGATCATCAATTCTGGTTCTTGTTCAACACAGCAAACAAATAAAATAATTGGCAAATTATAAAGACTTTAATGAATTAAGTTAACAAGTTTAAGTATTTCTTTAATTGATTATTTTCAAGGTGAAGTGCTTGTTTGTTTAAAAATGAAAAAGAAATTATGTTGATGCCTAAATCTACAACAGAACATATATTATAGGCATGAATCATTTTACACTGTAAAATTCCGTTATATTTTGATACAAATAGAAGTAATTATAACAAAACTATAATTCAGAAGAGTTTTTTTAACTTTATTTATTTATTTGTATGTGTGTGTGTGTGGGGGGGGGTCTTGCAAAAACGGATAAAAAGTATGGTGATTTATCTGGAAGCACTTAAAAGGCTGTCAAATAAATGAAATGAAATGGTTAAGATATTTTAAAAACATTTAAATTGATACACATCGCTAAAAATAAAATAATTTTCAGATTTAATTTTACAGCTAAGCCGAAGTACCTTTTAGAAAAAGTAAAAATGCATTTAAAAGATTAGATTTTTTTAATCAAAATTTTTTAATTTGTCTTGTTACTGTGAAAATGAATAAAACATGAATGTGACACAATTTACGAAAGGTGATTTAAGACATTAAAAACTGACCGGGGATAAAAACTAATCTAAAAAAAAAAAGAGTAGTTTTATTATCTTTTTTATTTTTAAGTTCACAAATACTTTAAAATCCAAACACATTATCTTTATTATAAAATAAAATTTATTACTCTATTTATAGTAAAAAAAATTGTTTTTAATCAAATGTATTATCTTTCAAGTTTTGTGCGTGTGTGTGTGTGTTGAGGGGGGGGGGATGGGATGTAGACTCTCGAAATATATACTTGCGCATTAATATTCAAGAAAAACTATGAAGTTAAGGGTAGGGCCTAGTTCAGATTTGGAAGAGGGCAGCATGCTCAATGAATTCGATGTGATTTATCTTTCCGGTTTTTATACCTTGATATTTTTTAATTGATGACCTATGCTACCAAAAATAATTTTGATGGAGTATTCTTGTCGCCCCTAAAATTCTGGGTGTCCTAGACCGTGGCCTAGTTTTCCGGTGTCGTTTGTTTCGCTCAACGGTCTACCTATTAGGTGTCTCTATAATAAAGTGACCAGTATATCGAGCCTTAGTAGCGCCGAATGACTGATGGTCAAGTGTGTCATTAGAAAAAAAAAATATTTTAACTCGACTGTTTATGCTAACCATACCTTCGTTCCTGTTGTGCACGAGTATTTTCCAATACCGTATTGGTCATTAATCTCAGCGATAGCAAAAAATCCAGTACATTTACTTTTTGGCTGTGTGGAATCTGCTTGAAGAATTGTAATGAAAATTAATTTTGAAAATGTTTAACTAATTTGATCAAAAGCAGTTAAGAGCATTCAGAAAGACCGAGGCCTTAGCCATTATTTTCTTTTGGGTGGGGGCAACATACACGCCAATTATCATATTGATTTGTTTGTTTTGAAGAATACGGCCACCGGTAGGGGGGATGCCCACCGTGGAAGTCTTTCTAAGGTGTCCTAACCCTTACTTACGCTAAGTTTTGGAGGAAACCACGGGAAACTCCGAACGGTTAGGTCATGGAAATAACCTGGTTTTGAACAGGCATCTTCCATCTCCCAGTTCAGAGTGCTATGCGCTCGGCCGCTGCGCGGACGATTATCATGTTGGAAAGAATAAAAAAGAAGGAAGACAAATGTCATACAAAAAGGCATAGAGGGTCAAGTTCCACCTTGCCCTATGCTACCAACGTCCGGGCTCGTAGCCAGGAGGTGCGTTAAGGGACGGTACTACTTGAAAAAATCCCCACCCCAAGGATAAATTTTACCCTTCTTCCAATTTTGAAAAATAGACAGAAAAGGTGATTTGAAAAAATTAAAATGTTGAAATAAAAAGCCCTTTTGAAGAAATTAAATGTTTTTTAAAAAGTTTTTAAATCTTGATAATCCCATTGGGGATTTCGCTTAAAAATCCCATTGGGATTTAATCTTAGCCGAGTAGATAAGACACTGAACATGATAGACGGCTGAAAGTCCAAGGTTCGGGCCCATCTCGCGGCTGTCGATCTACAGTCTGGAGTTTTGGTAGGTTTTCTCCAGATGTAACGTGAATACGCATTAGAAGCCCTGAGAAAGTCTTCTTACTAAGACACCCCCCGATACTTGGCAGATCGTCCTAGTGTAGCATTGCCATAATTAAACCAAACAGAAACATTTTGCTTTTTCGTGTATGGAAACAGGAAATGGCTAAAATATGCTTCAGCCCACTCCAAAGCGTTTTTTTTTTTTTTTTTTTTTTTTTTTTTTTTTTAAATGTGCGATATACGTGAAGTAAAAAGGTCCGAAAGATTTTGCTTTTTCGCGTATGCATTGTTATTTTGCAATCTAGCTACTGCGTGACATACGTAACCAGTAACGAATATGCCTGCTTCACTTGACGTCATTAAGCTGTTAATTTGGATTTTTGCGCGCGTGTTATTGTTATTACGCTAATGGTTACATCTAGTTGTTTCCGCTCCCAGCATAAAAATATCGTCAATTTTGGTACCGCATACATTAACGTATTATATAAGGAGATACTAAATATAAAAAAATAGTATCTCTAAATAAAATATTAAAATTGAATTATTTCGATGTCCACATAAGTATGGCAACAATTGTTTATTTACTTTGTTTTAATTCTTTTCAGAAGAAATATTAATTTTTATTTGAACATCTTACAACTATTATACTTCTTACAACTACTATTTATAAATATGTAGCATGTAATTATAAAAGGATTTTAAAACAAAACTGGTTTAAAACAAAAAAAAAAAAACGATTTAAACCAAAAAACCTTTTTTTATTTTTATTTTAACGGGTTTTTATCCAACCCTGGGTGGGAATGACGGACGGGATAATAAAGTACCACAAAACCATTTTGGGGACGCATCTTGTCTAAGTGTCTTCCTCGTACAGAGACTAGAGAATTTTTTTTTTAAGTTGACTTCAAGAAGGCATTTTTTACTTATCCTTACAAAGTAGCAAAGCCAAAGTAGCTTTTAACAATATCTCTGTCCCGTCAAGTCTTTTAACTTAGATATTGTTAAAAATCTCATCCTATCCTAGAGAACTTTGTTGATCGGTTTGCCAACGAACAGGAGCAAATGGCCTAGATTGTTGCTAGAGTAAATCATATTTCTAATATTTAAAATATATATATACATTATATTTCGTCTTTTCGCACGAGCTGAAAGAACGAATTGCGCTTCCTTCCGAGTCCGTGTTTCCGTGAAAACAAATGGTCAAGGCAGACTGGTTCCGCAGGTCATTTCAAGGGCGAGAGGGAGATGCTTTCAACTTTTTCTGTTTCTCCTTGAGGGGGGGGGGGTAGTAAAGGCATTACTACACCTACAACCCCCTCCCCCTCAGGCTCAGGGGCAGGCAGGGGCTATGGACATAGAAATAACACTGGTGGCTATTGAGATGAGAGAAAATTGTATCACTCCGCTTATTTTATCCCTTGCTGACGTCTAAGTATTTGGCGTGAAATATTTGAAGTGATTTCATATTTGGCTATTAATGACAAGTGAATGAATTCGAGTTTTTGTTAATCTGAGATATTCTTTAAATCTGAGTAAAAATTTGAAAGTGAAATATGACTATATATCTGACTGACCGAGGAAAATTTGATTAACACATATTATTTATTAGTGTACATTAATTTGCGTATTTTAAAGAACTACACATGCGCCTTTTATTACCGTGTTTACACGTGTAATAGTTGCACCCCCGTTTTGAAGCAGAAAAAAATAGTTTTAGAGTGATCAATATTATGTAGTAGATCTTTTTTTTGGGGGGGTGGCAGCTACCCTACAGCACAGACACCACAAAAAGCACAGGTTCTAATTATCCTGATTTATGAACCTTCATTTAATCGGGAGGCTTCATTTCTGCCAGCAACTATCTATTATATAGAAAAGTTCCTTAACTATAAATTGTGCTGATATTTTTAATTTTTTATGGCAATACAAATGAAACTATCTTTTCCCTACAATTTTAATCCAATTTAATTTCAGAAAGTTCTGTTGTGTAAGTCAGACTAGGATGTCGGTGTCCTGAGCGGAGGAATTCTTAAAGGGCTCTAACGTTTATTCCTAAATATAAAACAATTAATAAACAGTAAAATTGGGGTTGAACATTAGTTATAATGATTTATTCCCTAATTTTATGAAAATCAATCACATTTCCTTCATTTTATGAATATTAGATAATGTTTTGAATGTATAAAAAAAATATCAAATTCCCCCAATTTATGTTCTAGAATTGGGGATACAACGATGATTTATCCTCAATTATATGTTCAAAAATCTGGTTACCTTATCGAACGCAAATTCGCATTCATTTGGGGGAAATCACCCAAAATTTAAACTGTAGATTGACAGATACGCGGTAGACCAGAACCTTGGACCTTCACACTTCAACCATGTTCGGTGTCTTATCCTCTCGGCCATGGTGGGAACCATTTGTGAACCTCTAAAATGCAATGTTTTATGTTCTGCTTTGCAGGTATTTTATTTTTATTTATTTAGTTTTTAACTTTTTTTTATTGGAAGTACTTAAGAACAACTATTACTTTGTATAAAATGAAATTTATAGTCATATGATTTTAGTTAGAAATATGAATAACTAGACAGAAACTGCCCCCTTTGAGGGTTGAGGGGGGGGCGGCGTTAGAAACCCCTTCAATACTAAATTATAAAAAGCAAAGTCGGTAAATTAACCAGATAGAATGATTTTTTTCTTTATTTGTCTGTGAAGGGGGCACTTCAATCCTACGGGCTCAAAACATGTAAGTATCGAAACCATAAATTAAAAAGTATTACTTTAACAACATATATGTGCTGCTTGCTGGTTCTATACCGTTCAGTTTAGAAATTACACTTCTGGACCGATGTCGGTTATGCAGTACATCGCCGAAATCGCATGTTAACCCTAAAAGACTTGCCGCAATCGGACCGTTGCACGCCCGAAATCACCTTTCTTTTGCCTACGCCAACGCATTTTGCCGACACAGAACCGACACCGCTCCAATTACTATCTTGCCAATGCCGACATCTAAACGGTACTGCCGATGTCGGCCCATCCCTTACCCGATACGGCTGTGTTTGCTGGGATGTCATACTTACCCTAGCAAAGAGTTCATTGGCTTTAAGAGGACATCGAGAAAATTTAAGTGAGGAAAGGTATCATGGAAATTTTCTGTCCGTTGTAGAGCTTCTCGCCTGATATGATCACGTATTGCAGCCAGTTTTGGATATGCCCAAAGGAATTTTTTTTTATTTCTAAGTTTTGTTCTCATTTTATTTATCTTCTTGTTTATTTTTATTGACTGTTTAGATTCTAATTTTTATTCAAAATCATGCGTTTTAACACTTTCCAACTTTTTCTTTTTAACTGATTTCGAATGCTGTGTTAAAGCAAAACTACGCAAGGTCTGTCTGCTTAGGGTATGTGTGTGTGTGCGCGCGAGCACTAGTATGTTGGGAAGTGTTTCATAATCGATGCGTTCGGCATGATTTGTCTTTCTTGTTTGTTTCTAGGATCTACAAGATATTTGAGGGCAACAATTCAAAATGAAATGATTGAGTGCTTTGGGACCGCACTTGAAAATCATGTGCTAGAACAAATTAGACCGTCACCGTTTTTCGCAATCATTATGGATACGACACAGGACATATCGAAAGTAGACCAGCTAAGCATTGTTGTGAGGTATGCAGTAATAACCAGATCGGAAAATGGACAGCCAGTTGACATAGAAGTAAAAGAAGCGTTTCTAGGCTTTTATGCAGCATTCAATCATAGTGCGGCAGATTTAGTCAACCAGGTGACTACATTTTTTATCGACAAAAATATTGATTTAAAAAAAATGTGTGGTTCAAGGTTATGATGGAGCTAGTGTGATGAGCGGTGTGTATAATGGTGTACAAAAACAGATCAAGGATATCCGGCCTAATGCGGAGTACATACATTGCGCCACTCATAATTTGAATTTGGTGGTAAATGATGCCGTTAGAACTTGTATCGAATTACAGATTTTTTTCGCAACACTGCAAGATTTGCATAATTTTTTTGGAAATAGCATCAAACGTTGGGATCTGCTGTCAAAATTCACTGGCGAGTCGGACACCACACTAAAAAATCTAAATCCGACTAGATGGTCCTTGTAGGGTCAGTACAATATCTGCAATAAAACTTCTTTTTTTCGATGTTATCAAAGCATTATCAGAAATAGTTCTCAAGAGTTCCAGTAAAGACGAGCGTAGTCATGCAGAAAGTATTAAAACAAAAATGCTAAATTTCGAGTTCGTGTTCGTTTGCGAATTCATGCACCTTGTATTGAATGACATCAATTATGCATCTAAAACTTTACAAAAATGCGATATCAATTTGGACGAGGCAAGTAGAGCTTTAGCAGAGGCAAATGCAAAGATGCAAATTTATAGAAATGACTTCGAATCGTTCAAGTACAAAGCCTGTGAATCCGCAAGAAAATATGGTATAGATCCCCATTTTAAAGAAAAAAGGCAAAAGAAAGTTAAAAAACATTTTGATGAATTAACTACTGATTACCAATTTCGAAACAGGGAAGAAATATTTAAAATTACTATTTTTAATAATGTACTCTACACAATAACAGCTCAATTAAATGCACGTTTTGGTGGTATGAGTGCAGTGAGTCAAATATTCAATTTTCTAACACCATCATTTTTATTGGATGTAGATGAAACAACTTTCTTACAAAAGTTTGACAGATTCCAAAGTAAATATTCTGATATAATAGGCCCCAACTTTTCCCTTCAATTTCTTAATATTTACCACCTACTTCTACCTGAATTAACTAACTTTTTCACTTTCTAACTTACTAACTTTCTAACTTTTTCATAAAGCAACTTGCGTGCGAAGCTAATTACCCCAGCAATATTATCCCACGCCTAATCAGAAATAGAAGAAAGAAACTCAACATCATCAACGACGCACAAAAAGAAAAATCCACCTTTACTCATCTGATTCCCTACTGCTGCGGTCTCGCTGTAAAAATATCCAACCGTGCCCGTAAAATGAACCTTCGTATCCCAATTAAACCCAATAGCAATATATTTAAAAGAATCCGGTCAGATAAAGACAAAATAAACCCCCTAGAAACTGCAGGCATTTACAAAATAAACTTCACTTATAGAGATTCCAACCTTCCCGGATACTACATTGGTGTTACAAAAAGAAAAATTAAAGATAGAATTAAAGAACACATAAACGATATAAAATACAATAGACAAAGTACCGCACTATCCCGCCTAGCCTTAAAAGAAAATATAGATATAGATTTCATAAATGTCAAGAAAATAGCTAATTACAGTAACCACAGTTATGGCTTAAGAAGGGAAGCGTTGGAAATAGTGACACAAGAGGGAGCTGTCAACGACATGGCGCATGCGCAAATTGAGCAATCATGGCAAGCCTCGATGAAGAAGCGGTGAATGAACCAAGCGGAATCAGTTCTGAAGGTGACAGTGAACTGTGCTGTCTAAAGCGCTTAAATGGTGCGTGTTTTTAGATTTTTTACGGAGATTTTAAGGCTTTTTTAATGTTTTTAATTATTTAACTATGTTTAACACTTTTAAGATATACTCCAAGCATATAGGTAGCTAAAATTTAACAGAAGGTATGGAACGCGTACGTAGAAAAAGAAGAAAAACACTAATAAACTAAACTAAAGGAGCAAAATTTCTTCTCATAATAAGTAAATAAATAAAGTATTATTTACAAACTGTACCCCTTCCCCTCCAAAAACACAGAAGAAAAAAAATTAATTAAATTAAACTGACTATGAAAAATCACTAAATCTAAATACGGCATTTGTAACGTGCAGAGTTATAAAAGAAAATATAAAGAAGAGTTTTACGAACTCATTGCGAGCTACAAAGTGTTTTACGAACTCATTTTCTTATAATTTCTATATTAAAAAATAATTAGTTATACTACTTATTTCGGCACAAGTCGGTTTCGAACCGACGCTCCCCTATTCGCAATCTGCTACCGGTCATGTCCGAGTTACCTTATAAGAGCACCTATCCTATTTAGTAAATCTTCACGCAAGCTGATATTTCAGTATTGCAATTTTGATTTGTGATATCAGTTTATAATATTGTTGTAAAATAACATTTTTTTTAAACATCAACTGAAACTTGTAAAACAGATTGTTTGAATAACTGCTGTTGAATAGCCAATAGTTAATTTTTAAATAATACAATGTATATTTTCTTTATAGTTCATACTTAGATATATTCATTTATATTAAAACATTTTTAATTGTTCTGAATACAAAATCTATGCAATATATTAAACAGTTGCTCAAGTACAAATTCTGTTGCTATTAACTTTTATTTGTAGGGTACATATAGTGAAAATGTATTTATTCTATTTGTTAAATATAATTTAATTTTAAAATATTCTAAAATAAAACCTTTTATAAAATTTGCATTTTCTTTTACAGTGCATGCATTTTAATTTTTATTTGCTGCAAAATGTGATTTTTAAAAACTAATGACTAGTTTTGGGGTTTATTATATAAGTATTAACTTTACTTCGAAAGTTTTTGAGTTCGCACGCATTATTCAGTTATAAAAAGGAATTTTAATTTCACGTAATTTAAATCACAGTTGAAGAATAATTAATACTGAAACTGCTGCCTCTCAGCATGAAATAATGTATCTGTTTGCGGATTCCATTAAAAATATTATTAAATTCACGTTATTGAAGGGCAAACTTAAATGGCCGTTAGTAAGTTTTCTGATTAAGGGCCAAAATAACATTTTTCTCTCATGGCCCAGAGTATTACAACATACACTTCACCAGAAGTAAATCTGCCAGAAAAAGACCTCCTCCGTGCCATTTACTGACAAGTAGTATTCTTCTTAACTCAACACTGCCAGAAGAGGGCCTTTTCTGTACAACATGCACACAGTACCAAAGTCCCCAACACTTTCCTAAATGGACCCTAAGTCTCCCCTAAGTTGTGTGTTTGCTGGGGCGTAAATCGAATTTTGCAAACTGAACACTGTACGACTCCAACCCGTAACTTCCACTTTGAGCGGTTATGGTAAATGTCAAGTAAAACCGCTAGGTTTCTTTAAAGATAATATTGAAATTGACAACTTTCAGTGCATAACTGACATTTACGTAGTTGACAGCAACGCCATGACACATGAAGTAATATTAGGTTTAAACCTCAAGCTATGAAAATTACTGCAATACAAATGACATACTATAAAAATTTATTGATGGTAAAGAATTGATAGTTGTACCAGAAAATATGCAGATCGAGATCATAAAAGACTCCCTCAAGATACTGGAATCACGTGTACAGAAAAACATCTCACCGAATACTATTATATTCCCAAGATTAGAGATGAAATAGAGAGTGTCATATCAAATTGTAAATCGTAAACAAGGGAAAAAAGAAGGTTTTTTTTTGCATCCGCCGTATAAGGACGATATACCGCTCCATACTTATCTCATAGACAACGTTCTACCCCTAGAGAGCACAAATAAAATCTGTAAACACGTTTTGGTAATCATCGACGCTTTTACTAAGTTTGTGTGGATCTATCCCACAAAATCCTCAACTTCGGCAGAAGTAATAAAAAAATTAGGCGATCAAAAGGTAATTTTTGGGAGCCTTGCCCAAATTATTACTGACAAAGGCACAGCATTTACTTCGAGCGCGTTCGCTGAATACTGTGCTCGCGAGGATATTAAACATCATACAATTACGACCGGCCTTCCAAGAGCAAAACGTACATTCGAACTTTTAAATCAAGTCATACCAGTTCTTGAAAAATTATCTATCGAAAATCCCCCCCCCCCCAATGGTATAAACATACTTAAAGAATTACAGCTAACTTTAAATTCGAAGTACCAGCGCAGTTTGGATACTGCTGCATTTGAGATGTTATTTGGTATCAAAACAAACCTCAAGGGTACAGCTAAATTACATGAATTGATTGAACTTGAATTTAAAGCTCAATTTGAGGCACAGTGAGACGATTTTAGGAGAAATGCAAAAGCTGAAATCTTGAAAATTCAACAGGAAAACAAGAAAACGTATAGCATGCATCGGAGGGCTGCACTACCATACAAGGTTGGTGACTTAGTCGCAATCATATGCACTCAATTTGGGCCAAATTTAAAACTGAAAGCAAAATTTTTTTGATCCTATAAGATAACCAAGGTAAAAGGAGGCGGTATCTTCGACGTAATGTAAAAGAGTTATCATGAAGAAACAAAATGAATCGCTACTTGTGCCGTGTACATGAAGGGGTGGACTGTGCCCTTTCACTGATTCAAACCGGTACTTGTGTATTATACCGTCGACATTTTTGCCAAAAATTGCTTTCACCTAGTTGGCATCCCTTAGTTCGGGTTACCTTAAAATACTTCTGGTCAAATATTTACATACCAACTGAGTTGCCATAAAAACAAAAACCAATAGGTACTGCCATTTTTAATTGCCCGTGCACATAGGTTTAAAGCAATAAATATATAAAAGGGGTTCATGCATTAATATTAAGATAGATAATCAGTTCAACATTTTGTGGGAAGGAACGCGTAGTTTTCTCTGGAAACCAGAAAATAATACATTCTTAGTTTAAGAAAAAAATTTCAGTTAAAAGTAACATGATTAAAATATGGGACTTACCTTCTACAGAAGAGAAAGCTGTTAAATACTGGCAAAAGTATGAAGTTGTACCGTCGCTTAAAAGTTGTGAAAATGATCACGAAATGCAGTTGTAGGTTTATAAAGATAAACAATGGAGATGTAATGTGAGGTGGTCTCAAAAGCGTGAATCTATCCGGAGAGGAACTTGTTTTGAAGTAAGTAAATTACCATTCGTGAAAGCTTTGAGATTTGTTTACTGTTGGGCTCAAGAACTGACATCGATAAAATGGGATACAAATAGCTTGATATGTCCAATAAAACCGTTATAGATTGGAACAACTATATGCGCACAGTGGAGTATTCGTATCAAAATCCTGGCCAAAAGTCGAAAATTTTAAATTTGTTTAAAAACAGTAATATATATGTTTTTGGATAGCCTAGTAACTGATGCATCATGTAATGCATGTTTTTCGACCATAATTCATATCCAAAAGATGCAACACTCGGTTTAAAAGCAAGTTTCTTCATTTACGGCAAGAGATTTCAGCGTTTCCTATTACTTCGTCTTGCATTTTTTACGAGCTCGTTAAATTAATTTACTCATTTGATACTAAGTATAATTGTAGTAAAATATATGTATTTTAATTATATTTATCTATTAGCTTGAAAAAATAATATGACTTTATTTTTAAAAATTGTAAACTTTTTTTTTCTTATTTTTTTTTCAAAGATCCACATTTCAAAAAGCTTTTTGAAGGGGTGTCGCGCCTAATTTCAACTATAATCGTAATTATTACAGTATTGAGTATCTATTCCAAGAAAAAAAATGTTCCCCCAACATCCACCATTTCTTTAAAAAAATTATTTATAAAGCGCCATTTTTATTTTTTCGATAAATTTTCGACGGGTGATCGCAAAAGGGATACAAACATACGCGCTTGTACTTCTCATAAACTATAAATTATGTGCAAGTGCTTGGATAAAGGTATATAAAATTTCATTTCAGTTAAGATTTAACATCGGGATTTTAAATTGAGTACGTAATTTCTTATTTTTTTGATGTAAATTTGCTATAAGAAGAAAATTTCTACACATTCCAAAATTGCCCTTTCTTAGTCCTGTAAATAGTCCCATCTATTTACAGCTTAGTTTTCCATTTATGTCGTAAATTGTGTCCAAAGCAAAAGCTCCCCATTTTTGGATCTCAAAGGTTGGCAACTGTGACTTCGGGTCATTGGAGTGTGAGTGTGTAAACAGAAACACGTGCTAGCTCTTTAAGTCATTTTGAAGTGCTGGCTTGAAATAAGTTACTTTCTCCTCCAGCTTGGAATGAGATTTTATGGGTTTCAAGTAGGCTTCTTTTAAGCAGTGTCCTTTTAGCTGCTCTAGACAAAGGCCAACGAAAAAGAGCAAGCCTTATTACAGCGAGACCCTACAACTTCGCTACAGCTAGACAATTTCGCTACAGCTAGACCCTACAACAGAGGGGCCCGATGGTGGTCCCCCCCCCCCTCTCTCTCAAAAAAAAAGTGATTCTGAGTGAAGACGAATATCAGAGTTCAAATGAATCAGAATGAAAAAGTTAATCTTCAGATGTCATTAGAAGACTAAGATCCCTAAAGTAACTACATTTAGATAAGTAAAAAATCTAAAAAAATTGTATGATAAAAATTGATTTATAGATAAGTAGTATAACTATTACATTTATATATTTTTATTGTGGTCAAAGCACAGCTACAGGGCTATTTGCCTAACGGGAAGGTTGCCTTGGGCGGTGGGCTTTTTAAGGGGCTCTAATGCGTATTCACGTGACATCTGGAGAAAATCGCCCCAAACTCCAGACCGTTAGATCGACAGCCGCGTGGTATTACATTTATAAGTGGTATTATACAATAGCAGTAGTTCCCAGTAAGGGACACTCCCCGGACAAGACATTTGTTAGAAACCAACTTCGTGTCGTTTGGCGATATATCGCCAAATTTGGCGACAACACGCTTTTTTATATAATTTAAGAAATACATAATACTAAAAAGTAAGTCAAAGTCAACAGTAATGATTTTAACGTTAAAACACATGAAAAATATTTTTGGCCAGGATTTTGACACAAATACTCCACTGTGATGCGTGAGGTATGCATAAACTCTCTCCTGGCCAGAGAAAAGAAATTGGTGGCCCCGGGAAAATAGTCAAGAATGTCTATTTTCCAAACGAAAAGACCACTGCGGAAGAATTTACCAGAGCAGTGGATTTTGGGGGGGGAATCTGGAAGGATACTAACGAATGCTTTATCGTACGTGTGCCCAACAGAAAGGCTGTAACTCTGTTGAATGAAATAAAAACAGTATTGAAGAAGGAACTATCATCTACTCCGATTCCTGGAAAGGATATAAAACAGAGAATTTGAAAGCCGAGCATTTTAACCAATTTAAGGTGAATCACAAATACAACTTCGTCGATCCAAAGACCGGTGCTCACACCTGTCTAACCATCACAAAGACCACCATCAAGATCACCATCACAAAGATCACCATCACAAAGACCGGTGCTTAAGATATTGAAAGACTGTGGGGATCAGCCAAATGGAGAAACAAAAAGGACCGTGGAACAGCCAAACAACATCTCGACTCATATTTGGCTGAGTTTGTGCGAAGACGTCTACATTCTAATGAATTTAGACGTCTTCTAATTCTAATGAATAATTCTAATGAAGACGTTTTCGTTTCAATTCAAAATGCAATACATGATTCCTGACAAACTGCACTGGATTCAAATTAAATTAAGTCACTCGTGTTTAACTTATACACGAACGTATTATTTTGAAATAGCACCTACATAAAGTACTGACATCACGCCTCTAGTTAAATGAAATACGCAGTTTATAAAACACAAAGTTTTGGTATTATAAGCATAAACCAAATTTAATAAATACTTAAATTCTGTCAACACATACAAAACATTTTTTAAAAATACACGCACAAACATTTAAAAATAAGTACAACATAAATGCAATTCATCAAATGGTGCCTTGGCGGCCTACACATAACAGTTCCGCTTAATGCAAACTCTGCAGTCAATAACACACACTTTTCATATTATTCCCATTACAATGCTTTGTTACACGCTTAAATTTCGTAAAGTCATAAATCAATTTTAAAAATCAGCCGCACACATAAAAATTTAACAATTTAAATAGAAACACGATTCATTTTATCCGTAGTAGAACATACCATATTTTTATGCACATTATCGCATCCTCAATAGCAACAGAACTGCAGAGTACAAACCCTTGGCGAGTTATCTCTTCTTTTGGCATGTCGACGGTATAATACACAAGTACCTTCAAACCTTCAAAAAGAACTGATAATAAGCTGTTTCGTCAATTATCAGAAACCTAGAAAAATTCGTATCTTCCCACAGATCGGCAATGGTAAACCTAAAGTTTATTGCTTTTCTCCCCTCATCCCCCGTTGTTCAGAGAGGGTGAGTACAGTTTCACTTAGAGGACGTTCCCTCACACTCTCCCTGGTGCTCAAAAGAGTCAACTCTTGCTATCTCCCCCCCCCCCAGAACGTTGGAAATAAAAATAATTACTGCTTGCTCTTTGAAAGCACCTACAGAAGTGAGATGGTCAAAAGCAATAGCAAACGGACTTTCATTGTCGGGAATTTAAATTCTAATAATTTACTATAATGGAGATTGAGTGAATTCTGAATCTTTTAAAAATGTCAATCTAGCAGTTTGATAATAATTATTATGAATGCTAATACTAACAATAATATCCGCTTTAAAAAAAAATTACGAAAAAAAAAATCATCTTGAATGATAAAACCACCAAATGCCGGTCTTTGAATTAAGTTTAGAATAAGAATAAATAATTAAAAACGTATAAATATAACTTAATGCCCTGAAGAGTTCATATAATTTTCAAGTACGGGACAATAATTATGGCTGATGTTTTATCGGAGATTTAATATATAAATTTTCATTTTTAACCTAGAACTCGGGTTTAACTTGTTCCGTCCCGTCTCATATTGAAAAGATGACCAGTGCTTCTTCCCATATTGATTTTTGAAAACTCCGCGTTGCCCAATAGTAGGGGAGCCCATGGTGTTTTTGGGGATTTACTCGAGCGCGTCAGATGAACATAGGGGGGGGGGTACCTTGCATCATGTTGAGTACCTCCACCACATATAAGTCCTGTATGTAGGGACGTACGTCCAGGGAAGCTCATCAGATTAGTAAAAAAAAAATTGATCGTCAGAAATACTGAAGCGCGTCAGATTAAGATAAGGTAGCTTAATTACTAGCTAAAAAGTGTACATTCAGAAAATCTGACGATGTAACGTAAGGGAGTGGGAGGGTTACAAAATTGAAAAAGAAAAAAAAAAAAATGTTGTCGTGACATTCTCGAGCGCGGTTTAATTTTTGTTGTTTTGAAGGAAATGATGCAAGAATCACGAAAAAAAAGTGTGTGCGCGTAATCTTTACGCGCGATTGAAGTAAAACTTCTTTGACGTTGGATTCACAGCCAGATTCATTTTCTTTGTGGTGTTCATCCCCATGTTCTTAAACCGTTGTTCCGTTTGGAGGTTGGGTTAGAATCCAGGGTGTCCATGTATTATCCTTTAATTGTGTTCTTAAACCGCTTGCAGCCGGGGTTTATTTCTTTGTGGTTTTCCATACCTGTGTTCTTAAACTGTTTTTCCGTGTGGAAATTGGGTTAGGAACCCGGAAGTGACCATGTTGGAGTATTATTCTTTAACTGTTTTCTTATGCCATTGTTCCGTCTGGAGGTTGGGTTTGAATGGGGGGAATGTCCATAGTCTAGTATTATACTTTAACTGTGTTCTTTAACTGATGTTTTCCTCTGTTTGTTGGTTTCGAATGCAGGTAGTGTATTTTTTTTGTGTTTTTCTATCACAGTGTTCTTAAACGTTGATTTCGTCTGCTGGTAGGTTTCGAATTATTATTCTGTATCCCTGTTTTTAAACTGCAGGTTCTGTCTATTGTTTGGGATTGATTGCAGCCAGGGTCCGTTTCTTTGTGGTGTTCTATCCCCCTGTTAAACCGTTGCTCCGTCTTGAGGTTGGGTTAGAATCCACGGAGTGTCCATTTGTTATTCTTTTATTTTGTTCTTAAACCGTTTGCAGCCAGTGTTTGTTTCTTTGTGGTGTTACATACCCGTGTTCTTAAACCGTTGTTCCGCCTGGATATCGGGTTAGCATCCAGGAAGTGTCCGTGTTGAACTATTATTCTTTCAGTCTTTCCTTAAAACGTGTTACCGTAGGGCTTGAATCGAGAGAATGTCTATGTTGTGGTATTTTTCTTTAACTGTGTTCCTAAACTGATTTTTTCTTCTTTTGATTGGTATCGAATGCACGTAGGGTCTATTATTGCGTTTATCTAGGGCAGTGTTCTTAAACCTTTGTTTTCCTCTGCTGGTTTTGATCGAAGTATTATTCTGTTTCCGTACTCTTAAAATGAAGTTTTCGTCTGCTAGTTTGGATCGATTGCAGGTTCCATTTCTTCATGTTTTTCTATCACCGTGTTCATAAACCGTAGTTTTCGCCTGCTGGTTGGGTTCGATCGCAGGCAGCTTCCGCTTTTCCAAAACCATGTGAGCGTTACTTCCGTCAGAAAAAAAAAAATCTGAGTTACTCCCTAGTCGCGCCTAAAGACGTTTTACTTCAAAAAATATAATCTGCCGATTTCACGAGCCGAAGTAATAAAAATACGATCCAAAGCAATAAAAATACGAACCAAAGCAATAAAGATCGTCAATGAAGATTAGAGCGTGCAACAATAGCTCGATCAAATATAACGAGCACGCTCTTCGAGTTAGTGTAGATGACATCTTTGGTCCTCAATAAACAAGAACAGCAAATTTTCAGAAAGAATTAAGAAATATCAAATTCAAAGAAGCTTTTGTCAAGTCTTTAATTCATCATTCAGCTGATCAGGAGATGGCTACTATTATTAGTAACGAAATAATTCATTTTAATCATGATATGTGTTATGTATATTCAGTTACCGATAATAAAGTTACCGGAATAATCGACCATGAACTCTCATGTCCTGATCATGAAGAAGCAGATACAGAAATTGTATTTTTGGCAAGTCAAATAAAAGAAGATTCTACAGTTACAATCAAAACTTCAGACACAGATATTGTTGTTATCATGTTGGTCAATATGGGACATCTCCAGGCATCGGTTAAAATATGGATGGATCTTGGAGTTCACAATGCACGCCGTTATATTGACGTATCTACTCTTTATGCTAAGTTCGATCCAATAATTTCGTTAGCGCTACCAGCTCTTCACGGGCTTACAGGATGCGATTACAATCCGGCACTTTACAGACGAGGCAAAAAAAAAAAAAACCTCTGCAAATTTTTACGGGTTCAAATGTTTTTCAGAAGACATTTGCCGATGTAGGGTCAGAGGATCATAGTATAGAAGATTCTTTTGACATTTTATAATCTTTTATCTGCCACTTGTATGGTTTGAAAAAATTAGCTGATGTCAACTTTGCAAGAATAGAAATCTTTAATAAGACCTACAAAGTGTCAGATACGCCGCAGCCTTTCTCACTGAACGTCCGTAAATACGATGCTTGTTGCTTGCCTCCTTGCCATCTGAGCTACAGCAGCACTTATTGCGAACGAAGTATATTGCGTGCTTGTGGAGAAATGCACACTATAAAACTATGATTGACATGCCACCAACAGATTACGGGTGGATAAATGTTGATGGAAAATTTCAAATGACTTGGTTTGTTGGCAACCAGTTTCTGATGCATACGAAGATGTCTTAACACCAGTTATTGACGAAACTTCAGATTTAGGTATATTTATTTTTAATACTTTGATAACATGTTATTCATGAAATCAATAAAATTGTGTTAACGGTTATAACGATTTCCTGTTAAAGATACGAAAACTGCAGACAATATTGGAGGTCGAATTGAATTATTAGATTTGGAGTATAATAATTCTTCGGATGAGGACGAAGATTGAAAATAATTTTTTCAACAGATGTATTTTATTTTTATATTATTTTCTAAATAAATTAAAGTGTAAATATTTAAATAATTTTACGTGCTTTTATTCGTCACATTTCATGGACATTGAAAAAAAAATTCATAATTTTTTTCTACCCCTCAAAATAATCGTCAGATTTTAGGCTACCATGACTGGAACATCAAGCTAAACCTTCTGTATCAAAATCTGACACGCTCGAGTATTTCAATATGACGATTTTTTTGAACTTTCAAAAATTCCCTACGAGCTTGCGTCACTTCCGAAACGTCAGTCTTTTGAATGGGAGCATTTTTAGGGTTCACTTAACATCCCTTCTGAATATCTGACGCGGTCGACAAAATACATTTTTTTTTCTATTTTCTGCCCTTCCGGATGGCCACCGCCACCACGCAAGTCGCAGATGAACATACCTTTGGTATCAAAGACACGCTGGGGCATCTAAGCTACCAATATCTGACGCGCTCGAGTATCTCCATGTGACTGTTTTTTTTTTTTTTTACATCTTTGAAGGTCTGTATACGCTTCCCCCACCATTGAAAGGAAACATTATGTAACTTTTTATTCTTCTTATTATCTAAACTACAAAATCTAATAGGTCCTGACGACGCTCGAGTAACTACCCAATTAGCATCACGGGCTCCCCTACTACAAGGGCTGATTTATGCTAGGGAATTCGGGGCAAGTGCCCTGGGCCTCCATTTTCTACTCGTCCCCCCACCTCGCAGATTCTCCATCTGCTATCGAAATATCTACTAAAATTATGTTTCAAATACTTTAAAGGACTGACTTCTATTTCTACCTGATAATCATAGTAAATGGTTGATATCGAATTATATCTATTAAAATTACTCAAATTTTAATTTAATCAATTTACCTTTACATTTTTTAAGCATAAAGATAGTTGCAATTTATGTAAAAATGTATGAATTTAATAGTGTCTGATAAGATAACTAATAACGGGTTTGACAAAAAAAAAAAAAAAAAAAAAAAAGGAAAAAAAGAAAGAAAGAAAAGAAATTAGGGGAAATTGTCATTTTTCTTTCATAAATTTTTAAGTTCTAGAACGAGGAACATTTAAAAAAATTGTCTGAAACATTGATTTCTTTTCATTTTTTATTCTTGTGTTTTTTTTTCAGAGAAAAGAAATTCATTCAATTGAAATATTTTATGCTAGTAACCTAAGGAATTCTTCAATATGATTGTCATGTTCGAAAATTATTCATGCATGGGTGATTTGAGAGTGAATAAATTAGATTCAATATAAAGTATAATTTACAATAAGTTCTTATGTAGCCCCCCCCCTCTTCCCCCCACACCAAAGTACCTGTACCCAAGTCCTCAACTATGCAAATCTGACCCTGTCGTTGGCTCAGTGCTCAGAGTTGTACGTACACATTCGCAGTTTTTCAGAGGAACATTCAGACATTTGCTTAAAAGGAACTCAGATGACAGAAAGGGAGTCTTCTCCGCAGGAACGATCCTAGCGTGAATATGATGGTGCACAGCAACTGGGCAGTCAAGTTTAAGGCCGGTGGTGAAAAACTAAATCATACTGCTTGTAAAAAGATGCAGCCAATTTTTAATTTGCACGTGGACGGCCGGCGATCTAGAATAGTTTCTGCTTCTCCGAACAGGTTAAACCTAGGTTCAATGGTAGATTAAACTCCTTAACAACTTGGCAGATTTTGGTTCAAGAGAGAGACGACCTTTAGATTCGCCACTGCTTTTTAATTAAGAAAAAATTGAATTTCTGAACTACTTGTAAAAGTAAAATACATATGAAAATAAAAATAGAGAAAGAATCCCATATTTGCCACCCCCCTCTCCCTGCTGTCGTATTAAAAAAGTAATCTAGAATACATAAAGTATTGGTTAAAACGTATTTTAATCGATACTATTATTTATTAAATCTTATTTCAAGGATTAGATTGTACTGTTAGACAGCTTGTAACACTTCAATAAAAAGTTTTTTTATATTTTTATTTATGTATATAAAAAATGGTGTGTGTTTTCTGTATTCCCCCCCCTTCCAACCATAAATTTCAGATTTAAAATATACATATTTTAGCGATTTATTTTGAAGAATAAGTTAAGATAAATATTGTGATCATTTTGCCATTCAGTAACATTTTTTCATTGACTGACAAAACTCAAACAGTTAGCAAACAGAGATCTACATGAAACTAATACACTCTATAACAAATAAATCGACGCACCAAGAAGGAAGTGTCCGATTGAGACGAAAATTGGTGGATAGGAAGACAATAAACAGAATAGTAAATGATTAAAATTTCAGAACAATTGAATAATTTATTTCAGAGTTACAGTAACAAGTTCAATAAGGTGTTGACCCGCCGCTAGCCTGAATACAAGGTGCCACACGGCGTGGCATAGACCGATAAAGCTCCCGGATGGTCTCCTGCGGTATTTCCTGCCAAATTCGCTCCAATTGTCGAACGAGGTCATCAACAGTCCGTGCCAGATGCAATCGCCTTCCCATCATATCCCAGACATGCTCGATGGGAGAGCGATCTGGCGATCTGGCAGGCCAAGGAAGAGTTTGACAAGCTTTCAGACAGTTTAGAGCAACACGAGCCGTATGTGGTCTGGCATTTTCCTGCTGAAAAACCAGCCCAGGGCACTGCAAAAGGAACGGTAGCAAAACAGGTCTTAGGATGTCGTCAAGGTACCGCTGTGCAGTAAGTGTACCTCTAATGACGACCAAAGGGGTCCGGCTGTCAAAGGAAATGGCACCCCAGACCATAATGCCTTGTTGAGGGCCGGTGTGGCGTGCAATAGTGAAAGCAGGATCCCCCTTCTGCCCTGTGCGTCTCCAAACACGTCTTCGATGATCGTCAGGACACAGTTGGAAGCGGGATTCGTCGCTAAACACTATACGTCTCCAGTCGGCATCATTCCGACCTGATCGAGCCCTGCACTACTGTAATCTGGCTCGGCAGTGTGCAGGCGTGAGTGGCAGGTGGCGTAACGGTCGGCGCGAGCGTAGATTTCGCTCTCTCAACCGTCTGTGAATGGCCATGATGGACACTGGTGTTTGGGTTGAACGTCTGATGGTTGATAGAGATGAAGAAGGCGCTGTGACAGCTGATCGGACCATCACTCTGTCCTCACGATCTCTTGTAGCCCTAGGTCGACCGCTACCAACCTGACGCTGAACTCTGCCATTTTCCACCCATCCTTGCTAGCATCTTCGAAACGTCGCATCGCTTCGACTCAAATGACAACGATTCTCCGATTAGTCCAACCGGCCTCTTTCAATCCAATGATACGACCTCTTTCAAACTCTGACATTTGCTCGTAATGAGCACGAATCCTGGAGCGAGACATTTTTTAAGTTGTTGAAAGGTCACCTGAATTGCAATCAAACCGAAAGTTTTAACAACCGTTGAAGAACTGCTCCTTATATACGTCTGCTGGATGCGCAGTTCCGATGCGCTAGAGATCAAACTATTCATTCATTGGACACCAAATTTGAATCATTTGCATATCTGTTCAAAGCATTCATGCATACGAAATTTCAAAGCAATCGGATGATTGTTTCTTGGTGCGTCGATTTTTTTGTTATAGAGTGTATATATAGTTGCACATATATTTCAGTGTTTGTAGTTTTTAATTTGTATGCAAAAATAATAAAAATTCATAAGCGTTCCAACTTTTCCCCCCTCTTCCTAATCTTGGAAAAAATTATATAGCTTGCGACTGGACTGTTCTTTAAAGTGACAACCAAAAGAAATCATAAACAGACTTTCATTCCCGCGAATTAAATATCTTATAATTTGCTGTAAAAGAGATTTAGGAAAGTTTGAAGATTTAAAAAACGTGAAAAACAGCTGAGTTAATAATAACAATTACTATTATTATTAATTATTATTTTTTATTTAAAAATTATTAATAATAATAAACTTTAAAAGAAAATTAAGAACTGAAAAACCCAATACATAGTTCTTCTCGAATAGTAATAGGATGCCGGCAGCCCAGATGCCGGTCCTAAGTTTAGAATAAGAATAAATTATTGATAAAATACGAATAAATATAATTTAGTGCACTGAAGGATTCAAAAAAATTTCAAGCAGACGGCAATAAATATAGCTAAATTTTATATCGGAGCTGCGTCTTTTTTTTCCTTTCCAAAATTATTTTAATCTTGAACTCGGGTTTAACCTGTTCCGTGTCGTCACATATTGAAATAGCGCACACTTCCCTTTCTGTGACAAGTGTTGCTTCCAAGTTGGATTTTTGAATACCTCGCTAGTGTCCGGAGTTGTGCTTAGGCAATCTCTGGGTTCCAGGTGAGCACTGAAAGAGCTTTCAAATTTCCCTTATTTTCAATTTTTTTTTCTTCCTGAGCACGCACTTTAAATTGAAATTATCGAACTTTAAATTAGTGAAAAAAGATTTTAAAAATCCAATATTAAGAAAAAGAAAAGGAAAAGAAAGAGCGGGGGGGGGGAAAGAACTTTCTACAGCATTCTAAACATGCGATAATAAGATGCTTCTAGCCTTTTTAAATATTTCTTCTAAAGACAATTTTTAATTATTACTACTGATAAAAGAACTCTTATTATACCCTTGCTAGTCACTTCATTAATAATTGGAATTCATTGCAAAATACTGCACTTCAAATCTGCGGACACACGACTTTCACAATGACACCGGTTAAAGAAATTTATGGGTTGCAGTTTTCCTCCCGCTTTTCTCATTTTCCTCTTTAGAACGGGGGGCCATCCTCATGATATTTTCCGAGAGTCTAGATCTGTAGTGTCACGGACCAATCCTTCTTGAAAGGGGGGTGAAATTGGTGGCGATCCTTTGGCGTGCCGATGTGTGGGAAGTATTCAGAAAAATTGCATCATGCTTTTGTTCTTGTTTGCTTATTCTTTCTCTTTTGTGTACTTTCACGATCTGAGGAAAACTCCCTTGTCGGATGGCCGATATGTGGTGCCCAAACCCGGCACCACTTATCGGAACTTCCTTCAGGTCATTACCAGCAGATGACACCAGCTGACGGACTCATCTTTTTTTTGCCATTCCCAAATCTGCAGAGAAACTGTTCACCTGTTTACGGGACTAGACCTTGGACGTAGGGAAAAGACGAAAACGCTCATCCCCCTATCAGCCAATCAGAAGGAAGTTCCATCGCGGACATTTCACCAAGGAAAAGAGCAGTTCTGCAGAGTTGAGAAATAAGAACGTACCGATTTAGGTACTAATAGATTGAAAGTCAGAATGGCGAGACGTTTAATGTAACTTCCTAATTTATTTAAGAATAGCACTTTAAACATGAGCTTCTGTTTTTTTTTTTTTTTTTTTTTTTAATTTCTTTTCACTCGGAAGGCCCGGTGATATTTGCAGCCTATAATTGTTTGGCGGCATTATTAATAAAATTTGCTTTATTTAAAAACTAAAGTTTATTTTAAAATTTGTAAAAATTGAAATAATTAAATAAAAACCAGTTAAATAATAAACATGCGATAGAAGTAATGTTGTATGTTCATGTATCCATTTTAAAACGTCTACCATTTTAAAAAAATCAGAGTTAATTTGTAATAAAAATGTAAAATATTAAATCTTCCAAAATTGTTAGTGTTTTTCTATCTAAATTATTTACTTAAGCATCATGTGTACCTAATTCATTATTTAAAGCAGTTTTGTTCTTATATAAAAAAATGATAGTTGCAAAAATGTTAGTTTGGACTTTGGACAAGCCTGCACTAGAGGTAGAGGCATCTGCCTACGCAGTAGCCGTAGCCAGTAGCGGATTTAGGGGAGGGGCTAGGGGGCTTCAGCCCCCCGCCAAAAAAAAATTGCTGAAGGGTAACTTTCTGCTTCATTATGCACTTTGAATATGTAAAGTGATCTTTTTTAATCACTTAGCCCCTCCCAAAAGTTTTTACATTGGTTTAGACTAAAATTTTGCTTTATTGTATATTTTGTTTGGGTGAAATAAGCTTTTTTCAAAATTTAGCCCCTCCCAAAAGAGAATTTCTGGATCCGCCACTGGCCGTAGCGAAGCCAGTATCAAGGCCGTAGCCAGAAAAAAAATTTGGGAGGGGGTATGTTGTGCTAAAATTAAATTTCGGGGGAGAGGGTGATATGTAGCATTAAAATATTTTTTTAACTTAAAACAAATACAAAACTACTAGTACATTGGCTAAAATTTCGGGAGAGGATCAAACCCCCATGATCCCCCCACTGGCTACGGCCTTGGCCAGTATAATATTTCGAGGGGGGTGCTGCAGACCCCTCTGGCTACACCCCTGTGCCTACGGGGAGAGGTGCCTTGGTCGGTGGTCTTTTTAATGAGTTCTAACAGATTCACATTACATCTGGTCAAAACTTATTTTGTTTAGTATCACATTCGTAGTATTTAAGCCTTCCATGTACTTAAAAGAGAGATTCAAGTAATAATAATAAAAAAAATAATCATGAAATTTGGTTAATGCCCGTAAATAAACATTTTTTTCTTTCATAGTTAATCTTACATTGTAGGTGTTCCACTACTGAGGGCTATTTATGTACAACTGTACTCACTGGAGACCAAATACTACATCATTATATGCAGTTTTTAAACATATATAAGTAGCAATTCATCCTTTACTTAAAAAAAGTTGGTAAAAAGTCCTCTAGACGTGTTATGTTGCCCTTTCAAATAACTCATTGAAAAGTGAAATTAGTGACATCAATTTGTCACGTTGGCACAACGTGCATATTTATTATGAAAAATTATTAATACAAATGTAAATTACTATTGTCTAAATTTAAACTAATAATCTTTTCTAAATTTAATTAATTATAAGTTTCTAATAGCAACTGTTTTTAAAGCTTTCAAAATTTCCTATGTGCCATTTCATTTGCAAGGCAATAACGTACTTTTATATAATTTCGATTTTCCTGCCTTCACCTATGCTAATCAACGTGCAGCTGCAGTCTGTTTTATTTTATATTTTCTTCCCATCTACCTTCCATTGGAGGTTTTCGGACAAGCACTTTCTCTTCAGGATTGTGACCCTGTCCACAATGTATTATAATATGAAAAGATGCAATTCTTAGATCATTTAATATTATTTTTGTTCTATTTAACCAAGAAGTTTTTATATTGTGATGGTGAAAAATAAAAAAAACAAATGTGATTATTGTCAAATTATCCATTTTCTTCTGTGTTTCAAAAATGCATACATTTTACTTACTTTTCATGTGTCTTCCTCCATAGAGATTTGAAGCAATGTTTTTTTTTTTTTTTTTTTGAGCAAGAAATTATCTATTATGATGATGATCGTCATTTTCTTTTTTCAATAATGTGTTTACGTTGTGTTCAAGTATTCCAAGTGTGTGTGTAAAAAAAAAAAAAAAAAAAAAAAAAAAAAAAAAAAAAAAGAGGAAAATACATAAACAGGGAAAATTCCTGTATCCAACCATTTCATCAAGAATATTCTATCTTCTCTCGATTCCATGCACCGCAATGTTTAATCCTTCACGGCTACTATTTTACAAACACATGATTTTTCGCCGGCACTTAAAAATACAATCACCACACAAAAAATATTCTATACGATAGAAGTAAATTTAATCACTTAATGGGCTAAGCCCATGATTTAAGTAAAATAATTTGAGAATGATATAGAAAACTGCATTCTTGATAGCATAAATATCTTAAAAGAAAAAAAAAATTAAAAATAATAGACGTCAGATATTTCAGTAAAGTTCCAGGGTTAAGGCAGGTAAAAGGTTTTTTAAACATTATCTTTAAGTTACAGTATAGATTGAGAAGAGGTGAGGGGAGACGGGTACAAAAATCAGCGTGGACTAATTAAGCAGTTCCAGTGGCAGAAGTCTCTCGATTTTCGATGTGCGGGAGTATTTACGCTTACTACACCACGTGGTTTGTGAAGACATAACTCCGCCTCTCTCTTATCTCTAATCGAACCACACACATTTACCAACATGACCCGCATCCGGGGCTACAAAGGCGTGGGGACACGTGCACACTCTAAAGAACTCAGAATCGACGGCCTGATGTCTGACAAATAACAAAATAAATAAAACATAGCTCCAGAGCGCGCGTGGCAAGTATGACAGGAAAGCAAAACTTACAGTGAAAGTACCCGCTTGAACAATACCCAAACTAGTAAAACCCAAATTACCTTTTTATACATTACAACATCCCCCCCGGCAAAAGAAATCTGACGAGCAATATCATTGAGGTGGCCAGTCTCTCACTTGCGAGTCAGACGTCCTTGCATCCTAATCTTAAAACTGCGAACTAATCTAATTTTCAAGTTTAGACACCTTAATTTTTTCTGGCTAGAATTCTGGAGTTATGTTGTACAACACTTGAGGGGCAGGATGCAGTTTCTAAAATTTGACAAAACATAATGATGCAATAGTACGAAAATCTTACAATAAAAATAAAACAATGAGTGCGCACAATTTTTTTCAAAATATCACAAGTAAAATATTTACAACGTAGGTGGGATACAATAATACTGTACAACAATATAGTAATATAATTAAACAAAATGGATAAACATGGCTGACATTTATTTTCTTTGGCAAATACTTATGGCTTTGGCTTGCATGGCATAAAGTGAATGGAATGAAAATAACTTGGCAAGATAGTTGGCAAAATGCAGTTGGCAAAATGGAGTAAATTTATTTAGTGTAAAGACAATGTAAAAAAGTGCGTAGTGTGTAGAAAATTTCGAAAACCATAGCTGTGAAACAGCAGTACCATCACACAGGTATGGGGTATAGTAAATACCACTTGTAGGCATTTTAAGTTTGCCCAAACTTTCAACTCCCCATAGTATGACAACAAAAATGGGTTCACATGATCCCGAAAAAGGAAGACAATTTTCAACTACGAAAGAGAAAACTTGGCCATTGCCTCACAGTTTCCAAAAATGGGGGAAGAAATGACTCAATAGACAGTTGGGAAAAACTGGGGGATTATTGAGAGGAAGTCCCAGCCTAGTCTAAGTCTAGCTTCATTTATTGTTTGCATAATATCTATAAAATATACAAAGAAAAAAGGTGCAGTTTTACTTACACCGCACACACTCGGACTTGGGGACTTCTTCAATGACTAAGAGAAGCGGGTGACAGAGACAGGTTGGTAGAAGCATAAAAGAAAAAAGGATAGACGATAGACTTTATGTCGAGTATTCAGGGTTCCACACTCAACACTTAGAAATTTTGAATGCATTTTTTCTTTTTTTCTTTTTCTATTTTTCTATTTTTTTAAGGCAGGTATTGTTAATTAAATTTAATCACCTTCGTGGGCTAGCTTTAATTTGTCAGGCGGGAAATAAGGTCTTAATTTAGAAGAGTGAACTATTTCCGTAGGTTTCTTAGAATGGTAATTAGGTTTATCAATTTCGAATGTAACTGAAGAACATTTGTTTACAATTGAATAAGGACCTGAAAAAGTAGGAGATAATTTACGTGTATTTGGGTAGTTAAATTCTTCATAAATTACAAGATCTCCTGGTTCGAAATTAGCTTCTATGAATTTATTGTCATATCTAATTTTATTTTTATTATGAAATTCTATTGTCCTTTCTTATGCTAATTTTCGAGCTTCATCAACAGGAGGATAGGTATTTTCCGAAATAGGTGAGTCATATGGCAATTTTCCAAACATTAAATACATGGGTGTAAACTTCGCTACTGAATGAGGTGTGTTATTATATTCACTAATAACCTGCTCTAGTAACTTAGTCCAAGGAATTTTAGAAGGTGAAGAGTTAACTTTACATTTTAATCTAGTAAGTATGGATTGATTTATCCTCTCTACGTTTCCATTTGTCTGTGGATGATGAGCCGAAGTTAATAGTTGTTTAGTATTGTAGTTCTTGAGGAATTTTTTAAAACGCGAAGCAGTAAATGCTGCATTTCTATCACTAAGTATCTTTTGAGGAACTTGAATGTTGAATATTTGTTTGAGACAGTTTACATAGGTTTCAGTAGTGACACTTTTCGAAGGAAAGGCCCAAACATATCTTGTAGCATGGTCAATTATTAGATGTAGATATTTTTTTGTTGAATTGTAATAGTTCAAACCTCCTACAGTATCAATAGAAAGACATTCAAAGGGTTTATCAGTAGCAGGTACAGCCTGTAACAAACTAAATTTCTTCTGTTTAGGTTTTTTGTTGAATTGGCAAGTCGAACAATACCCAAACTAGTAAAACCCAAATTACCTTTTTATACATTACATATATATATATATATTTATGAAACTCAAGATTATTTTTATTTTTGATATGTAATGTATAAAAAGGTATTTGGGTTTTACTAGTTTGGGTATTGTTCAAGCGGGTACTTTCACTGTAAGTTTTGCTTTCCTGTCATACTTGCCACGTGCGCTCTGGAGCTATGTTTTATTTATTTTGTTGTTTGTCAGACATCAGGCCGTCGATTCTGAGTTCTTTAGAGTGTACACGTGTCCCCACGCCTTTGTAGCCCCGGATGCGGGTCATGCTGGTAAATGTGTGTGGTTCGATTAGAGATAAGAGAGAGGCGGAGTTATGTCTTCGATAACCACGTGATGTGGTGAGCGTAAATACACCCGCACATCGAAAATCGAGACACTTCTGCCACTGGACCTGCTTAATTAGTCCACGCTGATTTTTGTACGCGTGTCCCCTCTCCTCTTCTCACTCTATATTGTAACTTAAAGATAATGTTTAATAAACCGTTTTACCTGCCTTAACTCTGGAACTTAACTGAAATATCTGACGTCTCAAATAGCCGACAGGATGATTGCCTGTGTGCCAATTAAAAATTTTAAATTGTAAAAAAAATAACGCTCAATAGTCCGGTAGTCCGGGAGAAGGGGTACTGTACGCGATGGATGACGCATGCCGAGCAGCTGATGGCCAGCTCCGCGAATGGAGACCGCTCTCAGCCGCCAACCAACTTCGTCAAGCCCCGCTCTGGAAGTTTTCAACAGCGACTGCTGAGTCAGGTTATCGTCTAAAGTTCTTCGTAGAACGTCCTGCAAGTTCTACGCTGTGAATGCCAAAATAGAATGCCTGCTTTGATGAACAGCCTATGCCGAATTTCTTCAGCTCTCATCATCCAGAAATCTGTGCCTTCTTTTTATTTTTTTCTTTTCCTGCACATCCGCTGCTAATCTGAAAATCCGATGGAAATCGGCGGAGTTTCACTGCCTTCAATGCAATACAAGGAGCAATACAAGGGGCCCCCGAGGAACGCCTGGCCTCATTACAGCTGCGATATAACTCACCTCTTTCTTGCAGTAATTAGGGGGAGAAAAGTGTTTTGCCGTTCGTCACCGTGCCGAATATTTTTGTTTTTGTGTGTACAACTTATGTTGACCGAAACTCCTCCTGCCTGCCTTAAACTCGCGAAAGATTTTTTTGTTTTGTTTTGTTTATTGTTGAAGAATGAAGATTTCGACTTGCGGATATTGATTAAGTGACTTACATTGTAAGCGACTTACATTTTTAGAGTTGAAGTGAACACTAGAGCATTATATTTAAATGGTTATTTATTGTGTGTGTTATTTTAAAAGTGCTATTTTAATGTTAATTAAAAAAAAAGAAAAAAGAAAAAAAGAAAAAAAAATGTATTGATATATCTGCGCTTGTTTTAATTAACATAGTATTTTCATTAAGGTAGGTTTACAATTGAATTGTGTTATTAAATATTTTATTTCATTTGAAGTTTTATACGGGTCTAACTATTATCAAATTAATGCTTAAATTACTACTGCATTACCTATATTTCCTGAAGATTTGAAATTTGAATTTTTGTTATTTGCATACTATGACGTAGTTTATATTCATTTGATTGTTTACCTGAAATGACTTACTGATTGGGACTCTCATCTTGACACAAATTCTAATTTACTTGAGATTATGTCATTTTATTCACTGAAAAGTCACTTGAAAATTTATGACAAATTCATGCACCCGGGTACGATAACTTAAATGAAAACAACAAATACTTAATGGGTCAATGTAAATAAAAAAATTTCTTGCATTATATTAGGTTTGCTTATGTATATGTTTTATTTTGAATATTTACTGTGTAAAATTTTTGTGTGCCAAAATGATCGTATATTATTTCCTTTATTGAATAATGATGCCAACCATTTTTTTTTTCATGTAATATAATTTAAATTTGCCTAGACGGTTAACTAGTAATAAAACCTCTGAGGAGAGTATTTGCCCTCAGATTGTTAAGAAATACTAGTAATAACCAAATAAGAAAGTACAACAAGACATTGCTAGAAATAAAAAAAATGTCAGGTCACATAAATGCAGTACCTCATGCAGGCTATCATTTATTGTATTACCTTGCCAAATTATTCTAGCAAACGTTCCTGCTAATACTGCTGTTTCACAGCTATGGTTTTCGAAATTTTCTATACACTACGCACATTTTTACATTTTTTTTCTTTACATTGCCTTTACACAAAATAATTTACTCCATTTTGCCAACTCCTTTTTTCCAAGTTATTTTCATTCCATTCACTTTATGCCATGCAAGCCAAAGCCATAAGTATTTGCCAAAGAAAATAAATGTCAGCCATGTTTATCCATTTTGTTTAATTATATTACTATATTGTTGTACAGTATTATTGTATCCGTCCTAGGTTGTAAATATTTTACTTGTGATATTTTGAAAAAAATTGTGCGCACTCATTGTTTTATTGTTTATTGTAAGATTTTCGTACTATTGCATCCTTATGTTTTGTCAAATTTTAGAAACTGCATCCTGCCCCTCAAGTGTTGTACAAAATAACTCCAGAATTCTAGTTAGAAAAATTTAAGGTGTCTAAACTTGAAAATTAGATTAGTTCACAGTTTTAAGATTAGGTTGCAAGGACGTCTGACTCGCAAGTGAGAGACTGGCCACCTCAATGATTTTGCTCGTCAGACTTTTTTGCCGGGCGGGATATTGTAATGTATAAAAAGGTAATTTGGGTTTTACTAGTTTGGGTATTGTTCAAGCGGGTACTTTCACTGTAAGATTTGTTTTCCTGTCATACTTGCCACGCGCGCTCTGGAGCTATGTTTTATTTATTTTGTTATTTGTCAGACATCAGGCCGTCGATTCTGAGTTCTTTAGAGTGTACACGTGTCCCCACGCCTTTGTAGCCCCGGATGCGGGTCATGCTGGTAAATGTGTGTGGTTCGATTAGAGATAAGAGAGAGGCGGAGTTATGTCTTCGATAACCACGTGATGTGGTGAGCGTAAATACACCCGCACATCGAAAATCGAGACACTTCTGCCACTGGACCTGCTTAATTAGTCCACGCTGATTTTTGTACCCGTCTCCCCTCTCCTCTTCTCACTCTATATTGTAACTTAAAGATAATGTATAATAAACCGTTTTACCTGCCTTAACTCTGGAACTTTACTGAAATATCTGCCGTCTCATATATATAATTCATAATAAATATTATACTGGGTGATTCAAAATAGATGTTAAGGCGACTATTTTTTAAACCGTGAGTGATCGAAACATACTTCCTATTAGAAAAGTTCGTCAAATTAAGAATAGCTTTTAAATATGGTATGTTTTGTAGTGGGGTTTGTATACATATTAAAATACGAAATTTAATTTTTATACGGTCCCTCCTTTCCTACCCTTTATATTTATAAGAACGTTGCTCTTTGACTAAGAAAATTAATAAAACAAATCCCGTGTCTCTAAGTGAAATACTTTCCGAGATATATCAATTTGAAAATTTTGGTATTTGTCGCCAAGCACTGAAAGCATATGAAACTATATGAAATTTAAAAAAAAAGTACCTAATCGAACACGTAAACAAAGCACACATAATACCGACCTTGGTTTTCGTTTTATTTTGATGAAATATAGCGAACATTAGTTCTCATTTCTCAACTCTGCCATGGCTATCCTTTGGTTAAATGTCTGCGGTGGAACTTGTGTTTACGGGAGCTGAATCAGTAGTGGCGCCAGACTTTCCCCGACGGGAGGGCCATCTTCCCCGACAGGTGGGCCAAATGATAAAACCCCAAAATTTTACGTTTCAGTACTTGTACACCCTCTCAAAAAAGTATTAGAGTAAATTTCCTACTTTGGTTTCGTAGATAAAAAAATATTTATCACAGAATATGAATTAGGCTATGTATAAATATGACTTACCATATTTCTGTCAAGTTGTGCGTTTTTCAAAAACTCAATAATTATTCGCAAATCTAAAATAGGAAATTTCGCTTGTACTCGATCACTTTTTTGAGACGGTTTAGAAACAAGACTATTTTTATTAGTGATGCACGGAACACCATATTTTGCCGAATAACGAATACCGAATATTCGGTTAAAATTCTAACCGAATATTCGGCCGGATACCGAATACTTGGTTAAAATTTATTAAACCTTTATTAAACTTCGATTGCAATGATTAATTTAATTTTTTCTTAAAAATTATTTCATATGGTGTAAAACTTCAAAAATTAAAATGCCGCAAAATTTAATATCCAAGTATGTTTCCTTTATATATTATTAATAACTTTTTGAGTGCAATGCTGGTTATTTTTTTACCTGCATATTTTATTAAATATTTAGCAGCTAATTGACTTTACATATTTATGAACACTTTTTTTTTCTCGTTACTGTTTCAATTTTAAATACGTTAGTAATAGCCACGTTAATGCAATGTGTCATAAAATTTAAGAAAAACTGAAAAGCAACAAAATTCAAATTTAACATCTAAAGGTTTTCTCTTGCATTAAAACTAGTTTCATCGTGATATCAGTTTTTTGAGTGATTGTGGAACGTTATGTTAGGGCTATCTGTCAAAGATGCGTGTCCCTTGATAGGAGGACTTTCTAAGGGTTTCTAACGCTTATTCATATGTAATATTAGTAAGTAACAATTTGAGTCAATTTAGTTCTATGGTACTATCCTATATCTTTAATTCATGATATAAAAATATGTATTTCTTTACCGATTGGTGAATACTTAAATTTGTTTACTATTCGGTTGCCAAATATTTAAGTATTCGGCCGAACCGAAGATTCGGTTTGTCTGCCGAATAGGCAGTATACCGAATACCAACCGAATATTCGGTGCATCCCTATTTTTTATCATGTTACATTTTTTTTTTAAACTGTAGCCCACTTTTGTAAAAACTACTGACAGAAAATTATCTATCAAAATATAATTGTTAAAAATCAAACCGTTACCGTCAGTTTATCTTATTGCATAAACCAAATATTCGTTAACGCTTTCTGTAAATTACTTTTTACATGACGCGTCCCGATAGTTTCTGTATAGAAATTTATTGTGTTTGGAAAATTTAGATAGCACGAACTATTTTAAGCTAAAATATTTCTTTACCGTGAATGTTCACGTTATGGATACTTAAAAAAAAAAAAAAAAAAAAAAAAAAAAAACACCTTATTTTCTCTGTAGATATTGAAAATAAGCAACATAAAATTTAAAATTCGGATGTATTAATCGACATTTTAAATATTTAAAAGAGATATGTACCGAATGGTCAACTAATTAAATAAGCATATCCTTAATTACATGAAATTATGAAAACAATTTTACTTCAGCAAGATGCTAAATATAAAAATGAAAGCTATTTTCGTTATTATTTTTTTCAAAATTAAAGTTTAACATGTTATACTGATGTTAAATCTCTTTAATTTTATCTTCCAGTTATTGCGTACTTTGTATCACTTGTCCGAACAATCAACCCCGCCCCTTCTGTTAGAAGTAGCCCGGTTGCAAACATTTTTGGGAGTTTCAAACACTATAGATGCAAAAAATTCATTAATTAATAGACTTCAGTTTCTGAAGCAAGCATTAATAATGAGCTAAAACACCACCAATACCACTTTAATGGTCGTGATAATGTAAGGTTGGGGTGTGAACCGCATTGAATGTATATGCTAAATCTGTGAGGCTGTTTATCTTCCATTTAATTAACCTGCATTACTAATACTGAAAAAATGTGAGAAACTATTCGAGGTCCTACGAGTGTGACGTTAATTAAATAAATAATTAAAAGTAAAATAAAAAATAAATACTTTGTTGGCCAGCCTATTCGAAAAAGAGGCCCATAATGGAAAGGGGGGGGGATGACTTGAAGCGCATGTCAAATTTATTCGAGACAATTTAAATAAAATCAATAATTATCAGGTTGTAACGAAAGTTTTCCCGCCATATCTGCCTGAAAAACTAACTTCTAACTCCTTAGATAACTGTATTTGAACTTTCGGTACCAAACCTGCACAGTGTCACATTATAGAACAATAGTACTTAAAGCTGTACTCATAATTTGTTGATATTATGTAGCTGACTTTTTGCAACACAACTGGAAGTTAATGATGGTTCTAATCCTCTAGAGCTATAGTTCCATTTGGAGACACCTTGTACTTAATGATAACTATATTTTTCAGAGATTTCACAACACAGTGTTATAAAGTAAGCCTCTTTCTTTCAAATGTCAAAAATAGTTCGACAAAATATGAGCAAATACGCCAATGCGAACTGTGTGCTAACGATGTTTGCGGTGGCGGGAAACTTTTGTTACAACCTAATATTTACTTTATGTCAAGTTGACTGAAATGTATGTTTGAATAGTTTTTTCCGCGTTAAGTCTATTAATGTTAAAAGCAGACATCCCGATTTGCCAATTTAAGGAATTTGTTGCTAAATTGCAACTTTTCATGCATTTAGTGAATGCAATTTTTTACTTTGCGAAGTGTCATTTTTGGTGATTTTGCTCTCTAATTTAGAGTGTCACATGAATTTGAAGTATTGCTGTACAAACTTTCTAAGCTTTTAAAATCTAATCAGTACTGCTTTAAAAAAGAAATGAAGCTGTGAAAGGTTTAAGAATGGATCGGACATTAGTTTAAGTATAGAAAATTCAGCTTACTAAGGGATGAACAGACGTATGCCCCCCCTGTGGCTAGTTCTGCCGTACAATGATACATAGACTCAATCACACATTTTCAGACATTATTAAGAATTACTACTATTGTCTTACACGCACAAATAAAACTATTTTTTAAATAGAATTTTGTATATTGTATGTATAACTTTAAAATATATTTAGTGATAATATAAATAAGCTATAAGTATTATGCGGTTATAATATAGCTTAGCTGTTTTAATACAGAAAATATTTCATTAAATTTCATATAACAATGTATTCAAAACTTTTAATTATGCCAATAAAGTACACTGAGGGCGAAAGTGGGAGGGGATGTTGATATAGAAATTTTGAATTTCTGTTTCCAATACAGCTTAAGGCTGTTCTTCGAAGAAAAACAACTCTGTTTTTAGTCTTGGTGCACAAGCTTTTTTGACGCAGCTGGCTGTGCTGCACATCCAGCTGCGTCCTTAAATGGGTCTCTAGATCTGTGGCACGCGATGAACGTTTCGATCGTTTGCCATCTTGCTGGTAGTTAAGTCGAGCGATGGCAACGGCTGCCCTTTTTTCAACATTGGGCAATCTATCCAGCTGTTCTCGCATTCGTCCATTTTTCAACAGATGTTAGTGCTGTTAAAAATAATCGAAACAATTTTTTTACTGGAAATGACGTGCTAAAAAGTAAAGGATTCTCGGAGCTATATGTCACCCGCAACTATTTTTATATAAATCAAATCTATTCTTCGTGACTGGCAACAGTCAAAACGTCTGAGTTTGGTGTTCCCAGAGCGGGAACAATGCGCCTTAAAAGGTTAAGGTTTACTTACATATTGCGTGACCTCAAATATGAGGGGTAGTCATCAATTATCTTTAAATGACTGTAGGAAAGATAAAGGGAATACAAAGTACCACCTACTAGAGTCACAAGTTGCGCGATATGTTAATAGGACTCACAGAAGATGGAAAACTAACCAACAAACTCGTGTGCATTTTAACCAGTGCTAAAAATGACGCATAGACAAACAGTGACCACAGATTTTACAGTTCTAGCGTCTTTCATAAAAACCTATGGCACGAGGAGAATCCCGCCTCCTTTTGTATAAAGCCGCTGATGAGATGGTCATTAACTATCTGTTGTTGGTTATCAGGAAAGCCCAGTGATTCCCACCAAAGTCGTAGTTAAAAAGGTCTTTATGAAGGTAATATTCAGCAGATCGGGCAACCCTGCTTACCCTAGAAATGCGGATCTTGTTCGCTGGTTCCTTCGAATAACGAGAAACATACTCCGAGCTGCAGAGAATCAATATTCAATATATGAGTATTGTAAAATTCCAAGCAGAATGAGAATGGAAGTGAACGAAACCTCTACGGTCGGGGAAATCGTAAAGTCAGACACTTTGAATGGAATTTTTTATCTGGTTGCAAAATTTCCTTCGTTTTTCTAAACCAACAAATTCTCTAAAAAAATCCCCGACGAAACTCCCCGACAGGGGGGCCAGTTATCTCGGACGGGGGGTGCATGGCCCCCCCGATCCCCCCGCTGGCGCCACCCCTGCGCAGAATAAACTAACAAGGAGGATGCCCAGCCTCGGTGAAACGGATTTCAATGATCTTAGGCACAGTGGTAGTTACCATGTGAATATACTATGTGTAAAATGCTAAGACGCACTACTCAAATACAGCCGAGAAAAATTAATTTTTATTTTCGAATCACTTCACTGAAACTTTAAATGTTGAATTATACACACTCGGTCTGAGCATCGTAGCATAATTGGCAAGGCGCTGGAGTCCTGGTCTGGGTTCGAATCCCGTACGATTTATATTACTCATTTAAAAAAAAAAAATGCAACAATACTCATAGTCAATTTTTAGTGAAGTAAATAATTTATTTACTTCCTTATTCATTTTTCTACTGCTTTTTAATTTTTGGGATTTTTTTTCTGCTATTCAAAGTCTATTTTTGGAATTGATTACAGTAATGCCAGTTAAAATATTATAACACATTTTGTAATTCAGGTATTATCATTATGATAAAAAAATTATAGGTGGATAAAATGGGAACGGCTGCATTCATTTTTTGTAACGTTTCTAGTTTCCATGTAGGGTGGACTTTTTCTGTTTTTAAAACCTTAATTTTATATTCCAGTGGAATATATTCATTCATTTTATATTTTTTTTTCATCTGGTACGTATTCATCAGATGAGTCATCTTTAACTGAATCGAAATTTTCTTTTATACATTCTTCTAGAGCGTGGATCAATTCTTCATCAGTTGTAATTTTTTTTTTCAATCAACATGTCTAATGTATTAATTATACAATTCTGAACCTACCAGAATGGCTTCTTCAGACAGTATATCAGAAGATGTCGTTGCAATTAGATCATTTTCTAGCAGTAAACTCTCGTAATATGCTACTCCATCTTTCAGTCACTGCCTCGAAGCAGCACTGTATATAGAATTTTCAGTTTTTCATCACAAGAGCTTGCTTCGATTGATGACATATTTTTAGCCGTGATACAGTTCTAAACAAATTTCACTTTAAATAATTCTATCAGAAATTTTAACATCATAAGAATATTACACTTGGGATAGAATGTAATCTGATATTTTAAAGTAGACAACCAATCAGCAGATGGCAGACAATTAAAAGAAAATGCTGTTGCTGTGCTTCCGAAAAAGTGGACATTAGAAAAAACAAAAAGAAAATTATTCCGATAAGATTGGGCCAAAATGTAATGTATTTAAATAAATAACGAGTTTCTTGAGTGTCATTTGAATGTGTAAAATTCTGATGCCAAAGTAAAGATTTTCCTTGTAGAAATAAAATTAAATAATAATGTAAAAATTAATAAGAAGGCAGTAAAAAAAATCGATAAATGAATAAATAAATAAATTATTTACTTCACTAAAAAATTAACCATCAGTAATGTTGTATTTAAAAAAATAAGTTGAAAATACATTTTGATAATGCAGGATACGAATCCGCATCGCCTTCTCAATTAGGTTACGGTACTTAGTTACGAGCGTGTGTAACTTAATATTTATAGTTTCGGTGAAATGATCCGAAAATAAATATTAATTTTTTTCGGCTATATTTGAGTATTGTGTCTTAGTATTTTACACGTAGTATAGTCACATGGTATACTATCACTGTGCCAAAGATCATTAAAATCCGTTTCCCCGAGGCCGGGCTTCCTCCTTGTATGAATCTCGCCGTAGAGGGATCGGCTAGGACTCTGTAGACGGAAACTATTTGGATTAGCAGATGTGCCATTATTCTTGATGTTATTTTTACTTGTTCGTTTTTTGTAAATGTTGTAAATATAATTCCATTAATCAAGATTTTTGATGTCGCCTTAATTAATTAAGACGGCCGCCCTGCCTTAACCCCCCCCATATATATATATATATATATATATATTCAGGAGCGTAGCCAAGGGGGGGGGGTTAGGGGGTCATAACCCCCCCCATGAGGAATTTTTTGCCATACAAAATGTATATTCTTCATTACATTGTCACACCCACGTATACATTTATATGAGTTGTAGTAGTCGTAACCCCCCTCATGAAAAATTTCTGGCTACGCCCCTGAATATATATATATATATATATATATAATATATAATAGCCAACTTACGTAAAGTGAAATCCCAAGATAATCCATTGATAAAGTGAAATAAATATAAAAATAAAAAAGCAGATAGCACATGGTGCCAATTAACGAGCGTATACCGAATAAAGTGTTTAAATATAGCCTTTTAAGGCAATGAAAGAGTGGATAAATTGGATATATAGCGCCAAATGAGACCAGGTGGGCTTTTAAGCCTAATCACATGTATCCACAATAGTCGGATATGGAAAGGATAATTGAAATGGTGTGCTCTATCATCAGGCGCCACCGCACACACATTTCAATTTAATCGAAAAAAACAATAATATATATATATATATATATATATATATATATATATATATATCAGTGATACGACACGCAAAAATGCTCACCGGGTGATTGGTCATGAAAAGCGTCACAATGACCACACAGTCACTTCACTCACAAGTCACAAAGTGATTAGTTTGTGACAGTCCTGTGACAACTGTGATCCTCTGTGATGTCACAACGGCTCTTTTGTTGCCATATTTGCTATAGAGGTAACTATACCCGATATTTCATCTCGATCAATTGAGCGGAACGGCCGTTAGAGGCCGCGATAGTTTTTTATAACCATCCTGTATTTATGATAGTCCAAAAATTTTTAATGTGTGAAGAAAGTACAGAAATATGTTGAACGGATTTATTGAGTATAAGTAACTCCATCCATGCCTTTCCTTTTACGGTAACTCAACTTACTTGACTAAAAATGAAGGACATTTATTTTAGAAAATGTTGCAGAGATAATTAAAAAAATTAAACTACAAACAACTAATCCCAGATTTAATAAAACATTCGAACCACCGAAAGACTTACACGGTGTGAAAAACAATCATTATTTCCATACCTGCAGAATAATGAACAAGTAAATCAAGTAATTAACAAGTAAAGCTATCTGCAAGATTTTCGAAGGCATCCACGCACGGCATGTGCGAATTAGTCAAGGCAAATTGGACCAAAAAACAGCAAATGGGGAAAAAAATTTATATATTTTTGAAACTTGGGGAAAACACTAATTGGGTATGTAGTTGTATGAAACAGAAAAGTTCCCCCCTCTCGGGGTGCCAATTCCCCCCTTTTGGCCCCCCAAATGTCACTTTTTTACATTTTCACTTCTATCTCAAAAACCGTTCATCTTAGCAAAAAAAATGTCAATTACAAAATGAAAGCTGATAAAATTTCCTACAAGATTGTATCTGCTCATTTTTTTCTATATGCAATAGCTTTCGAGATATGTTTTAGACAAAATCGCAAATTTTTGGAAAACGCTTCTTTTTATACCGATTTTTAACCAAAATTGTCTTTTAACCCTTCAACCCTCAGTTTTACAGCAATTGTTTTCGTAACAAAGTTGTAGAGTATTCAATTACCTTTAAAGTGAGTTATTATTTGTAACTTTATCTATAAATGATCAAAAGTTATTGCAATTTGAAATTTTGAATAAATTTAGCAAATTTGAATGAAAACTACATTGCGCGTCAAAGTATGACAAAACCTAGGAAAAAAATTATAAAGTTTTGAAACTTTGGGAAAACATTGGTTGGGGATGTAGTTGTATGAAACAGAAAAGTTCCCCCTCTTGGGGGGGTACGTCCCCCCTTTAGCCCCCCTAAAAAAGGTCCTTTTTTGGGGATTTTCACTTTTATTTCAAAAACCGTACGTCTTAGCAAAAAATTGTCAGTTACAAAATGAAAGCTGAGGAAGTTTCCTACAAGATTGTTGGGGGTTATTTTTTCTATATGCAAAAGCTTTCAAGATATACGTCTTAGTAGAAATCGCCAATTTTTGGAAAACTCTTCTGCTTATCACTATTTCCCACCAACTTTGCCTTATAGCTCTTCAACCATCAGTTTGTCAGAAATGGGTTTAAAGCAAAGTTTTAAAGTATTCAATTACCTTTATATTTAATTTTTATATTTAATTGTATTTTTAAATGATCAACAGTTACAGCAATTAGAAATTTTCAATACACTTTAGGGAATTCGAATGAAAAATGCATTGTGCGTCAGAATGCAAGAAAAAACCTAGGGAAAAGCTTATAAACGTTTGAAACTTGGGGAAAACACTGGTTGGGTATGTAGTTGTATGAAACAGTCCCTAGGAGTGCCGCGTCCTCCCTCTTAGCCCCCTCACCCTCAAAGTTCCCTTTTAGATTTTCATTTTTATCTCAAAATTGGTGCTTTTTAGCAAAAGCATGCCAGTTACAAAATGAAAGCTGATAAAATTTCCTAGAAGATTATAATTTTTATTTTTTTATGTATCTAATTATTTATAGTTCGATATCTTTATTATTAGTATTTTTTTTCTATATCGAATAGCTTCAAGATGTGTTTTAGAAAACCTCACAAATTTATGGAAAACGCTTTTTTTCATCCCATATTTCGACTAACTTTCCTTCTAGCTGCTGATTCTTAAATCAGAGAATCGAACAGTCGAATTATCAAAATCTGTAATCTCCTTTTTTCAAGAAATTCCCCTCTCTTCTGTTACATTTTCCTTATCGTTAAATCAATGTCCGAAAGTCTGGGAAAATTCTTCAAAAGACGGCCAAGTGAAATGAGCGGGGATAACAAAGATCAATTTGGAACACAAAAACTGGGGGGGTGGAGAGAATTGAACTCATCGCTCTCTCTAGTTTATATGAAACGAAAACCAGCTCCAGAAACAATATTATTACTAATTTCATGAGGTTGGATTCAAACTTGCGGAAAGAAATGCACGTATGCTAAGGTCGCGCTGTACAGCAACGTGCAGGAAGACTATGAAGATACATTTTTATAAAAATAAAATTGTTGCACTATTATTGTACAGATGTTGCACACAAGAGAAAGTAAGTGTGCTATAATTTTTTTATTAATTTTGCTGTATTAATTCTGATGATGAATGATCACTGAAATGCAAATGTCAAAGTACATAATATTGAACAGATGTATTGCATTACAGAATTCTATTGGTGTTAAAAAAAAAATCACTTTCAAAATATTTTTTAGGGGTTGGGAGAGGGGGTTAATTTAGACTTTAGTACCAACATTTATGTGTTAAATATGCGTTTATATACGAATAAAATGTAACTAGTTCAGCAGAAACAATAGGAGGAAGAAATACAAAAAAACGAAATAAAACCAAATCGTACGCTTATGTAATATAAATTATTATTGAAAAAAAGAGCCGTTTTGCATTAAAAGAAATAATTTTAAAAAATTGGAGGAAAGGGGGACGCGTCCCCCCAGGTAGAGGAACTTTCCTGTTTCTTAATATTGCACCCCCTACAAGTGTTATCCACAGGTTTCAAAACTTGAATAAATTATTTTCTAGATTTTGTCGTACTTGGTCGAGCAATGTAGTTTTGATTCGAATTCTCTAAAATTTATTGAAAATTTCTAATTGCTATAATTTTTGATCCTTTAAAGATAAAATTACAAATAATAACTTATTTTAAAGGAATTGAATACTCCTGTAAAAGTGAGGGTTGAAGAGCTAGTATAACGCATAGTAGAAAATTGTGATTAAAAGAAGCGTTTTCCAAAACCTTGCGATTTTTTCTAAAACTTATATCTCGAAAGCTTTTGTATCTAGAAAAAAATATCCCCAACAATCTAGTAGGAAACTTCCTCAGCTTTCATTTTGTAACTGACAATTTTTTGCTAAGACGTACGGTTTTTGAAATAAAAGTGAAAATCCTAAAAAAGGACCTTATTTTAAGGGGGCTAAAGGGAGGACGTAGCCCCCCCGAGAGGGGGAACTTTTCTGTTTCATACAACTACATCCCCAACCAATGTTTTCCCAAAGTTTCAAAACTTTATAATTTTTTTCCTAGGTTTTGTCATACTTTGACGCGCGATGCAGTTTTCATTCAAATTTGCTAAATTTATTCAAAATTTCAAATTGGAATAACTTTTGATCATTTAAAGATAAATTTACAAATAATAACTCATTTTAAAGGTAGTTGAATACTCTACAACTTTGTTACGAAAACAATTGCTGTAAAACTGAGGGTTGAAGGGTTAAAAGACAAAATTGGTTAAAAATCGGTATAAAAAGAAGTGTTTTCCAAAAATTTGCGATTTTGTCTAAAACATATCTCGAAAGCTATTGCATATGGAAAAAAATAACCAATTACAATCTTGTAGGAAATTTTATCACCTTTCATTTTGTAACTGACATTTTTTTTGCTAAGATGAACGCTTTTTGGGATAGAAGTGAAAATGTAAAAAAGTGACCTTTTGGGGGGGCCAAAGGGGGGGACGCGGCACCCCGAGACGGGGGAACTTTTCTGTTTCATACAACTACATACCCAATTAGTGTTTTCCAAAAGTTTCAAAAATATATAAATTTTCCCCCCCCCATTTTTCCTAATTTGACTGGACTAAATACATTTGAAGGTCTATATCACCTTACTATGCTGTATTGTAAGCAAAATGTTCTCATAAAGCAGATTTTAGATCAGCTGAAGCTTTCAATACTTTTATTTACCACTGAATCAATACAGCTTAAATGTTTTGAATAATCAAATTTCCGATAGAATTTACCAGAACAATTTATAAGGTTATACTTTCTTGTAAACCAGATTTTAAAGTGGTTAGCGCAACAATGCCCAAGTCCGGTGCCTTACCCGGTTTGGGCATTGTTGTTAAATTGTTCGCCCTTTTGTAGTGGGCCACACTGACCCATCTGTAAAGTGACCCCATAAGAAAGTGGGCAACATTCCTTTCCTTAGTAGTGACTTGTACCCAAAAGGCGAAAGTGCTCGTCGTTGGTTTAACAAAAAACAACTTTGCAAAGTATTCCATTTCTGGTCAGACGTGCGTCTTTTTGGCAATATCTCCCTGACTTGCTACGAAGCGTGGGATGCTGTGAAGCTATGCGCGTATATGTTCATCTTTTTCAGTAGTGAGCGTATGCTAGGAAACGTGATGACTCTGTATTGGAGTAAACAAATGACGTTTTCACGATTATTCAGCTGTAGTCTCATTGTTGCATATTAAGTGACCGATTTCTATCGTTAGAGAGTCATAACGCAGCTTCTAGCTTTCTCATTGTATTTAAATTTGGGTACAAAATGACGGTTACTTTTCGGAAGTGTGATAGCATCAGTATGTAAGAGAGGTGATTTTCAGCTGTTGTAGTTTTGGGTGTTTTACATGAACACATCTGATTATTTTGCAGTAGTCCACTTCCATACGAAAAGCAATGCATTTGGTTTCCGTAAGTTTTAATTAACTAAAGCAGTTAACATTAAAAATATTATATTTAAAAATATTTACAGATTTGATGAAACTAAAGATATTTTACTAATTAGTAAATAAAAATATCAATAAAAATATAAAAATATCAAAATGAAATGATATAAGCGTCAGAACTACTTTCGTACAATTAAGTACATATGTCATTAAATGAGTTAAATATACATTTTAAAAATGTACTTCTTAGTACTCGAACTCGTACTCTAACTCGTATATAAACATAATATAAACTTAAGAGCAGCACATGTAAGAGCAGCACATGTTTTAAAACTTTCGCAACACTCATGAGCAATACTGCCGCTGACCAAAATCGAGACAAACGACTGATTTTGAAATCAATTTCGTAGTATAATTGTATTTTATTTTGAAGAATTTCCATATTTGGAAATATAGAATGGGTTTACTTACTTAACACAAATTTTGTGTTAAGTAACCTGAAATCAAAGAAACAGATAGTTAAACGTTACTTCGAAATGCTATATCACAGTTGCTAACATAACATGTATGTAATACAAACACTTTAGTCATTTTTGTAAATATTTCTTATAATAACAAATAATTGAAAAATTTTGCTATTTTTTAACGCTAAAAATTCTCTTTACAAATGTGGTTAGTTATTTTCCTACATATTGGTATGCTATATCGATATAGAGCATTTCGAAGAATTAAAAATAAGTTTAAATTAATTTATACAAATGTAAATTTGAATTCTTTTCATTGTTCATACTTTATAATTAAAAAAATTATTTAACTGCTGAATTTTTTTTTATCCTTTGTAATTTTATTTTAAAACTACAAAAGTGTAAGATGTAAGATTTTTGGGCCCTAAAATCTGTAGGCCCAGGGCAGTTGCTGCGTTTGCCTTGCCGGTAATATGGCACTGGTAATAAAATAAACACATCTTTTACGATCTTTCAGCAAATTTGAGGACGCTAGACAATTAATGTCCATCCTCTTTCACAGATGGCGCCATCAACGCTCCTTTAAAAAGGAAAAAAACAAGCGAGTAGCATTTGCCAAGCTTAAATCAAGCTGTATTTAAGCTTGACAATTCAACTTGACTCCTGCAAGCTTGCTGCCAGCTTAGAATGAGTTGAACTGTCAAGCTTGCATTAATGCGTCAAATTCAAAGAAATGTCAAGCTTGATTTAAGCTTATGTGCTGCCTGGGCTAGATATGGAGGAGATGCTTTAGGTAAAGATTTCGCTTTAATGACATAGTTTCTTACGATTGGATTATAAAAAGCTGTTGTAAAACAAATGAAGTTATGATATCTCAATTCAAAGTGAGTAAGTAGTATTTTACCTTTTTCATCTCAATAAATTTGGTTGCTGCTTTAATTAAATCTCACAGCTGGTTTAACCATGATTGCATTTCTGTATTCTGACTGTACAGTGTATTCGTTTTATAACTAGAGACTATAGTGAAATTATATTCTATTTATTAAAAAAATACTTTTTTATAGTGTATTAAGATGTATGTAATGTATTTGCCTTGATTTAAAATTTATTTTCCCGGGCTTATAATCATAGATTACAGCTATGATAATAAAAAATGAAGAAAACGAACAATTCAATATATTAATCAAAAGCAGCAAATTTTAATAAAACATCCTTTTTCTAGCTCAAAATAATAATCGTAATTGAGTACAGATATATTAATTAAAAAAGGGCTGATTTTGCAAAAACGCTCATTCTATAGCTTAAATAATAATCATAATTGAGTACAGTTATATTAATCAAAAACCGACAGACACTCCTCATTTTTGATTATTATTTAGCCTAAATGGAGCTGTTGTATAATGCTCAAAAATTGAGAATTTTTCGCTCCATTGATTTTTGTCGATTAATGGAGCAAATTTTACTCAATCGGGAGAATGGCTGTTTGAAGTCAAAAATTGAGTAAAAATATACTCCGTTTGATTATTATTTTACTCAAATAGATTTAAGCGTGTACTTAGAAGTACCGTTTATTAAAATTGAAAAAAAAAAAGAAAAGTCTATTCATTCTAAACATTCTTTTGAAAAACCACTACCAAATACTTCACTTAATCAGTTTACATCACGACTGCATGTTCTATAAGAGTAGATTGTTTTATATAGACAGCTTTCCGCTCACTTTCTAACCATGTCAAGCCCCTTTTCCCCCAAAAAAGAGCATTAGTGAATTTTCAGACGTCTTTTTTATGATTAAAGGATTAGATATTCTAAAAGTTTGTCAATCAAAGTATTACTTGACTTCCTTCAGATTTGTTTTGAAAATAATCTTTTGAAAATGGCTCGTTAAATTTATAAAACCATTCATAAAACTTATAGCTTATGCTCATTAATTTTTTTTTGTAATTTTCTGTTTTATTATATTAATCAGTATTTATCATCCATTGCTTAACTATAACAAGAGAAAACAAATAGATTCAAGGTGATATTCTTGGCAATTATTAATTCAGTAGATAAAAGGTTAAACTTCTAAATATTTCGTTCGAATTAGTGGTTCGAAAGTCGCGTCCTCGGCTGGTCAGTTTTCATGTTAGCTCTTTATCTACCGAATTAAGAATTTCCAATAAGATTAACTAGAAATATCTGCGGTGGCAGTGTCGGGCAAATTTCCTGCCTGGCCGCCGATTGCGAATGCCACAGCAGAATGCGCACGTGGTGACGTTGGCGTGGTGACGATGGTCAGGATCTGCTGAGACAACTCAACCGTGCTCGCGCTATATAACCGTGGTATATAAGCAAGTGCTGCTGCGACAGCAAATATACCTGTTCTTAGTTAATAAAGTTTCCTAGTTTATGAATGCGTACTTATTTTTAAGTGGCTGCTCTAAGTTACCTGGATTAAGTTTAGACGGCGTGCTGGTTGTAAGATAAGTAAAACTCCAGCACCCGTAGTGGTGACCCGGACGTGATACAAAGTTTCTACAAGTTCCTTGAAAAGCGCCGAACTGGCTGTACGTCTGTGTTTGTCGGATGAATGAAATAGTGACTCCCAGTCGTGCATTTTGAAGCAATTTACATTGGCAAAAACTACTAAGTGCCACGTGCTGAAAACTCTCAAGGTGAATGCTGCTGATGTTCTGGAGGTTTATTTCTGCTAACTACCGGGGACTGTCATCTTTTAGTAAAGGTTCGGCCTGCTGTTTGATCAAGTTTAGAAGGTGAGCTGAATTTCAAAATTTTCCTACTATGCCAGGTGACAGGGAACAGGCGGTGGCTGAAACACATAAGGTCGGCTTAAAACTACCTCCCTTTTGGGAAAAACACCCAGAATTATGGTTCGCAAACATTGAGGCACAGTTTATTGTTTCGGGTATTACACAAGATAATACCAAGTACTACTCAATTATATCGGCATTAAATTCAGATGTGCTGTCATATGTTAGCGACATAGTTTTACAACCACCGGAGGGTGATAAATACGAAACACTTAAAAAAAGGTTAATAACGGACTTTTCAGACTCCGAACAACGTCGACTAAAAACGTTACTTTCAGAGCTGGTTTTGGGGGACGATAAGCCGTCTCAGTTACTCCGGCGAATGAGACAATTGGGAGGCACAGGGTTTGATGACAAATGTCTTAAAACTCTGTGGTTACAACGTCTACCATTACAAATGCAGACAATTTTGTCCATCTCCGACGATACTTTGGAGAAATTAGCCATAATGGCGGACAAAATCCATGAAACCACTGCAGGCACTGTCGGCTTACTGCAAACTGATAAGGCAACTGTTTCCCCTGAAATTAGTCAGCTACAAACCCAAATCTCTGAATTAACCAAGAAAGTCGAACGCCTTTCGCGACCCCGCCGCAGATACAGTCCTCAGCATAGGAGCCCTTCCCGTAGACAACACTCAAACAGCCGACAGAAATTCCGTGATAGGTGCTGGTATCACTTTAAGTTCGGCAGCGCGGCTAAACATTGCAAATCCCCTTGTTCATTTAAAAAATCGGGAAACGAGCAGTGAAATCGCATTACCTGGCGCAATGCGATTTCAAAGTCAGCAACAAAAGCCGCCTCTTTGTGTTCGACCCTATGACAAACTTAACATACCTAGTTGACAGTGGTAGTGATGTTTGTGTCGTGCCACGATCGAGTTTTTCGTCGTTGAGAAATGCCACTGGCAATATTACCTTGTATTCGGCTAGTGGATCTCCGATCAAAACGTACGGGGTCAAATTGCTCACTTTAAGTTTGAGCTTTCGCTGAAAGTTTTCATGGCATTTTGTAATTGCCGATGTAACCAAACCAATCATAGGTGCTGATTTTCTTAAGCACTTTGACTTGCTGATAGACTTAAAGCATGCTCGTCTTCGTGATAGCCTCACCAACTTGACTACTACAGGTAAACCCGTGACTGATAAATCTCGTGTAACTTTAATTGCTAGTAACTCTTCATACAGAGAAATTCTAGAAAAGTACAATGAGATGATTCGCCCATACCCTTCCAAGAGGGTTATTAAACATAATACAGTTCACAGAATTATTACAAACGGGCAACCTGTTTTTGCTAGGCCGCGAAGGTTACACCCTTTAAAATAAAAAATCGCAAAAAAAAAGTTCGAATACATGTTGGAACAGGGTATATGCAGACCTAGTACGTCAAACTGGTCTTGCCCACTACATTTAGTACCCAAAGCATCAGGTACAGAATTCCGCCCAACAGGAGATTATAGAGCTCTTAACAGAATCACTGTACCAGACAGGTACCCGCTGCCACATATTCAGGATTTCTCAAGTCAGCTACATAATAAAATTTTTTTTTCAAAAATTGACTTAGTGAGGGCCTATCATCAAATTCCCGTCCACCCAGACGACGTACACAAGACAGCAATCACTACACCCTTCGGGATGTATGAATTTTTATTTACACCTTTCGGTTTGGCTAATGCGGCACAAACTTTCCAGAGGTTTATAGACGAAGTCTTGCGAGGTCTCGATTTTACATTCGCATATTTGGACGATATCCTAATAGCAAGTAGTTCCGAGGTGGAACACAAACTGCACCTCGAAAAGGTATTTGAGCGCTTGACGAACTACGGAATTCGTATAAATTTAGATAAGTGCGTTTTCGGAGTTCCTGAACTCCCTTTTCTCGGATATCTGGTGAATAAAAGTGGTATTAGACCCCTTCCCGACAAAGTCAAACCTATTCTGGATTGTCCGTTGCCGCAAACTGTAAAGCAACTCCAACGTTTCTTGGGTTTACTTAATTATTATAGGCGTAGCGTAAAGCAGGCCGCACACATGCAGGCTCCGCTAAATGAAATGCTTAAAGGTGTTAAAAACAAAAAATCCACCGCACTTGAGTGGAACGAGACACAAATAGCAACATTCGAGCACTGCAAACAACAGTTGGCTAATGCTGCCCTGCTGGCACATCCCGACCCCGAGGCCCAATTACTGCTTTTTTGTGACGCAAGCGACGTAGCAGTGGGCGCAACCCTGAACCAGTACAAAAAAGGGTCAAATGCTCTTGAATGCGAGCCCCTTGCATTCTTCTCAGCAAAACTCTCCCCAGCTCAACAAAAATGGTCCACTTTTGATCGGGAGCTTTATGCGATCTATTCTGCCATAAAACATTTTAAACACATGTTAGAAGGTCGCCATTTTGTGATTTTCACGGATCACAGGCCTCTAACATTTGCATTTAGGCAGAAACCAGACAAATGCACGCCCCGTCAATTGAGACATTTAGACCTAATTGGACAGTTTAGTACTGACATACAGTACGTAAAGGGGTTAGAGAACACACCCGCTGATATGCTGTCTAGAATCGAGGCGATCCAAATGCCTAGCGTTTTGAACTACGCTGAAATTGCAAGGGCACAGGAAACTGATACTCAATTGCGAAACTTGCTAAATTCAGAGACTGGGTTAAATCTAAAAAAAATTACCCTACCAGACTCTGATATTCAGTTAATGTGCGATGTATCGGGCAAAACTGCGCGCCCTTACATCCCTTCTCAATTCAGGCAAACTGCTTTTGAGATGCTTCACAACCTGGCACACCCTGGTGTCAGAGCATCCATTAAATTAGTAACAGCACGATTTGTCTGGAATACCATTAAAGCGGATGTAACGCGGTGGACGCGTGCTTGTATACCCTGTCAAAGAGCTAAAATCCACAAACACATTACTAGCCCCGCGGGTAAAATCGAAGTACCCGACAGGAGATTTGACCATGTGCACATCGATCTGGTCGGCCCACTTCCGCCTTCTCGTGGTTATACATATTGTGTAACAATGATTGATAGGTACACTCGTTGGGTTGAAGCTTGTCCAGTTTCCGATATTTCCGCTGAGACAGTGGCTAGGAATTTTTACACACACTGGATTGCTCGTTTCGGTGTACCCAGTAGGGTTACTTCCGATCAGGGAAGACAGTTTGAGTCCCGCTTATTCCACTCATTTACACAATTATTGGGTGCAAAACACATTCATACCACCGCCTATCATCCCCAGTCTAATGGTCTTGTGGAAAACTGGCATAGGACCTGGAAGGCTTCTCTTAAAGCCCATCTTACGGATCCTAGATTTGCCGATCGTTGGACGGACGTCCTTCCTACAGCTTTGCTTGGACTGCGTGCTGCGTTCCGTGAGTCGATCAAGGCTTCTACTGCGGAGCTGGTGTATGGCGTTCCTTTACGGTTGCCAGGGGAATTTTTCACACCCACCAGCGTCGACGTCAACGCTGCAGACTTCGTCCGTCGGCTGAAAGAGATTATGAGTGCCATTTCGCCTTCTAAGACAAGCAACCATGGTACTCGAAGTAGAACTTTCATTCCGCAAGATTTGCATAACTGCACTCATGTTTTCGTGCGACATGATGCTGTGCAACCTCCACTGAAGCCACCGTATGATGGACCGTACCCGGTATTGGACAGGTCAGAAAAGGTTTTTACTGTCCGAAAAGATAACAAGGACATTTTCGTCTCTATCGACAGGTTGAAACCAGCGTATATTGTGCAAGAACAGCAGCCACCGTTGCTCAGCAGCAAGCTGTCTGAGCCGAAGCAGGAATCAAGCACAAAAGCTTTGCCTGTCCCAGCAACACCTGTACGACTTTCCCGATCAGGCCGCAGAGTTCATTTCAGGTACACTAAGTAGACCTGAAGCGGTAACGTTCCCACTGGGAAGGGGGTACTGCGGTGGCAGTGTCGGGCAAATTTCCTGCCTGGCCGCCGATTGCGAATGCCACAGCAGAATGCGCACGTGGTGACGTTGGCGTGGTGACGATGGTCAGGATCTGCTGAGACAACTCAACCATGCTCGCGCTATATAACCGTGGTATATAAGCAAGTGCTGCTGCGACAGCAAATATACCTGTTCTTAGTTAATAAAGTTTCCTAGTTTATGAATGCGTACTTATTTTTAAGTCCCTGCTCTAAGTTACCTGGATTAAGTTTAGACGGCGTGCTGGTTGTAAGATAAGTAAAACTCCAGCACCCGTATATCTTTCTTTTCTCTTGTTATAGTTAGACAATGAATAATCCATACTGATGAATGTGTAATAAAAAAGAAATTCAAGAAAAGCGTTAATAAACACAAGTTATACGTCTAATGTCTGTTTCATAAGCAATTAATCTGTCTTTTACAAAAGAGTATAGCACAAACAAAACTGAAGAAGTCAAGTAATACTTTGATTGACACACTTTGGGAAATCTAGTCCTTTAATCATAAAAACAATGTCTGAAAATTTACAATTTCTCACATTTTTTTTTTTCTCTGGCTCGAGATTATTAGAAAAGGGAGCTGAAAGCTGTCTATTTAAAACAATCTTAATTTAACAGTACATGCAGTCGTGATGCAAGCCAATTAAAGGGGGAAAATAGCAGTGATTTTTCAAAGAAATGTTTGCTACGAATCAATTTTATTTTTACAGTACTAAGTACCGTCAGTAGATAAAGGGTTAAATTGAAACTAGTAAAATTAAATGACAGAAAATGACCTATCCTTTTCCATGAGAATGGAATATAGGTTGAAAATTTTAATCTTGAATTTAATATTTTTACAGTTTATAATATATATTTACACTATTCAAAAAGAAAATGAACACTATCATTTTAAGAGTAAGATGCAAAATAACATTTTATTTCAATTATTTTTCACATATGCAAGCATTTTTAAATTCTGTGCATTTTTCATAATGTTCAAAATAGTCTTTTTTTAAATGAACAATGAAGATATCCATCTACATGCTTCTGTTAGTGTTTCAAGATGTCTCATGCAATCAAAATGAAAATCTACCACCCACGATTTGCTCGCACTTTTGAAGGCTCAATGCCAAGTGTCATCGTTATGAGTGCCCCAAGTGTGTAAGGTAAGGATGAACCGATGCGTGCCCAAAATGTTGTGCTGGTGCAATCACCGGGTACGGTAACCCGCTTGTCGCTTGTAAATAAGGTAGCTGGTTGCCGAATAAAAAACCTGCCGCGTAAGACGAAGATGCTGCGTATGAATTAGACAAACTTGAAGCTTGTGTCGGTGGTAAAGTTGGACTATTTGCATCCATTCCTGGATTTTGTTTTTTCCATTTAGTTCTTCGATTTTGAAACCAAATTTTAACCTGTGTTTCTGTGAGTCTGAGAGACAGAGCAAGATTTAAGCGTTCACAAACTGAAAGATACCGTGTTGTTTTGAATTTGTTCTCCAAAGCAACTAACTGTTCATAAGTAAATGCTGTCCTTGCTCTCCTCGGTTTGCCAGCTTTGCTGTCAGAATTTGAAGATTTCTTTTTCTTGTTAGAACTACCGATGTCTTTTGTAGAGTCCTTGTCAGTGGATTCTTCATCTGTAGCTGAAGACCGCAAGCCATTGGAGGATCGTGGAATGTGTCCCCTGTGACTAGTCGATGAATCATCAAGGTTTCTGTTTTCTGTTTCTGGAACTTCAATCACGTCCGGAAGGGGAGACATTGAGTCTTCTGTTCAAAAGAATATTAAAACCATTTTTAATAAAGAATTATAAATGTATTTAACACTAAGCTGAACTTAAGACTCAATGAACGCAATTAAAAATCCAATTCAGTTTAAAACAGTAAAACAAGTACACGTTACATTTTAGTAACATTATTTATCTTAGAAAGGAGATATGAAAGGAAATATGAATGAAAATCAAAATATGAACTGGAATAGATTGGGTTTATTTATTTTATATGCATATTAATGAATGGATAGATGTGTTTTCGAGCATTGTTTACTTACATATTTACAACTGAAATTCCGTGAAAAAGGTTCACCATTCATCGATTTTACACCAGTGCCGTAACTTGGGTTTACGGGGCCCAGGGGCGAGATTGAAAATGGGGGCCCTTTTAATCTTATATTTTAAAAACGAAAATAGGTTAGCGCGTACATGCATTTGTATGTACGGAAATGCAGAATTAAACACTTTCAGTTAATAACAGATATGATATAAGAAAATTCACTTTAAGAACACAATTTACCACAGGCAACATACAACACTAAATAGAAGTCAGTGGCGTACCCCTAAGCTGTAGCAAGAAAGGCGTGTGTCATTTATGTCACTTGAAAATGGGTGCCGATTTCTTTTGTTAGATTGACGCAATAAAAGAAACGTTTAACAAGTACGATCTCATCGTTGCAGCAAGCACGTGACGACAGCTATTCTCCCTTCTGTACCCATCGCTGCTTCCAGTATGCGTACTTGAATGCCTATGATGTAGCCCAACGCAAACGCTTTCCCGAAACAAGAGCATTGAAACATTCAGGTCTGGAAGCAACGGTGGGAACAGAAGAGAGAATCACTACCATCGCCCATGGGCGCCGGCAGCATAGGGCAAGAGGGGGCAATGGCCTCCCCTTTATTTTTGTATGGAGTGTTTCCCTTGCTTTTTTGCTCTTTCCAACATGGCAACTATTCGTTGAAGTAGTCTTTGCCCCCCCCTGGGAAATATTCAGCCGGCGCCCATGCCGTCACCCCCTTTTAACGATGGGAGCGAGCAGGTTAAAGTTAATAAGACACTACTTATTGTGACCTAACTTTTTGATAGCTTTTCCATTTGCTTAATCAATGACCACAATACAAACCATGGAACAAAGAATGGTCATATACAAACGAAGAGATCGGTGTCGTTCTTACTAAGAAAAAAAAAGGGCAATTTTGTTGCCTGCCATGGGTACTACTTTACCTGGGTATGCCATTGGGAGAAATTAGAATTATAATAGTTAAATACATTTACTAAAACCTACTGAAGGAAAAAAAATCAGAAAAAAACTAGCAATATTCTATTAGTCTGAAAATTACTCTTTTAATGTAATTTAAATTACTAAAAATTACAGCAGCAACACCAAACGCTTAACTATTCGTCTTAAATTTTAGCAGGATTATACTATTGAATTGGTCATTCATTTACTCAGCTAAGAAAAGAGTAAAACACAAAAGAAATAAAACACTTGTCTTTAAAAAATTGTAATCGGATAGTAGCAATATTTATTTGTTGCAAATTTCATTCATATTAGAATTCTTCATTTACCAATAATAATGTATTAAGAGTAAAATGTTTACTTAAACTATAAACCTCATAACATTCTAATCTTCCATGTAAAAGAAAATATACATTTTATTTTCATACTTTCGTATTAAAATATTTATAAGTTATTAATATCAATTTTATTACGTAATTAATATTATGATTATTATAAGTTGTAGTCTTATCGAAGAAAATAAAACAATAATTAAACTCCAACAGCTTATACTTTTCGGGTTGTAAAATATTAAAAGCCTATACTTTATATTCCAACATATTAATGAATGTTCTTTAATACATAAGTTTAGTATTAAATTCTCATATTTGAACACAATGTGTATTTGTTTATTCGAAACTGTAAAATTCAATAAATTATAACAGTAAATAAACACATTGATATTACTTAAAATAAAAGTATGAGTTAGAAAGATTTAGAAATAATTTTCAAATAAATTTAAACGAAAATTGATATCATAAATAGATATCCCAAGGCTAGGCTTAAATAAGTTTTTTAATAAATAAGTTTAGAACAAAAATTTTCATATTTGGACACAATTTATATTTGTTTATTCTAAATATTAAAGTTTAAAAAATGATAATATTAAATAAACATATTACTGTTACTTAAAGTATAAGATAGAAAATGTAGAAATATTGAAAAATTAAGACATGATTTATTAATACAATTAATTATATATTCTGTTTTTTTTTAACATACAGTGCCCTGTTATGTGAAATATAAAATATGAACTAACCTTTTAAGAATTCTACATTATATTGCAAATTATTTTCATCTTCTGACGTTGATTTTGTCATTCAGCTAAATTAATATTGTCGCTGGATTTTTCTTACGAAGGTATTAAAATTTAATCTCAAAATTATTTCCCTTAAAGAGTATTTCATTTGGAATCTGTTTATTTGAACCTGGAGCAATAGATCTCACATCAAATGAATATCCACCTCTTATCCAACATGCCAAACTTTTCGCATATTTTGTTGCCTCTAATTTCAGCTCAGCAGCTCTTTTACGCTTTTGAGAGAGACCCACTTGTACAAGTCCTTTTCATATTGAACTAAATTATGCATAAGGAAGCTCTACAATGATTTAATTCTATGAAATAAACTGTTGAAGAATTAAAAACACCAAATTTGCTTCCAAATTTTACTAAAAATTTAAGAAGTCGAAAAACACAGAACTACTCGAATATCGAAGTTAAAGTAATCTCTGTCTAATTCAAAGTAATGTCAAGTATTTCAAAGTAATCTCTGTCACAGTGTTCGTTAGGATAAACTGAGCTTCTAGACTGCAGGCACTGCACTTTCCATGTGTTAGAAACATGCAGTCCTGGTCTGCACTAGAGATGAGTTCGGGCTCATTTTTTGAAGCCCGAGCCCGAAGACTTTTAATCCGAGCCCGCCCGAGCCCGAGCAATATTATTAAAGTTGGAGCCCGAGCCCGAAATTTCAGCTAAATACAAATAAAATTAACTACTTCATTAAGAGGATACAATAAATTTTGGAGCTTCACACACCTTCTAGTCCCCCGTGCCGCTATTTTTTGAAATAAGTACGTCTATTTATCCCATGAATCAATTTTTAAGATCTGTTTCAAGGAGTATGTACAACAAAGGAGAAATCTTTCACGAGCCCGAGCCCGGCCGAGCCCGAACGCAATCGTGAATTACAGAGCCCGAGCCCGAGTCGCGGCTGGGTCAAATTCCGAGTAAGTTCCTAGTTAAATTCCTATTAACCTTTCTACCCTGTCTGGGTCGATTCGACCCATTTCTAAAATTGATCTTTCGATATCTTCCACAGATTTTAATTTAGATCTTTCAAACTTCATGTATTCCCAAAAAATGTGCACTCGTTTAATATGTGAGTTTTTCAGAGTCGTGAGAGTTTTCTTTGATCACCCTGAAAAAACAGTGGCATTTTACCTGTCTGGGTCGAATCGACCCATGTTATTAGGTATGGGTAGAAATACATAGAAAACCCATTCATATTTTGAATAGACTTTATTTTCTTGTGTGGTCGATAAATGGGGCAGTATATTGAAGGATAAATATGATCTATTATCTGCCTGGTATGCTTAGCCATTTCTTTTTTAGTTCAATAACATGGCAAATCGCAAACGTAAACTTTCTGAAGAGTTCAGAAAACTCTTACAAGGGCTTTCTGATCAAGAGCTTTCAGATCTATCTGATATAGGTGAAGATGAATGAGTTGAAACAGATGAATCAGATCACATATCGAATGAAGATATTTCTGATGAAGAGCTAGATACGTCAGATATTGGATAAAGCATTCAACCAGCGTCTACGTTTGTTAGTAGAAACAAAACTGAATGGTGTAAAGTCGCTCCTACTTCATGCAAAGATCGATAAATAATCTAATTTCAATTTATAGTTATTTTTCGGGCTTTCGGGCTCGGGCTGAGCCCTTCTCATCTCTAGTCTGCACTGTTTCTACTAACGATCTTCAAATCTTCGGGTGGTCTGATTTCAAAGGACTGATACTGTTCTTAGGTCAGTGATTGATTGCTTCGGAACAAAATTAAAGGAAGCTCTTTGGCCTTTTAAACCGTGTTTAAATAGGCGGAAGTACAATATCTTCTATTGATGCCATGTGTTATCTATAGGATGCCTACAATTTTCAGACCTTGTTAATTACATCTGAGTAGCATTCAGATGTAACAAGAAACAGAAACTTTTGCTCATTTTCGAACAGGTGTTTGTGTCGCAAGTAGAAAAAAAGGCAATAAATTTTACGTTTGACAAAAATTCCCTTACGTTTGTTAAAAGGATGGAGAGTTTTCCAGTTTTACCTTGAAAGGCGTTAAACAGATTTTCTATCAATCTATCTTACACGGGATAAATACCAATCTTTAGTCATGTGGGAATATTATGAAATAAAGAGAATTTTAAAAAAAATGAAATATAATTCAATGAAAATTCTCAAATCGTACGCAAGATGGAAGATTTAAAAGGTGTTAGCTATAATTCATACTGAATCGCAATCACAATACTTAAGTGTATGTTTTATGCAGTGGAGAACAGCATGAGTGCCCAAAAGATAAGAATAATTTTATTGAGGCCTCTTGTATTTGTGGGAAGCGACTCATCTCAGGCTTTGAGATATTTTAGAACGAAAACAATACAAAACTCGAGCATTGACTTGCTCTAGAAAAGTGTGGAAGGAAACTTCAACTCCATATATTTACTATGCGCAGTGGCGTACAAAAATGGATTCAACATCATTCCTCCCCCCTTTGACCATGCATTTTTAACATAAAGTCCGAACATTTTTAAGCGTATAGAGTACGACTTTTGTTTAACCTAAAGTTTACTTCCATACCCCTCCCCCTTCTCTTACAGGAAATCAGTGTACACCATTGATTATGCATCTGCACATTCTTTGTAAGTGTGTAAAATGTTTGTAAGTAATAATTACAACAACAGAAAAAAAAACAGGCCTTTTGATTGAAATTACCTTAGTGATATAATAATTTTTAGAAATAAGAGGGGTCCCCGAAAAGGATGTTTGCTTCAGAGTGGCTTTTTGAGGCCCAGATCATGTTTTTCTAGAATACAAATAAAGGGAACACAAGGTCATTAGTTAAAGAACTATGACTCTAAAAATACTGGCGTATAAATTTCACTTTCAAAATCAGCTGTACCTATTGTAATACAGCGGATCTGTTGGTGAGCTGTTAGCTACTTTGTAAGCAGTAAGATATTTTTTTTGTGTGTGAGTTTTCTGCTTTAAGAGTGCTAGATGATCCGTTTAGAATATTAGATGCGCAAATCTAAAAAGTTATAAAAGAAACAAAAAACAAAACAAGAGGTTGGGGGGAAAATAGCTATATGGATTTTGAGGCCCCTACGTGTGGGGGCCCCGGGCATTCGCCCCGCCATGCCTCCCTATTTTTACGGCACTGTTTTACACTGTTAAAAATAACCTGAAAATTCAGGATACTTCCAGCCTTAATTTTCAGGAAAATTCTCGCTTTCCACAAGAATTGGTAGTTTTCCGTTAAAAGAAGAGAAATGATTGCAACTTTCAGAAATTTCTTGTGAAAACGGTAAATTTACGTGTTTGGTTTGGTTTGTAAGTTTTGCAAGTAGTTTTGAGAGATGGATTTTCGTTGGACATTTTAGATAGAAAAAAATATTGACACCAAATGCATTCTCATGAGTAATTAAAAATTAAACTATAATTAATTAGTTTGTTAACGTAGAATCCCCTTCCATAACCAAGAGTGTTTCAAAACACACTCATAAATGAATAGGACTGGCTAGAAAATAATTTCTTTTATAATAATAATAATTATTATTATTATTCTGATAATAATAATAATTATTATTATTATTTCAACCTGAGAACGAAAAATCAAGGTGTATTTTTTAAAAATATTTTTAGGAGCCAATGTATTTCTTTTCCGATTTTCAGTGTTTGCAGCATATCTGTATAGAAATCTAAACCGATATGTCAAATATCTAAAGAGTAAATGTTTTTACTAATTACATACATTTGTGAAAATCGAATTAATTTCTTGTCAATTCAGTAATTTGACTATGTTAATAATAACTAGACAAAACTTTGTCACGACTTTGAAATTGTAAAACATGAAAAGAATTCCTCTCCCGCAAGGAAACTAAAATAACCTTTACCTCACCCTTTGGCCGTACCTGAATCACCCGTGTAGTGTCTACTGGTTAGAGCAGCTGTCTCCCACTCCGTCGGCTGAGGGTTCGATCCTAGCGATATCCGAAACGTATTATATTTCACGGTTTTAGTAAAACAGAAAGTTACCAGCCAGAAAATTTAGGTCAATTCTTCTGAGGTCAAATAATAGACACATCGGACATTTTCTGGCAACTTTGTTGCCTGTCCTTTTTCCGTTAATTTACAGATATATTTCGAACAATGCACAGTACAAAGTATGTAATGCACATATTTTATGTATATATAAATTTTTTATAATGTACCTTCAAAATTCTGTACAGGCGTAGCAACTTTCATTTTCAAACAAAGGATTTGAAATTTAATAAAAAAGCAACTGATATATCCTCCCTTGTTTTCCAGGGATTATGAGACCCGGGCATTTTAACAGCCCATAAATGAACCTTTTTTGGGCCCTGTGATTAGCTAATAAACCATGTGCGCCTCGGTCATAAAAGTGCAAGCACCGAGAATAAGATTTTTTTAGTGACACCTATTGCCATGTAAATCTGTGTGAAAAACTCTTGAAATAAAAAAAAGTATGTTGTAACTAGAAGTGTGGATTAACACTAGAACCGCGGGATGGGTTATTTTGACCAAAAACCAGATTTGAATCCGTTTTTTTCATAAAGTTACGAACTGAAATTTTGAAAAAATCGTGACTTTTCCTAACTTAATGTTATTAATTATCTGTAAAAAAATTATGTTTTTTGATTTTAATATGTATACCTGATATCGCGGAATGGGTGATTTTGACCCAAAACTTCCCATGAGTCTGGAATCCGAAGTTCAAATTAAATAAATATCATCAACATTCATAAAATGAACGGTAATGACATAATAAATGGTATAATAGCATACCATTATGTCATTTTCATTGCAACGTGAATTTTACAAGTCGGGTCAATTTGACCATATCGCGCCTCACCATGGCACGGTGGTTATATCACTGAAAATGGTAGACGGCCGAAGTGTGAAGATCCCGGGTTCGGGTCCCATCCCGCGGTCGTCGATCTAACGGTCTGAAGTTTTGGCAGGTTTTCTCCAGATGTAACGTGAATACGCGTTAGAACCCCTTAGAAAGTCCTCCTACCAAGGCATCCCTCATCTTAGGCAGATACCCCTCGCGCAGGTTTGCCTTAATCACACACAATCACAATCACAATCGACCCATATCGTGGTTTTAGGTATACCTATCTCAAGCGACGCGGTTCTAATAAGAATTATAGCAACAATATTTTTGTACTTTTGATGTAATATTAAACTTAACCTTCCTACCCTGTTGAAAAAAAGTTACGTTTTACCTGGATGGGTCTAATCGACCCAGTTCGCATAGATTTTCTCAAGTCTTTTACAATAGTTCCCGTTTAGCTCATTTTGGATGCTATTATTAGTTAATGATTAAGTATGTATATTTTACCTCATTTATACCTCCTTTTTACTGTTTCCCCCCCCTCCTCCCCCAGTTCGACCGATTCCTTGATTGCGTATGTGGCTTGTTAAAATATTTAAACGTACGAAATAATTACTTACTATTTTACTTATTTCTACATATTTTACTTACATAGGAAATATTATTGCACATTACATATTATTTTACCTTTTAATACAAGATTTACAATAAGTATTTGCATACTCTTGACAAAGAAATGACTGGCAAGATCCACATCTTCTCTGAGTTTTTCTATCTCTCTTAGGGCCGCATTCTTTTCACCTTCCTCGTTTAGGTGTTCTCAAATTATCTGCATCACCTTCTTTTACAGCTAGTAACTTCTTGTTTATAGCTACCGACACATTCGTTTTTTCCCCGGCGATTTCTTTGAGAGTCTGTCAGCTGTTTTCCGAGTTCTTTCAGAAAAAGCCGTCTTTTGAAAAGTTTGTGTTCATTATACGACGGATTATGTGCATGAAAACAACAAAAGCATTAATTGCAGCTAGATCAATCATATTATAAAACAAACAAACCGGCCACCACCTTGTTCCTCTCTTACATGTATAGGTGGAAGCTAGTTTATCTGTGTCCACTCCACCTTTAGTTTTATTATAATATAAGATTATATCTGGTTTCTTTTCATTTTTCTGTGACACTCTTGCGTCTTGATGCATAGTGGAAAGAAGAATCACTCACTTATTTCTTTTTGGAATACACGATACCAGAGTCTTATCCTGTTGAAATCCAAACACTGAGGAGAATACAGCCCTATCAGGTGATGCTTGAAATTCAGGAGGAATAAACGGTTTATTTTTTCTGAGAGTCCCAACAAGTGTTAGTTTTCTCTTTTAGAATTTTTCTGAAAGGATATAATCAGTGAAAAAATTATCCACCGTTCCGAGCAGTGCCCTCAACTACCTTTACCAGGCGCAAAACAACATTTCTTCCTTGGTTAATATCATGCTCACCATGAAGAGGCTTTCCAGTATATACTTCAGCGTTGTACACATATGCTGTTTTTACATCCGACATCAACCATAATTTAATTCCACACTTCCCTCTTGGCTTTGTTGGTAAATATTGCCTAAATGGGCACTTACCTCGAAATAATGATCTTATTGGTTCTAATTTATCTAGGCGTCGACGACTTGTTCTGCTTTTTTTGTTGTCAAATCTAAGGAACTGCCTAATTGTTTCAACACGTTGTAAAGACATAGAAAAATAACTATAAATTGAAATTAGATTATTTATCGATCTTTGCATGAAGTAGGAGCGACTTTACACCATTCAGTTTTGTTTCTACTAACAAACGTAGACGCTGGTTGAATGCTTTATCCAATATCTGACGTATCTAGCTCTTCATCAGAAATATCTTCATTCGATATGTGATCTGATTCATCTGTTTCAACTCATTCATCTTCACCTATATCAGATAGATCTGAAAGCTCTTGATCAGAAAGCCCTTGTAAGAGTTTTCTGAACTCTTCAGAAAGTTTACGTTTGCGATTTGCCATGTTATTGAACTAAAAAAGAAATGGCTAAGCATACCAGGCAGATAATAGATCATATTTATCCTTCAATATACTGCCCCATTTATCGACCACACAAGAAAATAAAGTCTATTCAAAATATGAATGGGTTTTCTATGTATTTCTACCCATACCTAATAACATGGGTCGATTCGACCCAGACAGGTAAAATGCCACTGTTTTTTCAGGGTGATCAAAGAAAACTCTCACGACTCTGAAAAACTCACATATTAAACGAGTGCACATTTTTGAGGAATACATGAAGTTTGAAAGATCTAAATTAAAATCTGTGGAAGATATCGAAAGATCAATTTTAGAAATGGGTCGAATCGACCCAGACAGGGTAGAAAGGTTAATAGGAATTTAACTAGGAACTTACTCGGAGTTTGACCCAGCCCGCGGTTTTAGGTATATCTGAAACACCGTGGTTCTAGTGTTAATTTACGTTGACAGCAACAGCCAGGAGGACTGGGGCTACCCCAGTACCCCGCCGCTGATTTTCAACGAGCAGCGACGAGATTACATTACCAACGAGCAGCGACGAGATTACATTACCAACGAGCGGCGATTGGTCATTTTTCAACGTACCTCAAATTTAAGGAATAAAGAGCGAGCTGAACTCGGGGCTCAAAATGAGCGTGCCAACCGATGGGTTGCCGATTAGGGTGGAGTGAAAATGGCAAAAAAAAATTTTTTTTGATTTTAATACACTCATGTCCATAAATTAACGCTTTGAAGACGGGCGGTCGATTTTTCAACCAAGCCGTAGACCAAGCCGTTTCAACCAAGCCTTTCCCATCTGTAATTGTTCACCTGTACTGTACCGGCGGGGAGAGATATCAACATTCATCGATCAATTCAGTTGCACCCCAGTTCCTGAAAAGGAGAATATACATGTAAAGCTAATCCCCTTGTTGAAGAAGTTCGTTTTACTTCGGGGGCGGGAAAGAGTAATCCATCAATGATTGTTGCACAAATAGCAGCTTCAGCTAAGAGTCACTGTAATGGGGGAAAGCATTTTTCAGATGCACCCGTCCTTCTGAAACAGCACGGCCAAAATTTCCCCGCCGTGAAAAGGTTAAGGATAATTCAGAATCACACAGAAATTGATCTCTAAAATAAAAATTTCACCTGTGGAATGATCACACACATCTTGAAGAAGAATATGCAAATTACAGGAAACCACCAGATGGCGTGGATGGTACGTCACAATGACGAGAGTGTAAGAGAGGGGTATATAAGGAATGGTGGCAAAGAAGTCAAATTGTTCACAAGCGCTTTGAAAGCCTTTCAGTGCAAAAACCGCATAGTTATGGCACAAAGGAGGCATTTGGATGATGTTTTACGTGGCAGAATTATCGGACGACTGGAATGTGGACGTACCCAGCTGGAAGTATCCGAGGAACTTGGAATCGCCCAGAGCGTCATCTCCAGGCTTTGGCAACGATTCCAAGATGATGGTAATGTGAGTAGACGTTTAAGCACAGGTCGCCCCCGAGTTACAACGCCGAATGAGGACCGCTATTTGACAGTTACTGCCAAAAGAAACAGACGGAGTACAGCATCAGACCTGTCTCGTCAGCTCTCTTCAGCTACCGGTACGACAGTTTCAAGGCAGACCGTGTACAGACGCTTAGGGCACATTGGTCTATATGCTCGTAGGCCTGTCAGATGTGTTCCACTTACCGCAACTCACTGTCGCCTGCGATTAACCTGGAGTAGAGAGCATGCATTGTGGACACCGCAACAGTGGTCTTGTGTGATGTTTTCCGACGAGTCCAGGTTTAGTTTGGAGTCTGATTCTCGCCGGACATTCATCTGGAGAGCGCCAGGTACCCGTTACCAGTAAGAGAACACCATTGAAAGACACCGTTACGGTGGTGCAGGATGGCTCGTTTGGGGAGGAATTATTCTTGGTTCCAGAACTGACCTGCATGCTCAGAGTGTAACGATGACAGGCCACATCTATCGGGATGTCATTCTGGAATAACATGTACGTTTGTTTCGGGGCGCCATGGGTGCTGAATTTGTGTTTATGGATGACAACGCCCGTCCTCACTGTGCAAACATTGTAGACGAATGCCTTCAATCGGAGGATATCACCCGTATGCATTGGCCAGCATACTCACCGGACATGAATCCAATAGAGCATGTGTGGGATATGCTTGGCCGACGAATTGCAGCCCGTCAAACCCCTCCCACCTAGCTACCGGAACTTCTGAGTGCATTGCTTGATGAGTGGTGTAATATTCCCGAAGATCAGATTGATCATTTGATACTCAGCATGTCTAGGCGTTGTCAGGCCTGTATTGCATCGTCCGGGAGACATACTCCGTATTAACCATCCTACTAACCATGTTATACTGTTTTTTGTAAATAGGTTCTTTTTTTAAATTTGGTCAAGGTAGTAAAACTTGCAATTTTTATTAATTATGTCAAACATATAGCACCTTTTTTGCTCTTTACTTTTTGTTTAATAAATAGACTTTACAAATAAGTCAAATTTGTTTTGCTTCTTTCTCTTTCTTTGCCTGAACTTCATTATCCTTAATTTATGGACATGAGTGTATTTCCTGACCCAACAAATAGAGCTGTTTTCAAAAGAGTCACAGAAAAAAATTGTAGTCCATTCACTGATTGTCTTTAGGTTCCACACTGGGCTCAAAGAAAGTAATGTTAACGTAAATAGTGAAAATATCAATTTTTTTAAATTTAATTTTAATGTTTACAATAACTTTATTTTCTGACTAAAAAACAGTTCTAACTACTAAAAAGAAACAGTACAGCAATGTTTATTGCCGTTAAAAAAGAAAAAATCTGGAGTGACTCCACTTGACTTTCCGAACACTTACGATTAAGATCATTACCAAGCACTTAAATAAATTTTAATCGATGAATAATTCAAACATATATACCAAATTGAAACTCAATCGAATGCACCGTTTAAACGCTTGCGCACTTTCAAGAATTTCTCCCTATATGCCATTATGCCATAACATAAAAGAAAGTTTTGTCGTAGCCCTTTAGGAGAACTATAAGTCCTATACACACCAAAATCAATACCGGTCTTAGGATGGTGGTTTATAACATGTATACCGAATTTGAGCTCAATCGAATGTATCGTTTAAACGCTAGGGCACTTTCAAGAAATTCCCCCCATAGGCCATAATGTAAAAGAAATCTTTGTCGTAGCCCTGTAGAAAAACTATAAGTCCTATGCACACCAAAATCAATACCGGTCTTGCAACGGTGGTTTATGACATATATACACAATTTGAGCTCTATCTAATCTACCGTTTAAACGCTAGCGCACTTTCAAGAAATTCTCCCCATAGGCCATAATGTAAAAGAAATCTTTGTCGTAGCCCTGTAGAAAAACTATAAGTCCTATACACACCAAAATCAATACCGGTCTTGCAACGGTGGTTTATAACATATATACCCAATTTGAGCTCAATCGAATCTACCGTTTAAACGCTAGCGCACTTTCAAGAAATTCCCCCCATAGGCCATAATGTAAAAGAAATCTTTGTCGTAGCCCTGTAGAAAAACTATAAGTCCTATACACACCAAAATCAATACCGGTCTTGCGATGGTGGTTTATGACATATATATCCAATTTGAGCTCAATCGAATGCTCCGTTCAGGAGCTATCGTGTTCACTCACTTACACACAAACACACACACACACACACACACACACACACACACACACACACACACATACATACATCTCGTAAAAATAGCATAAATGGATTCAGAAGCCCTCAAAACGTGTAAAAACACCAAAATCTCGAAGTCGAATTTTTTCATGATTACAATACTTTCCTTACATGGTACGTGTTCGGAAAGTTAAAAGAAGAAAAAAAAAGTCACTAACTTTCAATCAAGCGTCATAAGTTTTGGGGTATATTTTGAATACATAGCTATTAAATATTTACATATTACTTCCTTTTTAAAGACAAGAAAGCACACTAATACAGAAAAGGAAATGATACAAAATTTACCTTTCGGGTATTATTGACTAATAAAACACTTTACTTTAATCAGTCTTCGTCCACATGCCTGGCAAAATAATGAACTTCGGTAGTTCCTTTCGTGATTTGATTCCACAACGAATGTATCCATCTCTGGCTTTTGCTCCACATGCTACCACTGATGCTTGCGTTAGTAGTCTTACATGCCTTTCTACTGCTTGAGAATGGCAAGGGAGCTTCTCTACTTCAAATTCTGAACCGTTTCTGATCATACTTGCTACGTCTTCGTCACTGAGGTTAATGGTAACTGGTGGTTCCAAAGGACTGTCCCAGTGAATCATATGAAAATACTCCTCTGCTTCGAAATTTATATTTGGAAAATCAAATTGGCGTACTTTTCCCTTCCAGTCAGATTTTCTTGCTTTCAATATTCTTCTTAGGTCAAGTTCTCGAATATGTGATCATCAAACAGCATTGCCAACAGAATATTTTCAGAATGAGCAAAATAAGAGTTCCGCTGAATAACTTCATGAAAGATTGACTTCTGGGAAGAAGGAACTTCTTTTCATCATTCCGTGCTCCATGAGTAGCTCCTGGGATTTTTCTTATTTCAAAGCAGGATGGCACGTAAACTTTCATCTCATAGTCTACAGGGAGTTTAAAGCATTCTGTTGGTTCGGCAGTCGACAGGTACAGGCGCAGTATTCTGTTCGCAGTAGTGAGTCAGCTTGAATGAGACATTCTTCCTGGACTTCTGTTTCCCAAATCTGGATGGCACTGTTCCGAGCATACTGCCCTAGAAATATCGAAGAGGTACTTTTGGTCTGTATTGAGGTCTTTTTTTATCAATTTCAGGCAGAGCAACAGGAATAGAAACAAAATTTGTCACAGCAAACGTTTCATACAATTCCAGAGATTTTCCTATTGTTCCAGAAAACTGGTGTGGCCCAGATGTCTTTCCGTCAATCTTATGGAAAAGTTGGCGAAAAGGTAGTTCATTAGTATGCAATAAGCATACAAACCAGTGCAATTTATGGCCAGCAAAGATTTCAAGCCGTCTAACTACGCCATTTTTCTTCCCAATGTTGATTTTCGTTGCATCTCACTCAACGGCACCAAGATCCGAAAGTGTAATCTCTTTCTGTGTAACAAAGTTGATGATGCTGCAAGTAATATCAGTACTAGAGCCTGAATGCGGAGTCACATGTCCTATGTGAACAGACCCAGGTTCTGACAACATAACAATATGCTCTTCCACAGACAACATAACAATATCCACAGACAGTCGTTTATAAAGAGCTTCCCTTCTTACATAATAGTTGTGTCCTTTCTTCCATCGAAGTATATGGTGTACAAAGACTGCGTTACTTGTATAGAATTAAGTTGTGATCGTATCTTTCATTAAATTTTAATAAGGTGAATTACTTCTTGGTGACTTACCACAGGCAAGGAGGCCTTCTTCCAAATTCTTTCAACGTCCAAAGAAATAATTTCGATGATCTCTTTTACTAAAGGATCCTTTTTGTTCCCCTGCTTCCACAGTATATCATTTTTTGTGATTAAGAAATGCTTCATTAAATCAGGATACGTTGGTGGTAACATTGTGTTTTTCAATTGTACTGGAATTCCGAAAACACTACAAAACGTTTCACTTCTAGTTGTGGTCATATTTAAATTCAAAACTCCGTATTATTTTGTCAAATATAAATCAAAATTAATAAAACGTATTGCTTCAACTTTACAAAGTAGAAACAAGTGGTTGAAACAAAGGCAATCGCAAAAACGAATCATTCCACACAATAAAAGTGACGTGCCTTATTAGGTTATGATATAATAGTTAGATTAGAACACGCGCTGCCATCCTAGTAGATTTTAGAGTATAATTTGCTATTTTTATGTACAAACAGCCATTTCTGGATCTGATATCCGGCAGTAACGTTTCAATGAAACAATTTATTAATGAGAAAGTAATTCATTAATATTATTTTGCAAATTAATGAATTATTTAGTAAAATATTAAATTTAAAATATATTTTTTACATAAAAATCATTAAAAACTTGAAAAAAAGTTAATATAAACATTCACTTGAGGTGTGGAACCTCAAGATGTCAAAAAATTTAGCTGAAATTTGAAACAATTGGTTTCAGCTAGTTTGGCACCATATAATGACTCAGGCAATGTGATTTTCGAAAAAAAGTTTTTTCGATCCACCCTACTGCCCATCCTTTATTTCATATATATATATATATAGGGTTACTGGCAACTCGAAGTTTTCCTGTTAAGACATGATAAGGGAGCCAAAATGCTGCAATTTTAACCCTCACATGTATGTACGAAAATCAATAGTTTTTGAGAAATTTGAATTTGAAACTTTTTTCTTGAATAACCCAAAATTTGCATTCAAGAGTAAGATAAAAAAAAAAAAAGAAATCTACTCATCTACTTTCATTAAAGGGGTTTTATTTTAATTCATTTTCACAGCTGAAACTCTAACTAAGCTAAAGTAATTATAAAAAGTGAAAAACTACTTTTTTTCTGAGAATACCCCTCCTCGCTTAGTCTTTTTTCTGAGAATTCCCCTACTCGCAATTTCGCTCTGCTCTTGAGATCGAAAAACTCTCCTAAAGGAGAAGCGCCTTTTTGAAAACTGCGCCAAAAATCGCTCCGACTGATCGAATTTCGCTCGTTTGGTTTAAGCGTGTACAAATTATAAGTAAAATGTCTACCATTAATCAGCTATCCATAAGCGCATTAATGTCCATCTAAAGACATGTTAGTAAAAAAGTGTGAGTTTTACTTCGCGCAAGGTAAAAAAGCCTAAGGATACACCCCCTCTCAGGATTCATTAGGATAGTTTTTCAATAGATGAAGATGTCACCGTATTTTTAATTTATTTTCATAGCTGACACTCCAAATAAACTCAAGAAAAAGTGCAAAAGTAATTAGAAATTTTAATTCATGCACTTTACATGTTTTTTTTTATTTATTTATTTGCATTTTCCTTTCAAAAAATGTGTTTATCTCGGAAAATACTATTGCAGTAAGCGTACAACTTACAAATAAATGTCTCCTATTAATTTGCTATCCAAAAACGTATTAATGTTCATCGAAAGACTTGTAATCCGTAAAGGAGGCGCAAGTAAAAACCCCGAAGGATGAATCTCTTTTCATGCATTAGAATCTTTCGTCAACCGATCAAGTTATGACTCCTTTTACGTGCTAAAAATGAGCCTCTTCAGATTATGAGTCTCAAACGGCTATGTGCTGAATCGTTGTGTTAGTTTCGACTCGGCGTCGCGTAAGCGTGTTTTTTTTTGTGTGTGTGTATTATCTGACTAACCAACAAAACATGCTTAGTGCAGAGTCGAAACTAACTTACACGATGGCACAGCACACACTAGTTTAAAGCTCTTAATCGGCTGTACTGAAGTAAGATTTTAAGCTCTAAAAAGCAGTGATAACTTTATCGGCTTTGAATAGTTGACCGACGATTTTAAACGCTGAACGAAGCCGCATCTAAAACTCACTTTTATATACGAATTACACTTCTTTAGATCGACATTAATACGTTCTTGGATAGCTAAGTAATGGGACAAATTTTATTTGTAATGTGTACGCTTATTGCAATAATATTTTTTGAGATAATCCACATTTTTTGAAATGGAAATGCAAGTAAATGAAAAAAATACTTGTAAACTGCGTGAATTAAAATTTGGAAATATTTTTGAACTTTTTCTTGATTATGTTAGCTTAGTTCGAGTGTCAGCTATGAAATTAAATTTTTAAAATGGTGATAGCTTTATCGGTTGACGAACGATTCTAAAGTGGATGAACGGAGTTGCATTCTTTGGCGCTTTTACCTGCGCTAAGTCAAACTCACCCTTCCTTACGAATTACTTGACTTTAGATGGACATTCATTAATAGGTTTTTGCATAGCTTATTAATGGTAGCAATTTTATTTGTAATTTACACGCTTACTGCCATCGGTTTTTTTAAATAAATAACATCTTTTGAAAGGAAACGCGTGAATTAAAAATACATGTAGTAGCTCGTGAATTTAAATTTTAAATTATTGCACTTTTTATAATTACGTTAGCTTCGTTAGAGTTTCAACTATGAATATAAATTAAAATGAAACCCATTTAATAGTAGATTTTTTTTAAATTTGCACTTGAATATCAAATTGTGGGTTATTTAAGAAAAAAGTTTAAAATTCAATTTTCTCAAAAATATTGATTTTCAGCACTACATATAGGGTGAAAATTGTAGTGTCTTGTCTTCCATATCACGGGTTTACAGGAATACATCGAGTTAACCCTTTATAAGGCCGTAGTGAGAATACTTACCACCTGCGGTCTATTAAATACAGAAATCAATTATCATTAGTGAATTTTCTGATTTTTATTCAGTTATAGTGGATGTATATGTTTTCCATACATCTAGATTCTAAATTATATTTGGCTTACGAACTTTTCTTTCATTCTAAATTTTAAAGAAAGCTCAAATAATTACTCGAAAATTGAGCATAAGAATCATCGATTTTAATTATATATGTATTTTTGCGTTTAATTCCGTGTACAAGCAGTAGGTTGTTCTTTTTTGATTTTGTGATTAATTAATGTAATCTCCTGCAAAATTTCTATGTTTCTTTAATACTTTTTTCTCCAATTATCACATGGGATATTACAGTAGAAGGAAAATATATGAATTAATCGTAAAAAATGGGCCAGAAAAATCCCAAGTACTTTCGACTCTCTGCACATAAGCTCCCTTATAAAGGGTAAACAGTAACCCTGTATATATATGATATACAAACCCCTTTCAGGCTTTTTATATTAAGTCTTTTAAATTCGTATTTGTATTTGACATTAAAATTAATCTTGTTCTCAAAACAAAGGTAGTTTTCCCGCCTGGTTGACGCCACTACCCTTCTAATATTTTCCTTTTAAAAATCCGTCAGATATGGTTTTTCCTGTAAAACATATTCTTTCACTCCGTTTTGTCTAAATTACTATGGTCAATCAAGCCTATTAAAGCCCCCTGCTCCTACCCAAGTTAGTCGCGTGCCATTGCGTATTGTAGGGAATCATCGTCTGCAACCGTTATTGTATTATCCCCATTTAAACAGAACTACATGCTAAGTCTTGTGCTTTTTGCATACTCCATTCTGTCAATTAACAGTGTGACATATACCATAATAACAAAAATTAAGTCTCAATATGTGTCTTTAAAGACGGCTGTAATTGAAAGAGGGGGCTACCTCCACATCAAATATATTCATAAAACTTTGCAGCTCCATAATGAACATCTACTTGACATGCTAAAATATTGACAGGTCAATTTTTACATTTACATGAAGAAATTTACGACTAGAGATGGATGCGGGATGAGACTATACAGAGATCACAGCTTTTCGGAGACACTCTTATCATTACAATATAGGGATTTTCTAAGACTAGAAAAAGGTTTTCTAATTTCGGCTGTTTTGCGAGACGAGACATGCCCAATTTTCTTCTTGAGTTAACCCTATTTGTTAGACTATGAATTTTTCTCTAGGAAATTAAATCAATTAAATTAGCTTTCTTTTTCTGCACTTAAGTCATTCAGTATCATACTAATTAGATAGGAAAAAATCAGAATTAACATGGAAATAAATAAGTATTACGGGTTTAAATATTTACATTAAATACTGAAACAATTTTAGCAATTATTTAAATAATTTTAACAATCAATTAATAAACACTAAGTCCTTATCGTTAAAGTCCCACTTTTGTAATAATAGCTAAGAATTTCCTATAATTTTTATTTTCTTTAATAAGGCATATTTAATAATTTAGAATACTTGGTTTTTCAATTAAACCCTTTCAAATATGTATTCGAAAAAAAAGCTGAAATCCTAATAGCAGTTTCATGCATTGTTTTTTGTGATGAAGAAAAGAAAAAGAAAACATAAACTCATTTATGCCCAGATATTTTTGCGACTTTCTTCGATTTTTGCTAATACCAGCAATAACAGATACATTTCTGATGTCAACTTCTTGAACAAGGGATGATTTATTTAAAAATCACATTAAAAATCACATTCACCTACTTGGTCATGTTAAAATATTTTGTGGAGTTTGAGGTTCAATACTCGTAAATAAAGGCTAGGAAAAAAAAATAACGTTTTCGACTTATAGCGAAAATGCCGTCCCAAAAAAGGGACCCTAGGCAGAAATGGGTTAAACATGAAGAATAATAAAAACTACTCATAATATTTTCAAGGTGTGCATTCTTTGGGAGACTAACTACTTAGTCACATAACTCAAGTAGAAAATTTGAATGACATTGGAATATCTTTTTTCAGTAGGTGAAAATGTTACTGATATATTGCTGATCTCCATACTAGATTTAACCCATCTGTGCCTACCCAGGTAGCACATAAGGGTTTTTGAACGTTGCAGTTTGGTTGCAATGGTTGCATTTTCGTTAAGTTGCAGATATTCCCATTTCTGACGTAGCAGAAACGTTGCTTTTTCGTTTCAAAGGTTGTATATTAGTTACGTTGCAAATATGCCAAACTTGTGACGTGGCAGAAACGTTGCGTTTTGGGATTCATTTTACCCTGCTCTTTTTGTTGCGAAGATTTCGTTTTTAAAACCAATTTGCAACCGTTTCATATTAGTCCACTTCTCCATGTTTAGGACGTTTCGAAAACGTTGCATAATGGTTGCATTTTGGGATATTTAAGAGTAGCATGCGAACTCCATGTTACCTACTGCAAGGTCAAGTCACTATCCAGCTCAGTCGCTTGTTTAGGTCCGCCATTACAAAACGGTGTGCTGTTCTACTGCCTCAAATGCCGATAGAAAAGTAAGTAAATGATATTATTGTAATGATTGTATTTCTGCTAACGATATGTGTTTTCTTGAAGAACGATACGCGAAATGGATAATCTTTATTCATAATAGTTGCCCGTATATTATTATGCACAATCCTTGTCAGAATGCCGTGTTGAGCAAGGCGAAGTATATTTTTCAGCTCGCCGTTATGTCATGTATTTAGCCTGTATCTAAGAAAAGTAAAACAAGTTTTTAAAATAAACAAGGCTCTCAATCGCTATTTCCTACATCAGCCTTAGAATTTTTTTAGGGAATGTTTGACCATAGCTCTCAAAGTCCGACCAGTTTGTTCTGTATTATCTGTTGGCCGATAATCATAGTGCTTTTAAACACTGTGCAACTTGTTCTATACTATCTGCGGCCAAACGTTTTCGGGAGGCATTACCAACGACGCCTCTTTCACTTTTCATTATTCATTCAAGAATGTTATTATTGCTCTGTTGCTTACATGAATTTAATAAACGGAGCAAGATAAGTCACTTTTAGAGACGCTTATCAACAGAATAACGCAAAGCGCATAAAGAAATGTAGTGATCGTCTGCTGCTATTAATATCTTGAAATATGAGAATGTGTTCCAGAGTTCTTTTGCTGATTCCAGTGTACTGTTTTTCTAATCTTATATATAATAAAATCTGAGAGTAAACATTGTATGTAGCTATGTAGGTAGGTAAGTTTGTGACCACCGATCTTCTTGCGCGCGTCTCTCGATCGCATTGCGCCGAGACGGTGGGTCGCCGACTTACCGAATTTTGCATACGGCTTAATTAGGACAGATCCTAACATGCCTCGGAGCGATTTTTTCGAAAATCGAAATAGAAAATGTTTTATTTTTTGTCCGATTTTTAGCGATTTTTCTCGTTTAATACGTAATAATGCCGGTAATTACACTCGCAAGAAAACGAAATTTACATCATCGGATAGAGGAGAAAAGTTTCTTTTAAAAATTGTTTGTTCGGATTGTGTAACATAATTTGCAGATTTTTGGGAATTTTTCAAATAAAATTAAATTTGACGCTGACTTTCGTAAAATATTTTTAAAATTGCTGCATCTTGAATTCTATCCGTCATAACTTTTTTATATTTTGTCAAATGACGGAGCATACATTTCGCCCTCTTTTAAAAGAGAAACAAGAGGAAAATATAACTTAGGAGATTTTTTACGAATTTTTAAGTAAAGAAGGATTTTCATTTCAATCGCAGCAGCTTAAAATTTTCCGTATGATATCTTGCGGTTTGGTTGTCTTGGAGACAGTAACAATGATTAAAATTGCCAGTTGAAAAAAAATAAAATAACGTTATTTAAAAATAACCGATTTTTCACATGTGAAATGTGCGCCACTTTGACGTCACGAGTTTAAAACCCCTTTCGAAACTCAATCGCAGAATAACGGACTCACAAGCAAAACATACGCCGCGCATGTGAAATAATTCTATATTTTACTTTACGTTGCCAGAAAAATAATTGAATGCTGTTTTTTCACAAGTGAATTATCCAGCATTATTTTCAATTGAGATTTTAAACGGTTCACGTTTTCGAATAGCATTAAATATATTGCGGTGTTAAACAGGGCTTGATTATGACCAACAGGGAGCCCCGGGCATTGTTGAATTTGGGGTCCCCGTCTATAAAATTTGTTTTATTTTTCTCATTCATAATTTTTTTTATAAAAAAAGAACAACATTTGAATTTGGGGGCCATTTCGAGCCGGGGACACCTGGGCAAAGTCCCGATTTGCCCGTGCGATAATAGGGCCCTGGTGCTAAATACGCCAATCTGACAAGAATTATGCGTAAAAATTCATGGAGAGCTGATTTAGTGGCAACCATAAAGGGAAATGATTATCGTTTATGCTAATGCATAAATTGCAAAGACTCACCAAAGTGTAATAGACTACATTCGTGGCAAATATCTAGACCGTTTCTTTAAATTAAGCATCATCGGTTGCAAAACGAAAATATATTGTATGGGTATCAGAAAAAGATAGTATAAGTAATAGTAATTAGATATGATAAGGCAATATTGATCAAAGCACAATATACTGCATTAATAAATATTTCGTGAAACTGTCTTCTATTAATTTTTCAACAGCCATATTACTTCACAGCTAACAAAACATTAAGTAATTCTACGTCGCGTTAATATATCACGCGGTAGTTTCAACAGAAAAGACTGTAACTCAACTTTTTTCTTGGAGATTCTGTTTTGTCACAAGTAGTTATGATCGCATTTCAGGAAAATGTTCTCTTCTTGCCTTGCGAAGAGCTGGTACACAACTATTTAATTATAAAATAAAACGGTTCTCCACAGCAAGTAGTATCTAAGTTATTAATAGCATAACTTAAATCTAAAAAAGAGTATGATGCAGAAATGAGACATTTTGAAAATTAGGAATTTTCACTGCAAACCGTCACGCTTTTCTTTTCTGATCGCGAATGACACCGACATAGTTTTTTGCCTCATAATATTAACAAGGGTCACAGGTCAGTACTTATACTAACTTAACGAATAAGTAATGAGTAACTTTACGAGAAGAGTAAAATCATTTTGCTTATTTTTAGATTCCAAATCTCTGGAATCAATTCGAGCTATACATGTAAGAAAAAGTTTCGTTCCGTACCGTGCGGAGAACGGGCACGCAGCTAGTACAATAATAATGCCTTTTACTCGGAACCGTTTTGGAACGGAAGGAATGAAATCCTCTGCAGTTTTAACATCTGTCATTTTGAATCGTTTATGAAAACCTTTGAAATAATTAGCAATACTGTTTTATTTAATTGTTTTCGTTTTCATATTGCACGTATCTTGATCTGGTTACTGCTTTGTTGCGATAACATAATGGTATTTTATTATGTAGTTGGGATTTTTAAATTCATTACATGTGGTAAATTTATACATCGTAGAATACATTTTATAAACATTTCTTAATATCCTCAACGATCTGTGTTCCTTTCATTTTAAACAACAAATATAAATCATGCTAAACGCATCGATTATAAAACTTTCTAACACAACGTAGCCTTTTTTGCGATGACCGTCAAACTTGGCAGCATTTCTTGAGTAACCTTTAGAAAGCCGTTTATAACTATTAATTTAATATATATGATACCTCGTAAAAAGGTTGCAAGATATTTCCATTTTTATAATGAAGAGTAAGCTGTCATAGACGTCCATTGTGTCCAGCCAGCTACAAACTTTGTTTACTCTCAAATTTTATTATATAAGATCACTCACACAATATTTCATGTTGGAAATCATACTTAATGCTTATTTTCCCCGTTAACAATAGGGTTCAGTAAAGTTTTATTTTTCTCAGTTCGATCAATGTCGTAATTAATTTCGCTATTACTGATGAAAATAAAGCAATAATTCAACAACTTAGAAACTATTTTGTAAAATCTTATTAATCTAAATTGATACCCGAGTTCAAAGACAGTATTATGTTATTGAGGAGTAGTATAATACTGAGTATGAATGAAACTTTAAATTTAAAGAGCAAAAAGTAAAAATTGTGTTATTTATACAGTCCGTGGTGTTCCAGAAATGTTTATTAACCTTGATATTTGGACATGGGATATAAAAGATAAAACATTGGGACAGGGGGTCTGGACCCCTTTAGTTTACGCGCAAACGCTAATCACAGACAATTGCTCACATTTGAATACATAAGATAGCAAACGGTAAAAAATTTTAATTCTGTATAACATTTGGACACTTTATATTAAATTTTACAAGATTATATTAATTTTGCTAATTTTACAATTTAGTCTTAACACACACCACTTACTCTTTTAAGAATTTAAAAATTTTTAGTGCTATTGAACATTTTCACTAGATAATTATTGTAAAATTTACTGAAAATCAAATTTTACAGGAAGAATGAACTCCACCTCCCACTAGCAGAAGCCCTTCCCTGAGAAAGCTACAGCTACGCCAATGTGTGTTGACTAGAGTATTTATTGTCTTAGGCTCTCATATGAGAGGTATGTATCACAGGTGCTGCTACGTTCTTGTTACTAATTTCAATTCAAAATATCAGCTTTTGTTTTGCATTTCAGAAAACTACGTCGCTATTCTGCCTGTCAAAAAAGGGAAACTAAAGAACTTCCGTGTACTAATTCTCTTAAGATAACCGTAAATACATGTCTTTCCAGATCTGGCAATTTATGTGGCTATGGAATACGGAATTTACCCAATACGAATATTCCAGCTGTGGAATTAAGATGGTGTGTTGTGTATAATAAAGAAAACCTGCACGAGGGGTATCTGCCTAAGATGAGGGTTCTAACGCTTATTTACATTACCGACCATTAAAAAACTGACCAAAACTCCTGGCCAATTAGATCGACAGCCGTGCGATGGGGCCCGAACCCAGGACTTTCGCACTTCCGCCATCTACCATTTTGAGTGCCTTATTCACTTAGCCATGGTGGGGCGTGGAATCAAGAAGTTTAGATAATAGTTTGAAACTTGTGCAGGACCCTCTACCCCAATGTGTTGAAAAATAATTTCTTCTTGTTTTATGCAGGAGTGATATGAAGTAGTCTAGGAAGATGTATTGGCATAAGGAAGGTTATTTGTGCCCATTATAGTCCTTCAGTTTACCGCCCTATTCTTTCTAAGTCTAGGAGTCCCGCCCCCCTCCATTTCTGTCCTTTAATTTGTTCACCTATTCTTTTTAAGTTTAGATGTCCTGCCAGACCCATCTTTGTTTTTAGTTTGATGCCTGAGATAGTCTGCCCCTTTGCCTCAATCTTGCTACGTCACTGGGATGATGATGGCTAACCCCATAATTGAGTTTATTGTGATGAAAACATGTTAAATTGCTTTCGGAATTAAAGAACAAAGATCGTTTAACTAGGAGCAAGAAACATGAAAATTTGCATAACTATAACAATAAATGTAAATTGTATTAACAATAAATAATATGAAAGGGTTGTGTAAAAGTAGTGACCCCCCCCCTCCCCTAAAAAACTTATCTATATTTCTAATTATTGCTTTCGTATTACTTTCAGGTTTTATGGCTAAAAGTTGAAAATTTGGAGATGCTGATAAAAAGTTATGAAAGAAGGCATGGAATGCATTCTAAATTTTGACTTTGTACCACTGAAATGTGAAACAAACAGTAAAACATTGCTTGAATATATTGTTACGAATTTTCGGGGCAACCCGCTGCTCTGGGGCTTAAAATGGTTTAAAATTCGTATTCTACGCTTCAAATAGATAAATTTTGCTTTTTGTTGCATCAAAATTGGCCAATTAGAACCGGAGATACGGAGGTTTCGGTTTCCCATTCAAATATATGGGATTTCTAGAAAACTCGAGAAATATTAGTCCTAGAGCTTAGATCTCTTCACTTTTGAGGACTTATTTTTGGCGCCAAATTTGGCGATATTTCGCCAAAAGTCGCCAAGCTTGGCGACTTTTTGGTCATTTTACGCGATTTTCCCAATGGGGCCAGGAAGTTGTTTTTCCTGCATTAAAAACGCATAATAACCTAACATTTCTCTTCTATGACGTAATCAATATTCTCGCTTTATGTAGAATCTTCAAGAAATATACTCCTCTAGAAGCTTCCCGCAGTTTCTGCCTCCTCTTTATAAACCGGCGCGCTGCCCCGACAGTTCAGAGCGCGAGTTGAATGCTCAATGTGTGAAGAGCTCTCAGTACGTTTGTTTTGTGTGAATTGATAGTGCTATAGAAGCTGTGTTTTAGCTTGCTTTGTGAAGCTGTTTTTAAAGTGCTGTGTGTAAATTCTTCATTGCTGTGTCTTAAGGGATTGTGTACTATATCCCTTGAATAATTCCACGGAATTTTTTTTTGCCTGTGAAAGTGACTTATTTTGTGTGAGAAATACAGCATTTGTGAGAGCTTCTGATCCAAGCGGATTGTTAAAAGCACGTTACTGCTAGATTGTGCTTGTGTATTGTGTACAGCTGATTGTTCTACGACGTTCTAGAAGCAATAAAGTTTGTGTTCCATCCTGACAAGTGACTTTTTACTTGAACTTTTTACACCAACTGGACTTTAGAACGACGAACCCCAGGAGTAGCACAGTAGTTCCGCAACAATATGTTCCAATAAAAATATTTCAAGGTTTCTTTTTGTATGGAAGTTACTTATTACAGAAATAAATATAGTAAGGAGTTAATGACATTAGCAGTTGATTGCAATCACTAATATTATTGTTGATATTTTTTCTTTTCATTTTTTTTTTTTTTGGATAACTGATCTTTATAATTTAAAATAGCATTACTTATTTTAAAGATAAAGATGACTATAGATGATCATAACATATATTTTTTCTTTTCATTTTCTGGATAACCGATTTTTATAATTTAAAATAGCATTACTTGTTTTAAAGATGCAGATGATCATAACTTAGTGTGTTAAGTGAACATTAAGTGATTATAGATAGCAAAGCATACTGATTGCAAAGTGAAATTTAACAAAAGTTGGGATATATACCGGTAATACCTTTACCAGGCTTCACGGTATCTGAAAGAATATAGCATGTATGGGATCCTTTAATAAGTCGCGGTCTAAACGTTAGGATGATAGCGAAGTCGCGGGCAGTATAATTGGGATTTATATGGGATTTTGATTGGTTTATAAAGGTTTTGATATGTTCTAAGGCCGGGTGAAAAGCCATGGCGGGCCACATCCGGCCCGCGGCCGGAGGTTGTACATATGTGCAATATGGAGTAAAAATTTTATAAATTCCTGTGCATTTGTATAGACACGTGTTGAAATAATGCAGCCTCTGTCAAAAATATGTTAATAGAGACTAAGGAGAACTGAATACTACAGATTCTAATTGACACAAATATATCTATAAAAAAAGTATGAATATTCATTTGTTAATTCTAATTCTTTTTTAGATATTTCTATGATTAATTTTCATAATTGTAAATTCAAACCATTCTAAAAAGATTTTCTCAACATTTAACTCACATTAACAAGTCAGAATTTCCAGTCTAAAAATCATTGTGAATATACTTTTCAGCGCATTAGATAGGTTGCAATAACAAAAAGAAATCGGTCATGCTTTCATATTTGTAATTATTTTAGTAAATTTTAGGTATTATGCGTAAACAGTTTTATTGTGAAATTTCTAACAAATCATGAACGATTTTTTAAAAACTTAAGTCGTCTAATAAATTAGAATTTTCAGAAATACCTTTTCTTAATCAAAACTTTCCTTTTCTTAAAAAAGTCCCTCTCCCCCACCTGTCCCCTAACCAAAATGGTTTATTACTTTAAAATCTAAATATTCCAAATATGGGGGGCAGGGTATTTGTATCAATATTAATGTATATATAGTGCTTAGTTTATACTATATATTTATATAAATACCCCCACTCCCATATTTCTAATATTGGAATATGTTTTTAAAATTTTAATTAACTATTTTTGTTGGGGGGGGGATACTTAAGGGAAGTTTTGATTAAGAAGAAATGTTTCTGAAAATTCTAATTTGTTATGGCGACTTAAGTTTATGAAAAAACGTTCATGATTCGTTAGAAAATTTCAAAATAACATTTTATGCATACTATCTAAAACGTGGTAAAATAGTTGTAAATCTGAAAGTATCATCGATTTCTTTTCGTTATTTCAACCTATCTAAAGCGTTGAAAAATGGTGGCGAATTGCCGTTGTTTAACGCATTTAAATCGTTGAAAAATGGTCGATAAATAGGCGTACTATGATTTCTGCATCGGTTTAAAAATGGTGGGAAATGGTTGCTATAAAGGCACACTATCGTTTCTGCAACGGTTCTAAAACGCCACTTAGTACGTCCGTTTTAACAATTTTAAAGCGTTTGAAAATGGTTGCAAAATAGGTACATTAGCGTCTTTTTTTTCGTTTCGGCAAACGTTTATAAAACGTGGGAAAGAATGGGTGTTAAATCGGTGGAAAGCGATGACACATTTGCGAATTCATTGCGTTACAGCTTGACGTTTTTGCAACGGAAGGCGATTCCGTGTTAGCAACGTTTTAAAAACGGAAGCGTGCTACTTGGGTAGTGTCCCTTTTTTGAGATGGCATTTTCGCTATCAGTCCAAAACGATATTTATCAGGGCCGTCGCGGACGTGTCAGGCACCTTTGTGCACACACCGATTTAGCGCCCCTACATTAAAAAAAATCAGTCTTCGAAACAAAAGTATCATTTTACTATTCCATGTACTTATTCAGTCCTCAACTATCATAATTAAACCGAAACTCGGAAAGTGGCACCCCTATAAATATTCAGTTTTTAAACAAAATTATGATTTTATAATACCATATTTGTATTCGGTAGAGAATATACGGCATTGTTCTGGACCGTAGGGTTGCCCGATGGGTACCCGTCACTGCCGAAAACTCACACAGTGCATGCAGTATACGTAAAGTTAGTGGAACCAAAAACACTGTAGTACGTAGCTAGCCAGCAAATACACACCTGCTGGCGGAGTACCTTGCCAGTGCCTTTCTGCCTTTACGTACAGCACCGGCCCGGTACTGCAAAAAGTAACTGAATCGTACCAAAAGTGGTCGTCCGAGAAGTACCTTGCCAGAAGCCCGGGAAGGCAACGGCACTCTGCTGGCATACTGCATGTGCTGGCCGTTACTCAAAGTAAAGGCAACCGGCCCATTAAGTTTATAATGCCCAAAATGAAACGGCCGGGTGCCGGCTATTATTAAAAATAAAGGCACTGGCCTGGTATCTTAACAGTGACTACAATATAATGGCACGGTACCGGATTAGTGTCTATTTACAGTAATGCTGCCATAATTAAAATACGAGCCAATGGCGGATTCGGGAAAGGGGGCTTATTCATCAACCCCCACCCCCACCCCGAAAAAAAAACATTCCTTAAGGGTAACATTTTGAAAGATAAAAAAAAGACATAATTGAAAGATAAAAAAACGGCAAAATCCGTTGTCAATCGTTTGCAAGTTATGTGCCCGTATTATTAGTGAATTGTGTGGAGTTTAATCTGCAATTTTCTTACAAATTTGCAGTCGCAAAAGATTTTTTTTTTTGAGAGAGGCGGTAACCCATTTCAGAACCAACATAAAATCGTTTATAAACAGTTTATTTCAATATTTCAGAGTTAGAAATTTTATAAATGAGTTATAATACTTAATGTTTGATATATATATATATATATATATATATATATATATATATATATATATATATTATATATATATATGTGTGTGTGTGTGTGTGTGTGTGGTTGTGTGTATGTACTAATCAAAATCTTACAGGAAGTAATAATAAATAAAATTGTACTATGGTTACACACATAACTTTAGGGTAACATTTTACTTTATTGTACATTTTGTTTAGATCAAATTATTTTTTAAATGTTGGCTATTCTGAAAAGAAATTTTCTGTATCTATACCTGTTGTATACTACATGATTCAAATTTTATGGAGGAAAGTACTTTTATACACTAAAATAAGTATCATTAGTAACATCACCGACTTTAAACAAGGCACCAATTTAGCTGCTATTTTCTCAATTTTAGTTCCCAAAATAGTAGCATTTTTGAATGATTTTGTAGTTAAGAAATAAACATGCTTGATTTAGCTTCATTTAAGAAGGATTGAATAAAATGATAAATTTAAAAACTTCATATATATATATATATATATATATATATATATATATAACAGAACATATAATAGGGGAGAGGCCAGTAGTGACATTTTCGATATTTTTGATATTATCCGCAAGATTTTAACTGAAGTAAAACATTCACTGTATGAAACGTTAAAGTAATTCTTGTATAATATACAAGTTAAATCGCTATTTAAATAAGTGCATTTAAATTACTCAAGCAATACATTTTTTCTGCCACCTCACATGTAAGACTTGATTGTCTTGTAAGTCGGTCATCTGCGTCCGAACACGTTCTCAGAAATCAATTTCCGTTTACGGTCTCACAAACCTAGATCAAACGACCGTTTAATTGCTCAGCATTTATATGAGATTGTTAAAGTGTTATAAAGAGTAAATTTTTTTTCGCTAAGCTGTAACGTCCGCTAGATCAGTTAAACTTTCTAAATGAGAGAGAGAGAGAGAGAGAGAGCGATAAGATTTTGAAAAAAATAACTTTAAGTGTTCGACAAAATGGGAATTAATATGTATATTTTGTTTAAAAATGGATCGAAAGTGTTTGGATTCACAGGTTACAATCCGTCTGTAATTAATTAGAACTATATACACTCAATAGCGCCTTGATAAATCCATAATTTTTTGTTTCAAGTAACATAAAAAACGATATTTTACTAAAAATTAAAAATGTTGCTAGAAATTCTCCTTTTATTTTGAAGTTTTTATTTTTAATTGTGTTATTTGTTTTTGTATTAATAAGAGTACAATACATTCACTCTTCATAGGTGTATCATATAAACTTGATTCCACTTATAACAATAGACGCGCAATCCAACAAAACAATTACGCAACAATTACTTAATTATCAATCAATAAGAATTTATTTCAGGAAATTCTCAGTATCTCTTTATTCTCTTCAAAATAATGGCTCTCAATATTTATAAATGACACCGAAAGCGAGAAAATAAATTAACCCTTTATTATTAACCCCCTAATAAAATGCATTTCTAAATTTCTGAAGCAATATACTTATCCTCTACCTCACACTTAAAACTTAATTGCCTCTTGAGCCAGCCAGCTGTGTCAAGTTATTTTTTCAGAGATCAAATTCCCAGACAATTTCCTCTTCTGGTCTCAAAGATACAAGATCAAAAGGCTGTTTAATCCCTAGATAAGGTGTTATGCTGTGCAAAAATGCTTTGTTCTAAAATGTGACACATCCTAGATGAGTTAATTTTTCTACATGACGGAGAGATAAAGTGCTGTAGAGTATTATGCTCCTGAAGTTTTCTATCACATGTAAATTAATCTTTTCGTGTACTATGTATTTTGTTTTAGAAATTAATGAAAATATTTTCCATTCAGAAAGAATTTTTTTAAGAAAAAAGAAAATATTTATGCTATTGAATATATTACACCCCCCCCCCCTCTGTTCTATAGAGGAGGTGCTGAAAGCTTCCTTCAGGCCATCTAGTTTTAATTTTGTTGTTGTTGTGGGATTACGACCAGTTATCTACTCGTGGGATCTAGGACGATGGTTGTAGTGTACTCTGTGGGGGCTTATCTAAGGGGTCCTAATACGCATTTAAGCAAAGTTTCGGAGGAAGCCACGAAATACTTCGAACGGTTATGTCGGCGGACACGACCTGGTTTTGAACCAGGCGCCTTTCCTCTCCCAGTTCAGAGCGCTATGCTCTGAACTGGGAGAGGAAAGTTCGGCGACTGCTGGGGTCCATTCAGTTTCAAAAGGTTATAAAGTTTTCTTCTAAGAAAGTATCTCAATAATGAAACTCTCTGAATAACGAAATTTTTTATTGGTACGCAATCTCCAGACATTAATAGAACTAAAAAGGTTCTGCGTATAACAAACTGGCTGCCTCCACATAACGAATTTTATAAACTTTTCATCTTTCAGATTTTTCCCAGCAAACACACACAGTTTCTCTGAACGTCTATTAACGTTCAGAAGACATCTTCTGAACGTTAATAGACGTTCAGAGAACCTGTGCGTGTTTGCTGGGTTTGTTCATCAGAGAGATGACAATGATTCCGAGGATGAAGACAGCATGATCTTGGCAAAAATTAAAAAATAAGAAAAACAGAGAAAAAAGAATGGAAGAAAAACAGTTGTAGATATCTCCACTTTTCAGAAATATATATGGAACAGTTAATTGCTTAATACCTTGCAAAGTGATTTTGAAGAGTGTAATAGACAAAAATGAAGGCCAGGAAAATCACAGTGATTCCGTATTCAGAAATGAAGACGAAAAATAATCATTCAAAAACATACAATCATTCGAAACCATTTAAAGAGGTTTGCAAATAGAAGGAAATTTACGCAATTCTAATTTGGTGCATTTTGAAAATGTGAACATTTTAATGGAAATTTAATATGGAGGAAATCAAAGAAATGTAAAATAACAGAGTTTTGAAAGTAAAATTAACGTAAGTATACTAAAATATTAGTATGTTCTCTCAGCTTATTTTCATCTTTAAGTTTTATTCTCAACTTTAATCAAATAAGTTTTTCAAAGAAACCTAGTTCTAAATCATTCTTTTTATAATTTTTATTATATGCATTAAATTTTTTTTTAATTTAGCAATTTTTGAATACTTTTAAACTTGTTGAATTCACTAAAAAGTTTGAATATTTACTTAAATATCTTCAAAAACTTAATAATCTCCGCTGTTCAACGGTTTGTTCAGCTGTTTTGTTATACGGAGATTCTACGGTATTATTAAGGTGGAGACACTCATTTCATTTATATATTTGCAAATGAATGTGGGAAATTCGTATACTTAACGAACTTAATTCTTGAGTCATAAGTGTTTTCCTAACATAACTCAGATTACAAGAGTTGTGAGGTCAGTTTTGTTAATATAAGTAACGGAGTGCTCTTTTATTTGTAACCTTTCTCATTCTATTATTACACACTAGCTGCGTGCCCGTTCTTCGCACGGTAGGAAACGAAAATTTTCCTTACATGTGTAATTCGAAATTATTCGTGATGTGGAATTTAAAAAAAAAAAGAGCAAAATTATTTGACTCTTAATGTAAAGTTTGTGTCATGAGTACTAACCTGATCATTGCATTGCAGTATAATGACTCAAAAAACTACGTCAGTGTCATTCACTATTAAAAAAGTGGAAAGCTTAATGGTTTGCAGAGAACTCCTGGCTTTCAAAATGTCTTATTTCTACATCATACTGTTTTTTAGGCTCAAGTTGTAGCATTAAATACCTAAGACACTACATGAAATGGAGCACCATTTATTTCTTTCCGAAAATGTACCACATAAGGAAAGTATTGCAATCATGAAAAAAATTCGACTTCGAGATTTTGGTGTATTGACACGTTTTGAGGTCTTCTGAATTCATCTATGCTATTTTCAAGAGATGTTTTTAAAATAGCTGCGCACCGGCTCTTCATACGGGAAGAAGGGAATATTTTACTACTAAAATCATATCTGCATGTGACAAAACAGAATTTCATTTTTAAAAAAGTTCAAGTAATCCCCTCTGTTGAAATGACTGCGGGATATATTAACGCAAATTAGAATTACTTTTCGTTTAGTTGGTTGTAAGACAACCGTTGAAAAAGGATAAACACTTTTAATTTCATGAAATATTTATTAACGTGGTACATTGCGATTTATTCATACTATCTTTACAAATCTAATAATACTACCTATTACGTACATTAATACTATCTATACTCGCTTCTCCCTTTTCAAGGCTCCCTTAAAAGAAACAGCTTAGATTATTTGGCCTCAATGGGATCTTTTGATTCTGTGGCGATTCTTTGCAATTTACGCATTAGCATAAATAATAATCATTTCACATAATGGTTGCCATTAAGGAAACTCTCCATATATATTTAATTTATACATAGTTTTATAAGATTGGCGTATTTAGCGCCGTAAACCATTTCATCTTACTGTGGGGAGAAAATATCCAAGGGGTGCCATTTTAAATATCCAATAGCGATATCTTTTATATCCTCCATAGTCCTGTCTCCTGAAAAACATCAAACTGTGTAATCTCGAGGAGCTACTTATTACCATTTTAATTGTGACAGGGCGTTAGAGTTGCAGAGTTTACAAATTTCACAATTTTTTTTAATTTATGACGTCACTGTTTGACTGCCGTAAAGGATACCCCGGTAGATTAATTTCGGAGTTACTTTCGATATTTCGCATAATTGTTTTCAAACGGTATCATTAAAACTTTGCGTGACCTTTATGGAGGAACGTAATTCAACGTTAAAATAAAACTATACTCGCAACCTGCATGCGTATGTTAGGCAACGCCTGCGCTAAATTAAATGCCAAAAATAAAAATAATAAATAGAAAAATTTTAATATATCGCGCTTTGAAACGAACTTTGTAACTTAAAATGAACATTTTCAGCGCCGTGAAAACATTTCAATTTTTAAATAAGCACCGGATTAAAATACCACTTCTAATAATAATAATCGTGAATTTCTTAGTTTATTTCTACAGTAAATTTTAATCAAAATATCGTCTCCCTGTGTTGAAAATAGAGCTGGAATAAATGAGTTAAAATTATGGCGTAATTTTTAGGTATCTTAAAGCATTTGACGTCATAGATCCTCACTTGCGAATTGAAATTCTGATATCCCATTTAAAAACTCGATTGGTTGAAAAAACCCTTTTTTCTAATCCTTTCTGTGGCAACAGCCGAACATAAATTCTCGTGCCGTGATCGCAATGTAATGAATGGCGTAAGATCGCGTTGATGCTATTAAATTCTAAACATTAGGCTGCATTAAAATTCGTAAAAAATCATCTAATTTACATAATTTTTTCGTTTTTATTTTAAAAGAGGGAGAAAAGAATGTTTCACGATTTGTCAAAATATCTAAAAGTTATGACGGATAGAATTCAAGATGTGACAGTTTTAAAATTATTTTACGAAAAAAAATCGCGAAGCAGATGTTTAGTAAAAAAATTCCTAAAAATCGGTAAATCAGGTTAAGTATTCAGAACAAACTGTTTTTAAAAGAAAATTTTCTCCTCTATCCGATGATACAAATGCCGTTTTGCTGCGAGCGTAATTTCCGCCGTTATTACGAATTAGGTGAGAAAAAATGCCAAAAATCGCATAAAACATAAAATTAAAAAAAATCTAGGTCGAATTTTGAAAAAATCGCTTCGAGGTGCACAACTACATATTTACATCTTCCCGAATACCAAATTTGGTGTTTCTAGGTGTAGCCGTTTGTCCGTAACGCTGCAGACAGACACACACACACACACACACACAGACACCTTCTTTTATAATAAGTAGAGATAGAGATTATAAAACTATCAGTAACATTATTTACGTTTTTCATAACATAAAATGAATTCTGCGTAACCTTGAAATTTGTCACAACTTGCCCAATAGCGGGGCTAGCAGTGACATGCCTGGGGCACATTGTGACGCATACAGATCCATTGTAACATATACAAATTATGTAAGAAATGCAATTAAATGAAAAATTTTAAATCAATAATGAGAAATTTATTCATTTATAACGTTCTTAACACAATAAAAACACTTATGTTTTAATAACACTGTAAATGAAATGAGAATAAAATAGTTAATTTACTAACACTTGTAAACTCTCAATCCTTTATAAAGTTACTTTTAGAGACATTCAACAATAAAAATAAAAGAAAAAACCTCAGGTAGTAATAAAGAAATAAAACGTAGCCAACAACAATCTTTGATCATATGATCTAATATTTTTTGGAGTGGCAGCACTAGGAAGGGCTATTTTGACAAAACCGGGTATGTCGTACATCGACACAGTGATCAATATTTCCTTTCGTATTAGTACTCTTATTTTTATTAATATATCTAGAAAGGGACATTCGATTTACATTGAATAGTTCTTGGGCTTTCCTTAAACTGCACCTTCCGGAATTTACTTCCATTGCAGCCCTTTTATAATGTTCTAAAGTTGTTTTTGCTCTTTCAGTACGCCTCTTGTAATTTCGTACAATTTTTCCTGAAACATACAAACCTTTATTAAAATTTATGAAGGGGTATTCAGAGGCAATGTCATAATGTTCCCCCAAGGCTTCGTCACAACAAGCCCCGCCTTACGCCATTTTGAACTTTATTCATTAGTTTCCGAAATGTTGGAATGAACAACAAATGGAATACATAGAATAACAGCTTAAATCCCAACCAATCAAAAAATTTTAGAGCAGTTTACATATCTCAGTATCCTTAGTGGCAAGGATGATTCCAATGTAGGTCACAAAGTTTACTTTTGTAATACAAAACACGATAAATATTTTTATCTCGAAAACAAAACAACGCTTAACTTCCAAACATCCACAGCACACTGAGACAATCAACCTGTTCACTCACGTGACGCGTCAGGTGCTGCAACTTATCAGCTTTGTCTGGAAGCTCGATGGCACAACTTGCCCCTGGCACAACTAACCCCGGTCTCCCCTACATTTATTTTTATAGCACGATTAAAAAAACAGATTACAATGTTTGCTGAAAGTTCAACAGCAGCTTAAAAAAAAGGGGGAGTTGACAAAAACCAACACCAGATTTTTAAATAAGTGGCCTGTAGTAAGGTACAAGCAGCCAAAACTTGAAAATAGTATGACAATGACGTTTTTTTTTTTCAAAAAGTCGCCCAATCTTTAAATTATTTGCTAAATTCAGCGGTGGACAACGTATATACATTAAAACAGTGAAAGTAAAAATTTACCTGTAATATTTTCCCGACTGTTTAAAAAATGTAAAATCCAATTGTAAAACTGTGAAATCCACTTTCTGTATCCATAACCAGCAAGATATCACCGCAGAAGCAAATCTTATTATAATTATTATTGCTCCTAACAGAGAAATCGTACTAGTCTATAGCAATAACCTTCTCGAAAGTCTACAACAACAACTGGAAAAACTTTGTATCTTAAAAAGCGTATTTCATAACTGGTCTCCCGCTCAACTTTTCAAGATTTGCGAAACGAAATGAAACATCAAAAGAATGGGTTACTATACTTATTGGACACGAAAACTCGCCTCTTCCGTTTTAATGAAACTCGCCAAGTTTTTATTTTCTTCCTTCAAATGCATAAAAACTTCATTTGTACTTCGTATAAATAATCTGAATTAATATAGCCAAATCTACGATAACAGTTCGATTCTTGCTTATCTCGCACGTTGAGAAGTAACCCAGTAAACACACACCTGCTGGCGGAGTAACTTGCCAGTGCCTTTCTGCCTTTTTGCAGTGCCGGCCCGGCACTGCAAAAAGTAACTGAATCGTACCAAAAGTGGTCGCCCGAGAAGTACCTTGCCAGAAGCCCGGGAAAGCAACGGCACTCTGCTGGCATACTGCATGTGCCGGCCGTTACTCTCAATAAAGGCACTGGTCCATTAAGTTTATAATGCCCAAAATGAAACGGTCGGGTGCCGGCTATTATTAAAAATAAAGGCACTGGCTTGGTATATTAACAGTGACTACAATATAATGTCACGGTACCGGAATAGTGCCTATTTACAGTAATGCTGCCATAATTAAAATACGAGCCAGTGGCGGATTCGGCGTAGGGGGCTTATTCATCAACCCCTACCCCCACCCCGAAATAAAACAAAAAAAAAATTCCTTAAGTGTAACATTTTGAAAGATAAAAAACAACAGAAATGAAAGATAAAAAAAGCAAAATCCGTTGGTCAATCGTTTGCAAATTATGTGCGCCTATCATTAGTGAATTATGTGCAGTTTTCATAAACTGCAATTTTCTTACAAAGTTGCAGTCGCAAAAGATTTTTTATGAGAGAGGCGGTACAGGCCCGCAGCCAGACTTTCTATTCAGGGGGGCACCCCACCTTAAGTTGGGGTAGCATTTATTTTGACAATAGTGGATATCATATATTTTTTTAATGATAACTTTTTTATCTATATTTCTATATTAAGTATTAGCATAAGTTTATAATTCAATTAATTCTTAAAAGTTAGAAAGTACTGACGGCTTCCAAGAAGTAAAAGCTCGTCGGCTTAAATGGCTAAATTTAAGGTTCTCAAAGTTTATTGTGGAAGATGAGAACACACGAAATAAAAATGACTCTAATAGAGTATCATAAAGAAAAATTTATTATGAACACAAATTCTTTAAAAATTTACCCAAGGATATCATGGGGAAAAATTTAATTTCAAAAGGGGATTTTAATGAAAGGTGAGGCAGAAAGAGAATTGTAAGCTAAACGTATGTGAATGGAAAATTTACCTTCAATATTGATTATATCATAAAATAATTACTTGTAATTTTTCCAACTTCCAAAATTAAATAACATAATAAATATTTCAAATTTGCACTATTATAGCAATACTAAAGGCAACTTTAAGCAATATAGAAAAAAAATAATAAATTTATGTGAAGAACTATAGTATTCATAAATTATGCTTTGGTATGGTCACTTTCAAGTACTTTGGTCATCTCATTTAGGTTTCGATTACGATAAATGTGACAAAAAAAAAGCTAAATGTGATAATGATATTTAATTCTTTTTTAAATAACAGATAATATCTTCATTTCTATAAATAAAGTAGAATTAAAATAATAATATTTTAATTACTTTATGTAAATCTCCAATAAAATACTCTGTTTACACTAAATGTGACAAACCTATGAAAAATTGTATCTCACTTAGGCACGGTGACTTTAATTGGTTAACGGCTATTTCAAATTATAATATCAAGTGCCAGTATTTTTAAAAAATATATCATATTTTTAAATACATTACATAAATCAAAACAATTGCAGCCGTCTTTTTTTAATCTCATTGAATTTCCGTAAAAATTTTTGTAAATCGATATTCTTGATTCTATTTTTTTCAAACGCAAGGAAAACCAAGTTTGCTAATTTGTGGTGTGTCATTGATAAATCGTTGTACACAATCTGTTAGGCTAAGGACAAAAAATGTCGATTCACATGCAGCGGTGCTGCATCCGAACGTGCGCGAAGTTGCTAATAATTTGTATGCATTTTCAAATGCAACTTTTTGGTCAAGGATTTTTTGATAAACGTTGCAGTTTTCAAACTTCGCCAAATAAGATTTAACAACTGTCAATTCTTCTTTAGACGGCAATACAATTCCTGAAGAAGACAAGTAGTGAATATTGTCAAAATCTAATTCTTCTGCAGCTGAAATGGCTTTTAACAAAGTTTTATTTTCACTGAATCGCCTAGTCAGTTCAGTTAAGATTACGACAAGAGTCTCAAAGAAAATTTGTTTCGGTGAATCATTATATTGATTGGTTCCAACTGTTTCCATTCTGACAACATCTCGAAGAAAAAAGAGATTAACTGGGTACTTTTCGTCTTTTAACTTGCTGTTCCGGTTCCGATTCATTTGCGATGTCAAAATCTCCAGGAGTACTAAAGTAACTAATTTCTTCATAATTTTCGTCACTTCGAATATTTTTAATAGCTTCTGTTACAGCTTCTATTATTTTCGAGGAATCATTAACACTAGTTTCACGTGTCTGTAACTGTTTATCAGCTGGTTCGATCGTTTTTAATACGGTAGATGCTAAGAGAGTTGGGCCTTTCAGCTTTAATCGTTTAATGCAAATTACTATATGTGTGGCATTGGCTAGTTAACGCACTTTTTTTTTTTAAATATGTGTCCGTCGTTGGATATTAAGTACATTTGAAAAATAATAAAATTTTTAAAAAGTATATTAAACATTTCGAAATATCTGTATTAAAATTTTTAATGTAAAATTTTCTGGGGGGGGGGCAAATGATGCTTCTAGGTGGGGCTGAGCCCCACCTGGCACCTCCTTGGCTACGGGCCTGAGGCGGTAACACACTTCAGAAATAACATAAAATCATTTATAAATAGTTTAATTTCAATATTTCAGAGTTAAAGATTTTATAAATGAGCTATAGTACTTTACGGTTAATATACATGTGTATTAATGACTACTATGTCATTTTATCTCTCACCCCCTCCCCCTTAATTGAAAATTGTCCGAAAAATGTGCCCCAAAAAGCGACATAATTTTACATATATTTAAATACTAATGCAATGTTCGCAAAAGCTTCAATGTATTGTTACAATATTCCGTAAGCTGTGAATAGGCATCCCATGTATTTTTCTCTAAAATAGGTTACAATCAAGGACGTACCCCAGGGGGGTGGTCCGGACTCTTCCGAAATTTCAGGTTTAGCAAACAGTATAATAATGATGAAGTCTTTTTGTGGAAAATCCTACCTTTTTCACCGATTGGACCCTCCCCGAAATTTTTTTCTGGGTTACAATCATAAAAATTTCAACATAGAGTGACCAGGCGAAGTACACGAAAAATGAGATAAAATGACATACTCGATTAATACCGTTTTAATATGGCAATAATGAAATTAAAAAATTAGGGAGTTCAGGGGGGGGTGTCTCCCCCTGACAAGGCTCGAACAGCCGAGTTTTATATATATACTTACATACAGGGTGTCCAGTGCTAACGCTGTCCAATGGCTATTTCCTAAACCGTTAGTCAGAGACACATAGTTCCAATTGCAAAAATGCTTTAAATTGTTTAATCTATTATATCAGAAACAATCAAAGTCAATAAATCAATTTCTATAAAAATTAAAAAATTTAAATTTTTATGCGGTCCCCCGGTCCTATCGGTTATATTTAGAAAATTTTTCTTTATTCATTTTCATGCACAATAAAAAAAATTCGTCCTTCTACGACCAAAATTGACCGAGTTACAGCTGCTTAAAGTTAGAGCACTTTTCGAGCTGTGAAATAAGGGTTGTATACAAAATGAATTTGAGAAAAATTAATGTACATGGTTTGAGCTTTGTAATATTTATTAGTAATTTCAGTAACTATTTTATGAATATAGATGGCAATGAAGAAGATTAACGTTTAACAATGTGTATCCAATAAAGTAACATAAAAATATAGCTTATGCTGAAAGTAGAATTTTTTAAACAGGTTTTTTAATGAACTGGCATTAAATAACTTCCCTCGACAGCAATCTGAATATGCACTCGTACAGAAAACTCTTCCTGTACTTTTCGTAACATACTCTTATGTTACACATCTTCATGCTACCTTTGGCACATGCTACCTATCTTCTGCTTGTTTCCTGGGTTCGTCGTTCTAAAGTCCAGTTGGTGTAGAAAGTTCTAGTAAAAAGTCACTTGTCAGGATGGAACACAAACTTTATTGCTTCTAGAACTTAGTTGAAGAATCAGCTGTACAAAATTCACAAGCACACTTAATCAGTAATGTGCTATTAACAGCCCGCTTAGATCAGAGGCTCTCACAAAGGCTGTAATTCTCACACAAAATAAAACACTTCCACAGGTAAATTTCAGTGGAAATATACGAAGGATAACACTAATAATCCCTCAAGACTCAACAGTGAAGAATTTACACACAGCCCTTTAAAAACAGCTTCGAAAAGAAGCGCGAAACACTGCTTCTATCAAGCGTACTCACACTGAGAGAGCTCTCCACACACTGGGCGTTCAACTCGCACTGAACTGGATTTTCCAAAGCGCTTCAATTTATAGCCGACGCAGAAGATACAAGAAGCTTCCAGAAAAGTCTATTTCTCGAGGATTCCAGATAAAGCGGTAATTTTGATTACATCATAGAAGAGAAATTATAGGTTATTATTATAGTTAGGATTTTTGCGTGCTAATTTTTGTGAAATTGCGTGCAAAATTTCTTGCAAATTGCGTGCATTTTGAGTGCAGCTTTTAATTAGCAATATTTTAATATTTTGATAGTTTAATTAAATAAAAATAAACAACTTACAAATTATTTATTTAATTGATTCATTCTATATCATTTATTCCATTCCATACAAAGTAATTTTGACGTACAACACACATTTTTTCAATGTTCTGAAAAACCATATTTTGTCTCTTATCAGTCAAAAAGTCTTTGTACTGCGAAAACGATCTCTCGACCTCTACACTTACTAGAGGCGCAAACTTAGTTTTTATGCGCTTGCCAACGTCTTGGTTTTCATTGACAAATGCAGCAATGTCCGGATTCTTCCTGATAGAATTTTCTAACTTTCTCTTGGCAAAGTCATCCAAGCGGCTTTCCACCTCTTTAAAAATCTCCCACTGTTTTTCCTTCTCTAAGTTTCGTTCTTCAAGTTTCTTAATGTTGTCTGCTATGAATTTGTAGTTGTATGCCTCAAATAATTCTTTTTCCAAATTTTTATTGTTTATAATGCTTTTGATTTTTTCTACGGCTGTACTACCATCTTCTTCAAGTTGTGCAATAAAATTCTTGATCTTTGCGAAGTTTAAACAGTAATAAACTACAGCAGAGATCCAGGTGCCCCACCTGACGATCACAGGCTGTGGAGGAAGTGCAAGCTCAGTAATTTCCTGAAACATATTTATTCTAGCTGGCGATTTAAGGAGTATTTTCTTCATTAATCCAATGAACTGATTTGCAAGTTCATACTTTTCCCTAACGGCTTCACAAACTCTGTGCAAGGCATGCACCAAACAAGTAACGTGGTGTAAATTAGGATAGAGAGGCTTAAGGTGCGAAAATGCCTTCAACATGTAAGATGCCTGATCTGTGACCACCAACCATACCTTTTCGTAATTAATTTCTGGCCACAACTTCGAGCAAGCGTCATTGAATGCCTGCATTACAGTACAGCTATTTGTTTTCTCTAAATTGTACATTTTAAAGAGCATAAATCTAGATGGTTCTCCATTCAAAGGAGAAACAAGAATGGAAAGAACATATCTTTTTTGCGCATCCGTTGTTTCATCTAATATGAAAGCAACAGGAGAATCTCCTATAATACTTTTGATTTTCAGTATTGTGGCATCATAGTTCGTATCTACATAGTTCTTTCTCAGAGTGCTTTCATCGGGGATCTTTCACTGAGTATATTTTTCTAGAAATCCTTTTAGGGATGGATGGTTCACTTTAGATAAAGGCACTCCAGATTCTATTAGAGCAGCAGCAATATCAACATTAAACTGGTTAACTTCATCGGCTTTTTTAGATGCTAATCGAAAAGCTTCCGCAATGAACGAACATTTTGTACTGCTTCCCTTTATTTTCAGCTTTATTTCCTTGTTCTTTTTGTGAGTTGCGGATTCCACATGTCTGCTCAGTGGTAGTTTTTGGTGTTTAATATCTACGTTGTTTTTTTTGTCACAATATGTGCACAAAATTAAAGTACCATCACTCTCAAATCCTTCATTTTCAAAGCACTTTAAAATACTATGGAACTTGGATTTTCCAAGTTTACTCATTTTTATTCAGGATTACGGGATCTATTTGTTTCTAAAGAAATTAGAAAGCAAAGCTTTTGCATAAGTCTGTCACAGAATGTGGGCTGAGCCAACGTATACACATCCACGAGATAGCACCATTTCAGTAAGTAGCCAATCAAGAGGTCAGGGAACCACGTCACATGTCACCTACAGCAAGGGCAAAAGAAAAACAAACCGAAACTTTTTGAGATGGCACCCCAGGGCTGCGCCTATACAATTGCGAAGTGATAGCAAATGTACTAGTACTGATTCTGGAAGAGCTGCACCCCCCTCCCTCGCACCGCTCTCAATGAAGATGCTTTCCCCCAAGGAAAATCCGTACCCATTTCCCAGAAACATCCCCTCAGATTCTCAGAAGCATCCCCTGAGAAACAAAACTACTCTTATCAGAAGTGAAGCTACTGTGAATGCGCAAATTGAATAGTGCTCGTGTTACATCCGGATTGCACATTGCTCACGCTCCTTCCATTCTGATCCGTCTAGACTTCACCCATATTGCTGCAGGGTAGAAAAATACTAAAAATATAAGCCTATGTACAAAATTTCACTTAAAAAAGTACAGTTTGCGTTCACTTGGGGTGCAAGTATTGTGTTTGCGTTCAGACAGGGCTTTTGCGTGCTACAGAGTGCACATAGGGGGTGTTAAAAGAAGTTGATTTTACGTATTTACGACCTGATTTGTACACTACATACATCCCCGCATAAAATTTTGTACTGCGTGCTGAACGCAAAATTCCTGCCTCTAGATGCGTTTTTAATGCAGCAAAAGCAATATTACAGGCCCCATAGGGAAAATCGCGCCAAATGATCAAAATGTTGCCAAGCTTGGCGACTTTTGGCGAAATATCGCCAAATTTGGCGCCAAAAATAAGTCCCCAAAAGTGAAGAGTTCGAAGCGCTAGGACCAATATTTCTCGAGATTTCTAGAAACCCCATATATTTGAATGGGAAACCGAAACCTCAGTATCTCCGGTTCTGGTTGACGGATTTTGATGCAACAAGAAGCAAAATTTATCTATTTGATGCTGTGCATGTTTTAGACACATGGAAGCGACAGGCATTTCACCATTACTGGTAATGTACTGGCGCATATGCATTTTTCAGGCATTGGTATTCCAGTGACTTTAAACTGATGGCAATGTACTGTGCTCCCGGCATACGGCACTTTGCCAGCTCGGCGGGTACCCTGCCGTCATTTTCCGGGCAGTAGTGTGTTTGCTGGGAAGTTGATCCTCGATAGATATATTGACCTCTTGCTTCTATAGTATCATACGTGAGGCCCCGTAGAAGGTTTCGGAAATAAAACATTTGATTCGAGAGTAATCGAAACAGATAGAAAGAAATAAAATAAAATTCCTAAAATAAATTTCCCCATTCCGTAGTTTCTATTTTTGACTATTACATGTAAATACTGGTTCATTGCTGAATTTCTAACAAAATAACTGCAGGAGCTCTAATTTATTTTATTGTAAATTTAGCATTAATTACCTAATTTATATTTAAAAATTAAGTAATCTTGTTTTATCACTGCTATATTTAATATAATAAAAAATATCAATTGAAGCAATTATGTAGGCTGTTAAAAATTTTAATTTAATCTAAAATTCTCTGAAGAAAAAAGACTACAGGAGCTGAGCTCTCATGCACATTAAACCTTGACTGGTCTTCGTGTAATACTCTAACATAATACTCTCTCTGCACCCTAATTCGGTAGATTTTAAAAGGGGCTTAACGTAGAAAAAAGTCTCTAAATATGTTTTTCAGGAAAAGTTTAGCAAAATTATAAAAAATTAATATAAATTATAAAAATTTTAAAATTAAAATTCATAATTCTGTACATAGTGGGGGTTATATACAGTCATATACAGAGTGGAGGTTCCACTGTCTGTGTAGTAAACATTTTTATAGCATACTGAACTCGTTTGTATTATTTTAGTTTTTAGTACTAAAATATTTGAAGGCACAATATGAATTTCTCCCCTTACACCCCTTCCCACTCAAAAAAAAATCTTTGCTGTGACCCTGCCTTTGGGTGCCCGGAACTTATATCATCTAACACTTCTACAACGTATGAATGTGAAACAATATTATTTAATTAAAGTAACGAAATTTTATGCCAACACTACGAAATATATACAGGCCCATTACTGCCAAATAGTGCTGGTCCGGTACATTTTAAGCAGTACCGCGCCGTTAACTTTTCTGTGCATGTCATAGACACATGGCAGTTCGCCGTTACAATTTATATACTGGCGCATATGCACTTTTCAGACACTGGTACTCCAGTGACTTCCAGACGATGGCAATCTACCTTGCTCCCGGTATACGGCACTTTGCCAGCGGGACGGGTGCTCGGCCGTCATTTTGCAGGCAGTAGTGTGTTTGCTGGGTAACAGTTACCATGGGTGCAGACATCAGATTTGCTTTCATCTAGAGTAGTGTTTTGCTGAGTTCTAGTGATATGGCATTTCAAACGTGGACTTGGGAGGTATCCTTCAAGGGGTTGCCTGTTCTTTACATCCAAAAAAAAAAAAAGAAAAAGAAAAGAAAAGCAGAAAGAAGGGTGTGGGGAGGGGAGAATTTTTTTTTTCAATGATAATTATATAACACTGCCATAATGTTTAACGTGTGAATCGCTTCACAACTAGAAAGCTCACTTTCGTATAACGTTTCCGATTTGCACAGAGACACAGAGTCATTGATTCAAAAGTAATGAGAAATCCTTAAATCTAAATAAGGTGCATCAAAATATTTTAATTTTATATGTGCAATGTTTGTTTATAAAGCAATATATCACAAGAGAAACTACAAGCGACAAGTTATGAATTATGTTAAAGCTTGTCGTTTTTAGTTTTCCTTGTATTATATTGCTTTATTTATAAAAAAGTGCACATATAAAAACTATATTATTATTAACTTTAAATTATTAACTAATTTCAAAAATTTTCCGTATTATTTGGAAGCATCGATTATTGAAGCTTCTTTTGTTTACACAGATTTACATAAGATACGTTTGAAATTCAAGTGACCGATTTCAGTGCAGAAGATCCTGTCAAATTGTTATTAATTTAATTTCAAGAACAGTAGATTTTTTAATAAAAAGTCAAACATTTCAAAGGCCTGATTAATTTAACTTTCACACTGACAACTCAAATGGAAAGTGTAGTCTCTCTTATTCCTGCTACATGGGAAAATGGAACCCCCCCCCCCAAAAAAAAAAAAAAACACGGCTTATGTGTTTTATTAAATTAAATTCTGTGTTTTGTTTTGATTGTAAAATATTTCGAAAAAGAAAAAAAAACTTTACTACCGAATTAAAAAATTTGCGCACTGTTCAAAATGGTTTCAAAGGCCTGACAATGCATTAATAAAATGCTTAAAAGCATGGTACGAAATATAAAAATACGTATGATTAAAAATTATGGCTCTATCAATAAAAACGAAGTAAAACGCATTTAATGTTGAGGAAGAAACGCTGTAAGTCAATTCCTGAATTAGATCTTTCTAAAATTATAAAACAGTTTGCACAAAGAAAACCACGTAAGTCACTTTATAATGTCTAAAATTCTTTTTTAATAATTAATATCCTTAAAAGAGTATTAAAAGTTTACCTGCATACGTAAAATTTGTTAATATGTCAGAAAAATATATTCATAGTAAAAATATTTTTTCGTAAATGTAAAAAGCTTAAAATTACAACAACAAATTTAATTATTTGATAATTACGGCTGGTATTGCTTGGAACAAGCTGGTTTAGTTAGAGATTTTTTTAAAAACAACCACTAGTGTTATTTATAGTGAAACTTTTCTAGCTTTTTCATTAGAAAACCTTTCAGTTATATTACTTATGTCTTCTTTATCTAATACTTTATGTTCTATTGAAATGATTGATAAATTTGACAACCGTTCTTGGCTCATTGATGATCATGAATACTTTTTTTATAATTTTTAATTTTAAAAAACTTCTTTCTGCTGAAGCGACTGTAACTGGAAGTGATAAATATATTCATAGTGAGATTGCGGTGTTTGGTAATGTGTCAATTAAATTATTATTGTAAATAAAATTTAGTGCGCCCTTTGCCGTCATATTCTTATCCAAAAAACATTTTAAAGATATTAGCACCTCGAAAAGAGATTCACCATCTATATCATCAATTAATTTTAAGTGCAAATCTTTCCAGTTTTAAGATTTCTTTTACATCCCAATCAGACATGTTTATATGTGATATAAGTTTAAACATATCATTATATTCTTCTACAATTTCGACTAAAATTGTTGAATTAACAAGACTGTTTATGACGAATATATAATAATAATAATAATAAACCTTCGAATTATCTTGTTCAGTGACTTATTCCAAAAGTACCTATGTTTAAAGTGACAGGAACTTTCAGTTTAACCCTTTCTTTGTCATAGTTCACACAAGAGAAGGCGTAATTAGTGTTGAATACATATGTTTGGTTTCAAAAATATAATAAGTGTTATTAAAATGAATTATTCAAATGTCAATAAAATTAATTAATATTTTATTTCATAATTGCATCCACCTAAGCTACTCTTTTTACTTCCTTATAAACAGTGTAGTTATAAAAAGGACAAAAATATTTAGTACTCAATATACCATTGGAGAAAAGTAAATTAAAGTTAATAGTAATTACATTAATTTTGAGTACAGTAGCGAATATAGAAAATTTTTGTGTGGAAGGATCTAATTTTAATGAAAAAGCTTATTTGACCTAAACAGGCTGTAAATTAAAGCAAAATTTTACCTTAAAGCAATGTAATTAGTTTTAGTTCGGGCTAATTTTTATAAAAGCTTATTTTACCTATGCAAAATGCATAATAAAACAAAATGTTGCCCTTTAGGATGCTTTAATTTTTGGAGGATCGGGAGAGCAGCACGGTTTGAATAAGTAATGTATCCAATACTACATGAATCAAAAGTTATTTAAATATAGCTCGACTTGTTAAATTGCTGATCAGTAGTGGATTCACAGATATGCTTGAAGAAGGGGAGATAAAAGTATCACAAAGAATTTTTCCACTGTTGGGCCACTCCCCTTCCCAATTCATTTTCAATCTTGAATCTAGATTTATTCTGTCTGCCCTCATCATTGAAAAGATGCGATGTAGAAGGCTCTCCTTCTGTGACCAGTGTTGCTTCCTAGCTTGAGTCTTTGAATGCTCTCAACGATTTCGCAGTCGATGTATCTGGGCTCCGGCGGTACATTCAGTGACCCATACCGGGAAACAACACTGGTCACAGAAGGAGAGCTTTCACCATTGCATCTTTTCAATAATAAGATCAGACAGAATAAGCCTGGGTTCAAAAGTGGATTAAATTCATTAGCAACTCCACAAATTTTTAAATGTGGTCAAGGGAAGAGAGATCGCCCTTCCTTGGATCCTATACTTCGGATTTCAATTAATGTATAATGCAAATAAAGTAGATTGTATTTATGTATTTTAGAAAATAATTAACATTTGAACGCCAATTCATATTACTTTTCTGTTAGGTTGGTAAAGCTTTTCAAATTAGGCTGCAAAATACTACAGACTGTCCTAGTAATAAAACAATGCAAACTTCAGTAAAGAACAACAACAACAAAAAAATTAATTTTAGAAATACTTAAGGAAAAGGCACGATCTACCAACATCTCTACCTTTCTATATGAGCACTCATTTACGTACCAGGCAACTTCGATTAGAAACAATTATAAAATGTATCTCTCTTTGTACCCCTCTTGGGTCCATGTCCATTCTCAGATTTGTGTTAGTCATCATGCACTCCCGGATCGACCCCCCCCCCCCCAAATCATCAGTATATTGAATAGTGTACTGAACTGTTTTGCATTCTTTGCTGTTTTGTATTATTTTAATACTAAAGTGCGGGAGAGCCCAAGATGAGCTTCTCCCCCTCCCACCAACAAATGCAACAGTACTCTTCTCTGCAACATCTCAGGATCTCAGGCAGACGCCCATGAATGGGAAGGAAACTGAAACCGAAAAACGGTCATTCATATCATCAACATAATATGGTATCACATTTCAGTAAATTTGACCTTGTGGATAGCACAGAAAGACAAGTTTGGGGAAACTCGGAGCTCGTTTGTGCCTAAAGAATGAGGGTAGGGGGGGGCTAAAGGCCAAGGCTGACTTCGTGCGTTTTCGGTCAGCCAGAACAAGTAGAGGAACACTTTGATGCCCAATTCTCACATGTAAGCAATAAATTTTACCCACCGCAGAGAAAGAGAGAGATACTCTGGTATTAAACCGACAAAAGTTAACTGGGAGCGTGAATGATATTACGCTTTCACACTTCCCCCATCTGTTGTTCCGTGGAGGACAGTCCACTGTTGGCCGAAAATCCCTATTCAAATACATTGAACGACCGAAAAACGCTTGAAGTGGAACGTGGCCTTAACAAAGCAGTACTGTATACAAGAACTTGTATAATGAAACCGAACGATAAGCCCTAAATTTGTCCCTCTACCAAAAAAATAACATTGTAGTGGGACCTTTTACAGGGGAAAGCACTTTCCTAGGTGTCTGCAATATAAACAAACAAAATATGTTTATTTTTTTCAATTTCTTTTTTTTTTAATGTTAATTTTTCGCTAAACTCTTCTTCAGTCGTCTCGGCGCCCCCTTTACCTCAGCGCCTTTGTGCGGTGCACAACCTGCACACCCACTAGCGACGGGCCTGATATTTATTTTTTATATCCTTTATTCACGATATTGAACTTCTACTCGATAAAATATTTTAACATGACCAGGTAGGATGTTGACATTTCAATTTTTATACATACTGATTTTAAAAGAAATCATCCCTTGTTCAAGAAGATGGTAACAGAAATTTATCTATTATTGCTGGTATTAGCAAAAAACGAAAAATGTCGAAAAAATGTCGGCACAATTGGGTTGATACTTTTCAAGGGATTTAACCTTCGACGTTTATTTAAAAATCTATAGATGTATTGTATAAATTATGTTTTCGTTTATTTGGCTTTACTAGTCAAATTAATCATTAGCGTCGTGGATTTCTTTTTAACTCGGAATGTTTATCTTTCTTTAATTGAACAAAATTGTTATTAATTCACGAAAAATTTAGTTGGCGCTGTTTTAACTATGCAAATACCTTAGATAAACAAAATACTTAATCCATTTAATGAAACTTCTGTTCATACAACAAATTTGTTAGTTTAAAGTAGTCTCAACTTTATTCTTTTGAATGTAACTCAAAACAACAATTTCTGAAAAATTCTAAATTCAACCAATCACAGAAATAACTAAAAAATATAAAACGATATCAAAAGGTATACATAAGGTAAATATAATATAAACCGAAGTTATACTTAAACACCAGATGTTAACAAAAGGCTATTCCAACTATGATATGCTACAGTGAAAATTTTAAAAAAGTTACAATTTTTTTGGAAAAACTATGTCACAAATACCATTTAAAATTTTATTAAATTTTAAATGTTTAATCCATTCAGTCTTCTTTATAGCGCGTTTTAGAGTTGTATGTTCATTTCAAAAACTCTTCTAAGCGTTTTTTTTTGTACACTGAAGATCCGACGGGTTAGTGTGGGTGTAGACGTTTGAATGTTCAGAGTGCCTAGAAAGTTCCATGTACCAGTCAAGCTGACAGGACGAAGCAAATACTCGATTGCTTCTAGAAACACATCAAACAATTATCTCGGCACATTTAATAGAAATTCACAACAAAATAACTATAGCCAATCATAATAACTTTCTGACGAATTTCAGTTAGTACACAAAAAAGACATTCTACAAATTAAAACACAGTGAAAAATAAGCAGATTTCGTACTACTCCTTAGCACACAATATTACAAAATTTACAAAGAGCTTTAAGGATTCGCCTTCAAAATAATAACCGGCAATCGCAGTGCTATAGTGAGGCACACACAAAAAAAATTCATGCACACGCATTTTTCTAAGTTGAAATTTCGTTTAATTCCTACTTTACTCTTGGCTCGTCTTCGAAAATCGCCAATTTGACGCGTTTTCCCGTCTTGTCTCTGGGAGCTGAAATGCTCCCAAAGACACCACAGGAAAACGCACCGAAATTAGCGATAAATACACAAGATGAAGAAATCGAAAAGCATAAATATTAAAGTTTAAAACAAAAAAAGGTATATGCGTGTAATCTTTACGCGCGGTTGAAGTAAAACTTCTTTGACGTTTACGACACATATCACTGAAATGATTAAACTTTAACTTAAAATAAATATCATATCGTAATTTAATTATATTTATTATTCATGTACTTTACAAAGATTATATAAATGTAATATCCATATTATTCATTGGAAATAGGTACTTGAATGTCATCATAATTTTTTGTGTATGAAATTATAGGTTTGTGGTAACTATAATGTGAAACATAAATTTTACTCTCTAAATTTGCTAATTTTCCTGAAAATACAGCATCTATCGTTGTACCGAAACGCGTTGTTGATTGAAGTCGAGAAGTATTCATAGTTAACTAACGGCTGAGATTCTTGAGAGCGAAAATTAACATTAAAATCTCCAGTAAGAATCATCGGTAATTCCTGATAATTACTTAGAAATGTCAACGATTCAACGATCTCCATTTACTTCCTCGATGAAAATATAAACAACCTGAGATGCGCAGAAGCAGAAGATGCGTAGTTACCCAGTGTGCGTAGCGCCATCTGTTTGCAACTACAGTGTTATTTAACTATCTAAGAGAAGTGTCCCCTCCTATAAATTTACCTTCGTGGGATCGAAGTATGATCCTCCAACAGTGTTCTTAAACTTGTGTTCTTTGTCCTCTGCTGTTTAGGTTCGTTTGCAACCACTGTCTCTTTAATTGCGGTGTTCCATCCCCTTGTTCTGTTTGGAAGTTGGGTTAGAATCCAGGAAAAGTGCTCTTAAACTGACGTTTCCATCTATTGTTCCCAGGGACCGATCTACACACTTGGGGGCCCAGGGCACAGATACTTTTGGGGACCCCTGCACAAAAATTTTCTGCAGAATATTACTTAATTAAATTAAGTTAAAACCAATTACCATAAGTTAACCATACGTAAACATTTACAAATCAGTAAAATGTCACGACAGATACCACTTATATGAATTTTTGATTTTGAAATGTTTTTATGGGTATTTACAGCCGTCACACACCTTTGAAACGATAAAAGGAAGAGCATGCTTAGGTGTCCGAACGAATTTGCGAATATCGAATTTATCGAATGTCCAATCGAATGCATAATTTTTAGCGTAACAAGTACATTAAATTAAAAATTTTGAATATTTGTGATGAAATGAAGTAATCAGAATTTTTTCTCTTGAGAGATAATTTTAGTAGCTATTATGATTACATAAAAGGAAGTTTTGGGGGGCCCTAAAAATCGGCTGCCCAGGGCACGTGCCCCGAATGCCCCGCCGTAAATCAGTCCCAGACTCTTCTGGTTCGATTGCAGGCAGGTTCCATTTCTTTGTGATTTTCCAATATCGAGAACCTCCTGCGAGGTTGGGATTACATGTAAAATATTATGTTGGATGTACCTTCAAAACGCTTATTGATATATAAATAAAGATTGATGTCTCTGACAGAAATGAGTTCGGGCTTATTTTTTGAAGCCCGAGCCCGAAGACTTTTAATTCGAGCCCTCCCGAGCCCGGGCAATATTATTGAAGTCGGAGCCCGAGCCCGAATTTTGAGATAAAGATAAATAAAATTCAATTACTTCGATGATAGAATACAATAAATTTTGCCGTTTGTGCAAATTAAAGACAATAATAGTTGCAAATTTTTAATGTACTTTCTAATTCTTTATATCCATGTTTATGAAATAATGTCCGATCTCGTGACTAACTAAGCAATATAAGCCGCCGTTCTGAGATACCCAAAGAGCTTCATTCGCCTTCTAGGCACCCGTGCCACTACTTTTTTTTTATAAATACTTTTATTTTCCATATGAATCCCTTTTTAAAAATCTGTTTCAAAGAGTATGTTCAATAAATGAGAAATTTTTCACGAGCCCGACCCAAACGCAATTGTGAATTACAGAGCCCAAGCCCGGTTCGGGTCCGGGCTCGGGCTGGGCCCGTCTCATCTCTAGTCTCTAAGATACGGCTCTTGACTGTTTTTCTCTAACAGGTTCCGCGTATTTTTACACGATGAATTCGGGGAACGGCGAAAGCAGGTCGAAAACGTAGGTTTTTCAGCGGTTCTTCTTTTTCGGAGCGTGCACGTCACTTCCTTTACTGAGCGTTACTTCCGTCAGAAAAAAAAAATCTGAGTCACTCCCTAGTTGCCACTAAAGAAGTTTTACTTCAAAAATTATTGTACTTACATAACTTGTTGAACAACTGACTTATTATTTAAATAATCTTATTCGTCATCGTCGTCGTGGTTTTTTTTTTCATGTTTTTGGATACGATTTTATGAGGGCTTTTCTGAAATCTAAAAGAAATTTTCTAAAATCTAATCGCTAGAATTTGTTTCGCGTTTATATTTTCGTCACAATCATACTTTGTTCATAACCCATTCAAGAAAAGCAATTTTCTGAAATCTAAAAGGAATTTTCTAAAATCTAATGCTAAAATTTTCTTTTAGTCACAACTACACACCACGCAATTTAGAAAAGAATGCTTACTTTCTCGCAAAAAGCATCTAATTGCACAACTTAATAATGGGCTTAAGTCCGCAGACAGAATAAAAGGACGAGAATTAAAAATGGGCTCCCAAAAATACGTAATTAAACCAAAGGAATACGCCCTATCTAGCTCTCAAAAATACGTGGGCCAACCCTTCAGGATTTCAAACAGAATGAAATATTAAAATTCGTGCCTGCCTGGAAATACCCATATTTCCCAAGAAAATAATATTGAACGGACGCATGAAAACCATTAGAAAATTTCTAAACAAAAGCCACGCATGTGCTTCATGAAAACGAACCAAAACTAAGAAATTCTGATCCAAAACTAAAAGCTTTGAATCCCATCCAAACGGTAACTGCGCATGCGTTAGGCCGAAGAAACAAAATGACAGCCCGTCAGATGCAAAGCTACGGACCAAGAGAAACAAAATGGCGGCGTATTTCAATTGTTTTAATCACCGGGCATCAAAATGGGGGACTTTCACATGATTTCCAGAAAGCAAATAAAAGTCGCCAAGGTTACCACATTAAACTTTTTATCGCCTGGTTGGCTAAGAAGCACCGTAAACTAGGAATCAACCGAAATTTCCATACATCTCCAGTGATTCGTCTGCGTAATACTATTGGTAGGCAGAAAAGCAAACAAAATAGGGGGCATAGATAAAACTGCTAGAAGTAAGTCCCCAAAGCTGAAGTCAGCTCAGCGATACCTCCAATATTCGGTGAGAAACCGCCCTTCCATAACTAGAGTTCTTTTCAAAAACATACAAAGCCCTATTTGACGCGTAGAACATGAATTTTGACTTAACTGAATCCCAAAAATGCAGATCATTCCAAAAATTCGTAACAATGTGTATATTTTCATAAATTTATTATATTATATTTGCTCTTGTCAAATCGGTTTTAATTACTGTAATTTTGTAATACATTGAAAGATGTAATTACGGCACTCCGTTTGTATAAAAATAATGATAGCACATTTTAATTTAAGTTCCATGTACTAACGTTAGAGAACAGGCAGAGTGCTAAAGATATAGGACGCAATAGCATAAATGCAATCTAGTACAACGTTAATAAATGTCTTGTTGAATTTAACAAAACTTCTTTCGGTCAAAAAAATATGAACTTCGTTTTGTTGATTTAACTAAAGTTTGATTCAACCAAATTCATTTAAGAAATTTTTTTTTGACTTATAAAATATTGTTCTAAATCTCAGACCCAATTATATTTGAAATCTTTCAACACTCAGTTTACTCATACGTCAAGAACATGCACAGAACAGAGCAAGCCAGAGTAGAAATTGGAATATTGCAAAAGAGCAGAGCAGTTTGCACTATCGTCTGCTCATGCGTTTAAGAGGACACAGTGGGAAAATTTTCACTTGTTTTGTAATATTTTTCCTTATATTTAACCATAGAAATTAAATACAGGGGAATATTTAAATAACTTAAGCTTTCATTGCACTTTTTTTGTATTTATCCTTATTTTCTTCCGTAAAAAGACATCAAAAGGTACTCAAATTGTCCCAGTATGCACCTTTGCGGAGCACAATGAGACAGGAATTGGGTTACAATGGGACAATGATTTAGCAATAAAAAAAATCAGCTATATTATGACAATATGTTATTATTATAGTTGAACTATCGGATTAAAATGCTTTTATGTGTTATTTATTTCCCTCCTGGTTCTGGTAGTGAAACAAAGGCCGCATTCGTAAACGCCAAACGAGTTACACTCGTGCAACGAGTTTCTATCTAAGGTGTTCGTAAAGGAAACTGAGTGCTTTCAGTTTAAAAACTAAAGCGTTCGTATACAAAACTGAGTGCAATTAGTTTCAAATGAAGTAAACTGAGAACGAATTAGGTTCGTTGAGTTTTACTTTCTGCGCGTTGTTTTTGTTTAGAAATGGCGTCCGTTGTTATGGAATAGTAATGTTATGGAAAGTATTTTACGTTTGCTGAAGCTGCAAATATTAGTTTTTCGAGGAGGAAATCGAGGCATACGCTAGAAACTGCTACGAAGGTACTTACTTTTTCAAAGGTAAGTATTTTCTTGTATTTTTCATTTTAGTAAATTCAAAAATCATGTTTTAGTGACGAGATTGAAGTTGATTTAAACCGTTATTTGCGAAATTTCAATTTCTCTTGCTAAATACTTTTGAAAGAATGAAGTTTAAGTTGAAATTTCTAAATTTTGATCTGTGCACTTCAATTATGGCCACTCTTTCTTTTAAAAATCCTGTTGATTTTATATTGAGTATGTGCTAAAAACTCTCCTCAGCAAAGTTAACGCATTCGCGAATTGTAAACAAACACGTCTCCTAGGCGACGAAACTAAATAAACTGAGTTGTTCGTAAAGGCAAAAGAAACTGATAGCCACTGACAGCACTAAGCACACGCATTCCAGTTTTCTTACGAAATCTCGTGCAACGAGTTTGTCGTTAACGAATGCAGCCATATTTAAAATTTTTTGTGAAGTTCACTACATATGATAATATTTTTATTTGTGGTGATTTTAACTTATCTGTAACTACAGAGTGTCTTAATGTTAATTGTTCGGATCCTATTGTAAATGGACTAGTTAATTTTTTGCAACTCTATAATTTAAACCAATTTAACCCATTTATGCCTAGCGTCCCTTTTTTGGGACGTCATTTTCGCTATTAGTCGAAAACGTTATTTATTTTTCCTAGCCTTTATTCATGAGTATTGAGCCTCAACTCCGCACAATATTTTAACATGACCAAGTAGGATGTTGATATTTCGATTTTTATGCAAAATGATTTTAAAATAAATCATTCCTTGTTCAAGAAGTTGACATCAGAAATTTATCTATTATTTCTGTTATCAGTAAAAATCGAAGAAAGTCGCAAAAATATCCAGGCACAAATGGGTTAATGCGGTACCTAACTGTCACAACAAATTTTTAGATTTGATTTTGGCTAATATCAATTTTTGTAATATATTTGTTGAGCACAGTGATAGACCTTTGGTTTCTGAGGATAATTATCATCCTGCATTCTCTATTGTTATTAATTATGTTAAAACTCGGGCTGTTAAAAAAAGTAGTGGCATTGGTGGTTATGATTTTAAAAAAGCTGATTTCTTTACTATGTGGCATTTATTTTCTGAGACTGACTGGAATTTTCTGAATCCTTTTAATAATGTTGATGAAGCTGTGCATTGTTTTTATGTGTGTCTTTATGATGTTTTAAACCATACGATTCCAGTGAAATCTTCAAGAAAAAAATTCCCCTTTTGGTATTCCACTGAAACTATTAAACTAATTAAATGTAAAAGTAAAGTTCGTAGGCTTTTATTAAAAAGTGGGGATCCGATCATTTCCGATGAATTTAAGTATTTTAGATCTAATTTAAAGATCAGCATTGGTAAGGATTGTGCTTCTTATTTGCAGAATACAGAAAATAAACTGATCTCTGACCCTAAAAAGTTCTGGTCTTATTTTAACCCATTTGTGCCTAGATATTTTTGCGACTTTCTTCGATTTTCGCCAATATCAGCAGTAATAGATACATTTCTGATGTCAACTTCTTGAACAAGGGATGATTTCTTTTAAAATCTTTATGTATAAAAATTGAAGTGTCAACATACTACTAGGTCATGTTAAAATATATTGTGGAGTTGAGGTTCAATACTCGTGAATAAAGGCTAGGAAAAATAAATAACGTTTTCGACTGATAGCGATAATGCCGTCCCAAAAAAGGGACGCTAGGCATAAATGGGTTAATAAAAACAAATCTTTGCCTAGCAATATTTGTTATAAAAATGTCTGCTTTAATGACAATAGTGATATCGCTAATGTTTTTGCCACCTACTTTAGCTCTGTGTAGAAATCTAATTCGGATTATGACAGAAATTATCCCTTATTTGACAGCTCCTTGTATGGTTACACTAAAATTGATAATATTACTTTTGAGGATGTTCTTTTGGCATTTAAGAAGTTGAAGTCTTCTTCAGTTGTTTGTGTAGACAATGTACAGCTGCGGAAAAAAAAGTCCCACTTGTACTTGTTTCGGCCGTCGATCGTCGTACAGCAAAGTTACAGATACCAATCGTTTACGATTGATGAACACTTTAATTTGCTATGCATAAGACTTGCATAAGGGGGCATCTACATATTAAAATTCGCACCAACTTTTTTTTTTCTCAATAGCAACCCCTAGATTTCACTTCATATTTCAAAAATTTAGCTCATTTTAGCCCCGGACACCAGTTTTCAATAAATTTGCACTGAAAATGAGTGAGTTATGAGCACCCAAAATCCTCCTCCCCCTATGTTAAAATATTTTTCATACTTCAATTCATATCTCATATAATATTGATAGTAAGAAGCTGATTTTTATTCGCACTATTAGAACTAAACGACCCAAACATAATTTAATGTTATTAGGATTTTTAATAAATTATTAATATGAATGATTAAATTAGTATTCAAAAAATTATGAATAGCGACCTAGCCAAATTTCGATGGACATGGATGCAGAAAGTAACATTACATGGCTGTGAAAATTTCAAATTTTTACGTTCAGTAGTTTAATTTATATTAAATAAAATATGTTATTTTCACGAGTTAAGGGACCATATATAAATTTATTAAGTGCAAATTTTTTGAAAATTGTATAAAATAAATGTAAATGAGATTTATTTTGTGCAAAAACGCAGTAAAAGATACAGTTATTAAAAAATATCAAATTTTGAAGCAAATAAATTAGAGGTTTTTACAGTTTGATGGGGATTCTATAAAGCGTGTATTGTTGCGTCCGCTACCATATACCCCCAAATAAAATATTTTCCAGCTATAGAATTAGATTCAGTAGATGTATGTCTTCTAATACAACGTCCTATTTCTGAAAAACTAACATCCTCAACTTTCCAGGCATGAATGTGACCTTTTTTAATATCGGAAACATTAGGTCTTTGGACTTCCCCATACTTTATCAAACATTCAAAATTACGTTTTTCTGTCTAAATTTTCATCTAACTATAAATTAAAATACCGCCAAAAGTCTTAAGAATATTGCACATTGCAGACGATAGTATTAAATGAAGAAAGTTAAATAAAAAACACAGTGATAATATTGGGTCGGCAAAAAAGTAATTGCGTTTGTTTACATGAAATTCAAAGAAATAAATTTTCTATCAGGAAATCATTCTTCAGGTTCGACCATAGCTGAGTACTATTCATGGTTGTAGTCAGAAGAGACGAGAGCAGCCTCTAACTCCTGCCAACATTTCACCTGTCTAAGAGAACCATCAACGGAAATACTCAGTTTCAAAATTACAAAGATTTTCAAAATCGCGAGCAGTTATTTTGCATTTTCCCCTTACATCATGTGTACGAACCAAGGAAGTTATGAACTCAAGGGTCATTTGGACCACAGACCAAATATTCTAATTTCTACCCTTGATGTTCTCAGTGCAAAAAAACTTTAAAAGAGTGATGGAAACAATATTTTCCTTGAAAATAATATTAATTTCTTTTAACTCTCGCGAGCGAAATGAATGAAAGGCGAAAAGTTTGGAACCTACAAATAGCGTTTTTCAATTTGCAGAAAGTCCCTTAAAAACGCGCAAAAATTAATTCGCAATATCTCCGGAAATTATCGTAGAAAAATGGTGAAAATTTATATTTAGGGTAATTTGATGGTTTTCTTTCGTTTAATAAAGTCAAAATACGGGGTTGCCATTGAGAAAAACGAAGTTGATGCAGAATTAAATTTGAAGACGGAACCTTATGCAAGTTAAATTAATAATAAATTAAAGTATGCGTTATTTGCAAACGAATGGTATATATAACGTTGCTGTGCGACGAACGATGGCGAAAAAAGAGCAAGTGGGACTTTTTTTTCCGCAGCTGTGCCTTCCTTTATTGTTAAAGGTTGTGCTGATGGATTTATTTATCCTCTTCTTATTTTATTTAATCTTTCTTTAAAAACTTATACTTTTCCGGATGCTTGGAAGCATACTAAAATTATTCCTGTCTTTAAAAAGGGTGATATAAATGATTGCAAAAATTATCGACCTATTGCTATTTTAAGTCCTTTTTCTGAGATATTTGAAATTATAATGCACAATAAAGTTTTTCAGCAAGTTAAAAATTTAATTTCCTCATCTCAACAAGGCTTTATTCCTAAACGATCTACGCTTACTAATTTATTTTATTTAAATAGCAATATTATTTCTTCGTTTGAAAATGGATATCAACTTGATGTCATTTATACTGATTTTTCCAAGGCTTTTGACTCTATTGACTTTGGAATTCGTCTTAAGAAATTAATTGGCTTGGGTTTTCACATCAATCTTACTGACTGGATTTTTTCTTACTTGTGTAATAGACAGCTTTTTGTGTATTTTAATGGTGCTGTTTCTGAGAATTTTACCTGTACTTCTGGTCTTCCCCAAGGTTCTAATTTGGGACCTTTACTTTTTATTTTGTTTATTAATGATTTGTGTTCAGTTTTGAAATTTTCTAAGTATCTTTTATTTGCTGCTGATCTGAAATTATTTAAAGAGATACGGTCTGTTAATGATGCTTGTCTTTTACAGAGTGATCTTAATAGTTTATATGAATGGTGCGCTGGCAACAAATTACTTCTTAATATTATGAAATGTAGTATTCTTAGTTATTCTCGTAAATCTCAAAATTTAATTTATTCATATCATATTAATAATCTTCCTTTATTTCGTTCGGATTCCATAACTGATTTGGGCGTTGTTTTTGACAGGAAACTTGAGTTTTCAATCCATATCAATAACATTATCTCTAAAGCTTACAAAAAACTTGGTTTTCTTAAGTGCAAAACTAAAGAATTTTCTAACCTTCATGCATTAAGAATCTTATACATTAGTTTGATACGCTCTAATCTTGAATATTGTAGTCTTGTTTGGGATCCGTATTATAAAAATAAAATGAAAATTCTTGAGCGAGTGCAGATTCAGGTTACTCGTTATTTATATTACAAAAGTAATCCTATTTACATTAAGAATATTTCTTAATCTTACTTGAGAAGTGTTTTTGGTCTTCCTAGTTTAAGTTCTCGTCGTGATCTATTTTGTTTATTATTTTTTTATAAAGTTGTCAATAATATGGTAGACTGCAGTGATATTCTTCAAAGTATTTGTGTAAATGTACCGAACAGGTCTCTTCGTAATAGCCATTTATTTGTGGATCCAATTATAAAATATAATTACATATAGTTTTCGTTATATAAATTTTATAAAATTTATAATAAGTTTTCTTTGGATTTGGATATTTTTAACTTGTCTTATAAAGTCTTGAGAGTTAAGTGTTTTGAACTTTTGCAGTCATGACTGGTATTTATTTTATCTCTGTTCCTTTTTTAATTTTGTCTTATGTAATTTGTCCTTTTATGCATCACTGTAAATGGATTTTAATCTGTGTGTGCATTTCTTTTATGAAAAATAAATAAATAAATAAATAAATAAATTCAGGTTAAGATATTCAACACAGTATATATAAGCAGTTTTCAAGAAGTTGAAGAGACTTAAAATATTTTATAGTAATGAAACACATTGAACTGTTGAAAAATTCTTTCCTGAATAATGTTTGATGATTAAAATTAATAAAGTAACACCAAATTAAACAGCAAAAGATAACAAAATATTTTCAAAAGTTCATTTTTTCATGGAACAAGATCCGAAGTCTACAGGAAATGACAATTTTGTTATTGTTTTTCCTGTACCGGCACAAACCCTAGGTTTACATACAGTGGGGCACTGTCCCACTGTATCCCCAAAAAGTCTTTGTAAATCCAAACTTGTACGAAATTTATCAATAGAATGAAGGTCATTACATGCATGCAATTAAGAATTTCTAGCTTTAAATTAAAGCAAAGATATTGATTATTGTATTATTGATTATCTCTTCTTATTATAAAAGATGTCTGTGGGTCTGCGTGTGTGTATCTGGCTGTCTGGCTGTCTGTCGGTGGCGTTACGGACAAACGGCTGCACCTAGAAACACCAAGTGTGGTACTCGGGAAGTTCGAAACATGAAGTTGTGCACCTCGCAGCGATATTTTTCAAAATTCAACCTAGATTTTTTTTAATTTTATGTTTTATGCGATTTTTGGCATTTTTTTTCACATAATTGATAACAACGGCGGTAATTACGCTTCCAACAAAATGGCATTTACATGATCGGATAGAGGAGAAAATTTTCTTTTAAAAACAGTTTTTTGTGAATATGTAACATAATTTGCAGATTTTTAAGAATTATTTATTTAAAAATGACTTTTGAAAAAAAATTTCGTAAAATAATTTTAAAACTGTCGCATCTTCAATTATATTCGTCGTAACTTTTTATTATTTTGGCAAACCATGGAACATTCATTTCGCCCTCTTAAATAAAATTTAAAAAAAAAAGAAAAAATGATGTAAATTAGGTGATTTTTTACGAATTTTTATGTAACATAATGTTTATATTTTAAAAACACCTGTGTGGAGAGTTTACGCCATTACATTGATAAATCATGGCACGAGAATTTATCTTGGGTTGCCAAAAAAAGGATTAGAAAAAAGGTTTTTAAACCTATCCATAGAAATTTATAATGGGGCACCGGATTTCAATTCGCAAGTGAGGATCTATAACGTCAGTTGCTTTAACATACGTAAAAATTACGCCACAATTTTAAAGCATTTATTCCCGCTTTTTTTTCAACACAGGGAGACGATATTTTGTTTAAAACTTACCGTAGAAATAAATTAAGAAATTCACGATTATTTTACTATAAGTGGTATTTTAATACGTTGCTTATTTAATAATTGAAATGTTTTAACGCAGCTTAAAATGTTCTTCATTTTAAAAGTTATAAAGTTCGTTTTAAAGCGCGATATATCAAACATTTTCTATTTACTTTTTTATTTTTGGCATTTAATTATGGCGCAGGCTTTTCCTAACATATGCATACATGTTGCGAGTTAGTTTTATTTTAACGTTGGATTACGTTCCCCCATAGCGGTCCTATACAAAGCAAAGTTTTAATATGACTAGTGGCCAAGGCCCCTAGACTCGCTACGCTCGCTTTTCGTATGAGACATTCGGCCCCTAATAAGGCTTATTCGTAAAAAAAGCATAATTTCAACAAACAAAACCCAAAGGTTGGATCAAATAGAATGTTACCGAGCTACACATTGCTTGGATCTTGCATGTTCCTTGGAATATGAAAATTTAAACCTTACACTATATATAATTATGTGAAACCGATGGAAAACCTAGCGTATTAGCTAATTATGGCGATTTTTCATAATTTGGTGACTTGCATATATGTATAGTTAATAACTAGCTCTAAGAAAAACAGTACTTTATATGTTTTCTTTGATAAAAACTACGGAACAGTTTGGATAGCATGCCACCAATGGCGACTTTGCGTTATTTGGAGATTTACACATGCTCACAACCTATAATTACTCCTCATGTAAGGCTCCTGGAAAACCGTTATCCATATTTTCATATACATAATCCTTTGCAGAATGGCGTATTTAGCACCACGAATTATATCCTTTCACCGCGCTGGCAAATATCCAATGTGTACTATAACTGCTATAATGGCATAGTTAACGCCACCAAATATTTCTACTGGTAGCAAGTACTCCAGCTGGACCGAACCGGCTTTAAAATAAACTGCATTTTAATTATTTTTCATTTTCAAGATATTGGGTTCTAACATTTTTGAGTTCGCGGTTTAGATTCACCCTGTGTCGCGAATGGCAACAGCTCTGCCAGAGTTCACAGCGCCACGAACAAAAACTGAACTGAAAAAAAGAACGAAAGGAAGAATTGAAACGCGAGTGAGCCAAAAACCTACGAACAGAACCCCGCTATTCAGGAGTTATGTATAATATGATTTTTGAGTGTTCATTCAACCTTGACCCACACTGAAATGACTTCGAATAGTCTGATAACGAACACACAAGTGCAAAAAGCCCGTATTAAATTTCCTAAACTCAGCATACCCAAATTTTACGGTGGCTAGAATCAATGGCTAACGTTTTGGAACAGTTTTGAAACGGCAATTCATGACAATGATTCTTTAGATAAAATAGATAAATTTAATTACCTTAAAGCATATTTAGGCGGATCTGCCTTAAATACTGTTGAGGGATTTTCTGTTTCGGCTGTAAATTATGATTCTGCTATTAAGCTGTTGAAAGAAAGATTTGCTAAAAAGGATGTATTTATTCATACCCATATGAATGGCATTATAAAAATGCGCCCTCTTAAGAGCTCAAGGGATGTTCGGGCGTTTAGAAAATTTTACGATACCTGTAATACACATATGCGAAGTTTAGAAGCTTTGGGATTAACTCCCGAAAATTATGGTGTTGTTTTTATGCACTATGATGCTGAAGAATATACCCACCGATTTAGCTTTAGAATACAACAAAATCGAAACTGAAAATTCTTATTCCGATATCAAAGAATTGTTGAATTTCCTTTCCAAGTCTTTGGAATCGCGTGAACGTACGGCCAGTCATTCGGACATTCCGGCAAGACAGCTGTAATTTGCTCTCGATTTATGACCCTTCTCGCTCGGAAAAGACAGGAGAGCATTTTCGCGGTGGCCCAATTAAGAATGAAAATAAACAGATAGCTACGGCTTCTGAACTATTGACAGCGGATGTTGATAAAAAGAAGTTAAGTTGCGTTTTCTGTGACTGTACAGACGATCACTGCAGCGCGAGGTGTGATTATGCTCTAAACTTATCAATTGAAGAAAGAAAAATAATTTCAATGAAAAAGGGAATATGTTTCAAATGTTTACAAAATAAATGACACATTTCGCGATCCTGCGACACCATGCCTGCGATTACCTGTCATCATTGTCGGGGAAAACACGCGTCTATTCTGTGTGGATTCAAATATAAAGATATCAGAAATGATAATAAGGGCTACATTTCTTCAGACGGAGCTGGGACTGTGTTGACGAACCAGGCGTCCACTAATGAAGTATATTTGCAGACTTTGATTACTCGAGTTAAAAATGAGAATGTCGAATATTTAATTCGTGTAATTATAGATTCCGGTTCACAAAGAAGTTACATTTCAAAATTCGCTGCAGAAAAATTAGGATTAAAATGCCTGGGCAAGGAAACAGTTACACACGGTCTTTTTGGCGGTGTTGAATCGACTGTAGATCATAATCTGTATTCTGTAAATTTGAGTAGCTTGGACAGAAAACACAATTGCACGCTAGAATTAATGGATCAGAAGAAAATTTGTTCAGTCATCGCAAAGGTAAAAGATATGCAGTGTATTAAGGAGTTGAAGGACAGACGAATTTTTTTGAGTGATATTTCAATGTTAGGCGAAGGACGCTTGTATGAGACTGATTTAAATGAAATACACGTTTTATTAGGAGCAGATGTCGCAGCAATCGTTTTGACTGAAGAAGTTAAACATCTTCCTTGTGGTTTAGTCGCGGTAAATACTGTTTTAGGCTGGACTTTCATGGGAAAATCCTTTAATAATTCTAAGTCGCGCTCTTCATTGCTATCCCTTCTCATCACTTTCCCTTCATGTGCGTGAACCTCAGATTTCAAATCTGTGGAATTTAGATGTACTGGGAATTGCCAATTTGGCTGAAAATCACAGTAAGAAAGAATTAGAAGAAGCATCTAGGGAGCATTTTCGCAACACTTTAAAGAGGGATGAGGAAGGCAGATACGAAGTTTCTCTTCCATAAATAAGTGACCACAAAACTTTGCCGGACAACAGATCAAAGCTTTCGAACGATTAAAATCAACCGTGGGAAAATTGCGGAAAAGCGGCTACTTGCAGCAATATGAAGAAGTCATAAAAGATTGGTTAAAAGAAAACATAATTGAGCCTGTTGACTTAAATAATGAAGGGGACTCTGATTGTCATTATCTACCACATCGAGCTGTTGTGAAGATGAATTCTACTACTATACGTCCAGTTTTTGACGCATCGGCAAAGGTAAAGGGTGGCATTTCCCTTAATGACTGCCTAAAAAAGGGTCCAAACCTCATACCTAGAATATTATTATAGACATACCTAGAATAGAATATTATAGAAGAACTCATACCTAGAATATTAAAGCGTTTTAGACTCAAGAAATATGGTGTTACTTCAGACATACGAAGAGCATTCTTGCAGATTAGTATAACTCCCAAAGATCGAAATTTCCTTCGATTTTTATGGTGGGAGGAAGGAAATCCCGAGAATTTGAAGATATTCAGGCATAAATGCGTCGTGTTTGGTCTGAACTGCAGTCCATTTTTATTAGCGGCTACTTTAGAGAACCTTCTTGAAAAGTCACCTGAACATCTGAAAGGCGCGGCTACTAAGTTGAGAGAATCATTCTATGTAGACAATTGTGTGACCAGTTTGGATTCTGTAGAAGAGTTGGAGGATTTCGTAGAAAAATCGAGGGAACTTTTATCTGCTGGCAAATTTGATCTCCATGGTTGGAAATATAACACATGTTAAGATTTTTGTGAAGAGAAAATTAAACCGGTCGATTTCTCAGATCCTTCTAGATTCAGACGAAATCGTTTCACTCTTAGGATTGAATTGGAATGTCACAAAAGATTAACTCAGTTGTGATCTGAAGAATGCCAATTTTCTAGGTTGTGAACCTGTGAACAAGCGTTCGATTTTATCCACAGCGAATAAGATATTTGATCCTGTCGGATTTTTGACAGCAGTGACGCTAACACCAAAGATTTTACTACAAGACTGTTGGCGTGCCAAACTGTCGTGGGACACTGAACTTACAGAGGACATTGCAAAACGGTTTCGAAGATGGTGGGACACTTTAAAAGTTTTGAACTCTGTGTCCATACCTTGTTGGCTAATTCCTCAGTATACTCCGTCAACAGAGTTATCATTTCACGTCTTTTGTGATGCATCGCAAGTTGCATACGCTGCTTGTGTCTATCTTCGAAGCAAGAATGAAAATGGTGTTTCTTGTCGGCTTGTAGTAGCCCGATCACGAGTTGCCCCTATTAAAAAGGTATCGATTCCTAGACTAGAACTTTTAGCCTGCTTTATAGGAGCAAGACTGGACAGTTCTGTGAAACAAGATCTTCATTTAGAACAATTACCTACTTACTACTGGTCGGACTCTATGAATGCAATTTATTGGATAAAAAATCAAGAACTCTGGGGTACTTTTGTGATGAACAGAGTCAAGGAGATAAGATCTTTGAGCGACCCTGATGAATGTAACCATATTCCTGGGAATATCAATCCTGCTGATCTTCCTTCAAGAGGGTGCTATCCAGATGAACTAGTTATTGCTCGATGGCTGGGTGGTCCAGAATTTTTACGTAATGAGGAAGATAAGTGGCCAAAGATTGAGGTTTCTCCTTGTCCTGATGTTGTGAACTCAGAAAAACGGAAAACCGTTGTGTCAAACGTCAACACTGAGTCTGATAAATTTGATTTTATTTCCAGAATTTCGTCATACAATGAGATAGTAAGAGTTATGGCTTGGATTCTTCGCTTTTGTGAAAATATCAAAAAACGAATGGCCGAAAGAATTGCGGTAAACTTGACTGTAAAACAAATAGAAAAGGCAGAAAAAATAATATTGAAAGAAACTCAGCCACAGAGTTTTGGAAAGAATCTAGAGAGAGGAATATCAAGGATACAAACTTTAATTGATTCAGATGGATTGATTAAAATGGAGACTAAAATTACAATGAGAAATTATTCAGAAGCTTTGCGCTATACCATAGTTCTTCCATCTAAACATCATATTGTTACCAAGCTTATCATGGCTAAGCACCGGGAACTTTGTCATGCTGGTCTTCAAATTATATCTACTCTTCGTGAAAATTATTGGATCATAAAGAGCAGGAAAACGATACGTCAGGTTTTAAGAGAATGTACTAGATGTCAGAGATTCACTACCCAGCCTATAGAAGTCCTTGCTGCACCTCTTCCCGAAGATCGCGTAAGAGATGCCCTGGTGTTTGAAGTTATTGGGGTCGATCTGTGTGGGCCCTTATATCTAAAAAACGGAATGAAGAGCTGGGTCGTGTTGTTCAAATGTGCTGTATTTCGTGAAGTTCATGTTCAATTAGTAACTTCTCTGTCAACTGACAGTTTTCTCCTTGCACTGAGAAGGTTTATTGCCCGAAGAGGTCGGCCATCTATCATTTATTCTGATAATGCGACAAACCTAGTTGGGACCTCTAATGAATTAAAATCAATAAATTGGGAGAGATTGCAAGATTATGCTTCAATGAAGAAGATCCAGTGGAAGTTCAACCCCCCTTCTGCACCATGGTGGGGCGGGTTTTGGGAACGTCTTATTGGAATACTTAAGTCTATACTTAAGAAAATTCTCGGAAGATCTTGCCTACAGTACGAGGAATTATACACCGTACTTTGTGATGCTGAAAGCATTGTTAATTCCAGACCTTCAACTTACCTATCTGAGGATAACGAATATCTAATGGCACTTACACCAGCTATGTTTTTGCAAGAGATAAAAGAAATAGGTGTTTCTGATCTCGATTTGATAGACGGAAAGAAAATGAATAAAAGATTTGCATACAGACTGAAGATTCGTCAAGACTTAACCCTGCTGTTCTGTTCGGGTCTATTTGACACGAAGTGTTTTTGATTTGCTTATAAAAAAAGACAAAGAAGAAATATTCGCTAGTCCTTTTTTGACTTTGTTAGTGAGGGATATATATTAATCACCTGAAGAGGGTTTCCTTTTATTTATATATTATCTATACATTTTTTGAAATTTTATCAATGTATCGTTCGGGTCTATATGACCCGTTTCTATTTTCTATGTTGAACATGGGAAATGCGTTACTTGTAGGATAAATAATAAGATAATAACATTCTCTGAAATCGTCAAACGGGTTTCTCGTTGTTCACTCAAGGTTATAATTATGAGGAAGAGCATGGCGGAGGCGCATCACGTGACAAAATGTATCCAATAGTTCGCTAGAGCGGGTTGAAAGGACATGTCTTCTATTGTTTGAGTATGAGAATACTAACCGAGTTCACATTCTGAGATCACTACAATGACTGTTGAATTTATACTAATGTGAAAAAAAATGATGGCGAATGGAAAGCGTAGATATCTGAGTGATGCAGAAATAGCAGAACTTATGAAATTATCGGATAGCGAAAAAGAAGAGGTATCTGACGAAGAAAATCGTACAAGTGAGGCAAGTGAAACATCCGATGATGAGGACAATATTGTGACGAATTGTGTTCTTAACATGCAGTATATTAAATCTAAAGATCAAAATATAAGCTGGATACTGAATACGCCTCAAAATTCTGGTTGCCTGGATTCAGCTGTTATAAAAGTAACTCCAGGTGTAATAAGTTATTCAACATCAAGATTAACAGATGCGAAAAGTGCTTTTGAAACTGTGTTCAGTTTCACAATTCAAAATAAAGTCATCAAAATGACAAATATTGAAGAAGTATATGAAGAAAAAGTGAAAATTCTGACAGCACAACTTTCGAAGCTTACATTGGATTGCTTTTATTAGCTGGGGTGTGCAAATCATACGGAGAATCTACGAAAAGTTTGTGGGATCAGGAAACTGGACGAAGTATATTTAATGCAACCATGTCACTTGAACAGTTTTGTACCATTTCTGGAGTTATTCGTTTTGAAAATAAATCAACTCGTCAAGTTAGAAGACGTGCAGATAAAATTGCTGCAGTTCGGGACATTTGGGGAAAATGGATATTACCCATCTGAAAATGTTACAGTAGACGAACAATTAGTTTCTTTTCGAGGACGATACATGCCAAGTAAACCTTCGAAATGTGGAATTAAAATATGGACATTGTTACAGTGAAACTTCATATGTTCTAAAGGCACAGATTTATACAAGAAAACATCCGGGTTCAAAACCTGAAAAAAATCAGGGAGTGCGAGTTGTAAATGATTTGCCTTATGAACTTAGAGGGCGCAATGTCACATGTGATAACTTCTTCACTTCTTACGACCTAAGACAACTTTTTTTGAAATGTAGCATAACTATACTTGGTACTGTGAGAAAAAACAAACCAGAGCTTCCTGATGAAACGGCAAATAAAGAGTTGCACAGTTCAAGCTTTTACTTTACAGATGATACAACTGTTTTGAACTATATTGCAGAAAAGAAGAACAATAATGTTGTACTTATGAGCACAATGCATCACTATGAAAGAATGAGCAACAGACCAGACAAAAACCCAGAAATAATATTGGATTACAATGCCAGTAAAGGAGCTGTGGATATGCTTAATCAACTTTTGAATACATACACATGTAAAAGGAAAACCAATAGTTGGCCCATGATCATATTTTATAATATGTTAGACTGTTCAGCGTACAATGCATTTATTCTCTGGACACCAATAAACACAAAATGGAATGAAAATAAATTGACAAAAACACGGTTGCTTCTAGAAGAATTAGGCAAATCATTAATGACTCCATATATTCAGGCAAGACAGAATCTCCCTAGAAATGAAGAGTCATGCTATGTAGTGGAAAGAATAAAAGGTGAGAGGCAGAATGATTTACCATCAACGTCCAGAAAGAGGCAGAATGAGTTAATATTAAAGTCCGTAGTTAAACGTGCCCGATGTAGATTCTGTCCTCCCAGCAATGACAATAAAACAAAGATGCAAAAGATGTAGCAAACACATATGTAAGCTACATACATGCAATTTTTGTCCAAACTGCCAATGAAACGAGGTCAGATTTAAAAATTAATAAACATTACATTTCATTTACATACTCATGATTTTATGCTTATTGTATTATTTTTCAAATATATATCATGCTTTTCTTCTTTTGAAGTAATTATTAACTTAAGCATAATATAATTTTATGTTTTTGTAAAAATTAAGCACTTCTAGCTGTGATGAAGATCACATATCTAATTTAATAATCATTTACTTTGGCTTTCTTTAATGTAATCTATCCAAATTCAAGAATTCTAAATGACTTTTGTTTTCATTTTCTGCCATTTCGGCTTTTAAATCTGTATATTTACTTTTCCCTGTATGCACTATTCTTTTTGTTCTGCGTCTCTTCAGACCGGTGTGCTAAAAATAGATTATATTACGTCCGTTGCAAAATCAACGGCCTTTTTGGAGTTTCCTCTTGGCATCCTGCTGGCGTAAGTTATTTAGTTGTTCCCCTGCGACGACTTTAAAATTATTTGCTCGCGATTACGTCATTGTAATTTTATTGGATTAACTGTTAGGGTTGCTCTGGAATTGGCGCTATTAATCTCAGCCAAGTTATTGTTCTCGCCAATGTGTAATTCTGTGCTGGCGTAATTTTTATTTTATTCCACCTTTATTTCACTGTCCATATAGGACGTATTTTTATTTTCGCTGAGCCACCACCGCCCGTTATAATAATGTTTCAATAGTATATGTTTAATAAAATAGTTTCAAGTATTTAACGTCTCATTTTTATATTGCAACTAAGTGTATATCGTACCTGGTTTATTCATGTCACAACGCAACTTGATAATTTAAAATAGCCCATCCAAATAACCTTCTTTACACTAGCTACTAAACGATGTTCGGCTCATATTGACCCGAACATTACATGTGCATAGTAAATGTGAACAGAACAGCAGGGTTAAGAAAGCGATTTAGAATCGAATATATGGCTCAACTGAGGGAATTTTCTAAGAAGAAGAAAGAACATGAAGTCAAAGAAGGTGACATCGTTTTAATGGGTGATAGCAACGTAAAAAGAGCTAGTTGGCCTTTGGCTAAAGTTTTGGAATTATTTCCCGGAAAAGATGGTAAAATTCGCGTTAGACACAGTTGGGAGCTTTCCTTCGACCTGTGCAAAGATTGATTCCTGTTGAAGTTCTTGACCACTCACCTCCTAAGAATGATGATTGTGAGGATCCAGGCAGCCTTGTGAAGAATAGTCAAGATCAATCAGATACAGGTGTTTCTCCCGTTTCTGAGGACAATCCAGCTCAAGGACGTGCCAACGTCTTGGAAAGTGTGGGGGGGGGGCGAACGATTTTTTCCGACATCGGGAGGGGGGGAGGCAGTCATTTCACCAGCCCCTCATTCCCCCCCCCTTCCACCAACAAATGTTTTTAAAATAAAAGATGTCAACCTTAGTACCAGGAAAATTTTTGTTTGTACTTCTATAGCTCAATTACAATAACCATTTTCTTCAGGGACGGGGCAGCTATTTTGCCCACCCCCCCTCCAATTTTTAATTTCCCCAATTTCGCCCTAATTTAATTAAGCCAATTTCGCCCCAATTTAATTAAGCCAATTTCGCCCCCCTCCCTTCCGTTTGAGCTAGTAAAATTTTCGTTGATGCCTCATTAGTTTGTTTAAATAACCGTTTTCTTGAGGGGAAGGGCTGGAAAAATTGCTTCCCCCCATCCTGAAGAAGAAAACTATTGTAAGCAAATTATAGAGGGGGTGGGGCGAATATTGAGGGGGCTAAAATACAGAGGGGGCGAATTATGTAGTTCGCCCCTTCTACTCATTTACCGAGGGGGCGATAAACCCCCCTGCCCCCCCTGTTGGCACGTGCCTGATCCAGCTGATCTTGATGACAACGCCAGTGTTGTAATTCCGAGGTCTCGATATGGACGACGTTTGTCCTACTCAACGACTAGCAATTTGAATTTCTTGGTCTTCGCCTGCGAAACTCAAAGGTGGGAGGTTGTCGCGAATGGCAACAGCTCTGCCAGAGTTCGTAGAGCCACGAACAAAAACTGAACTGAAAAGCAGAACGAACGGAAGAATTGAAACGCGAGTGAGCCAAACAACTACGTACAGAACCCCGCTATTCGGGAGTTATGTATAATGTGATTTTTTGAGTGTTAATTCGTTTGAATATTGTCATCTGTGTTGTGCATAATTAAATATCGTTATATGTGAACCTAGGTCTGCGTATTTGTGAAATTGTAATGACCATTTAGCTTGTACTTACAACAGCCTCATCACAAGAACCCGTGAATCACGGCAAGGATTACCTGTAGAAAAATAAGCGGTTGCATTTGTTTTGAACTTGAAATCTTTGTTGTGACACCCTGCTTGGAAAGAAACCATTTTGCCAGATCGTATTTAATGCCAAGATGGAGCTTTTAAAATCAGTTAGAATTAGTTGTTCTGATTTGGAAAAACGAATAATCGCTAATTCTAAACTCCTGTTGTCTCCTGTTGTCAACTCCTGTTGTCAATTTTGTGTTACACACTTTGAGTTATTTATTTGATATAAATTTTAATTTGGCGTAAAATGAACGTAATTCTACTTCATTTTTGTAAATCTCACGCGATTCTACGTACTTGGAATTGCTTTGTTGCAAAAGAATGAATGATTTTATGCCAAACCTGGCAAACATTATGTTCATTTTTTCAGTTCTTTATTAATATCCTAAAAATGATTTTCGAAATTCAAGTCAGCTTATCAGTTTCCTCGGAATTTTCTCAATCCGTGGACACCTTAGTCGCAACTCAAATCCCCTTGGTTTAGGAGGAGATAGCCAAACAAGCTGTTGACAGCGGCGGCGGCGGCGTGAGCGGCCGTTACTTTTTTTTAGAATAGAGAGATACCGTTTGAAAACTACTGTACGAAATTCGGAATTAACTCCCTCAGTCATCCGGGGTATCTTATACGGCAGTTAAACAGTGACGTCATAAATTTAAAAAATGCGGGAAATTTGTAAACTCTGCAACTCTAAGGCCCTGTCACAGTTAAAGCGAGTCTAAATAGCTCCTCGAGATTACACAATTTGATGCTTTTCACAGACAGAACCATGGAGGATTTATAAGATATCGCTATAATGGATACATGGATATTTAAATTGGCACCGCTTAGGTATTTCCCCCCCCACGGTGAGATGAAATGTTTTGCGGTGCTAAATACGTCAATCTTACAAAACTATGCATAAATAAAATAAATGTGGCGAGCTCTTTTAATGGCAACCATTATGTAAAATGATTATTGTTTATGCTAATGCGTAAATTGCAAAGAATTGCCATAGAATAGGTCCCATTTGTGCCAAATAATCTAAGTTGTTTCTTTAAATCGAGCCTTGAAAAGGGAGAAGTGAGGAGATAGATAGCAGTAATATGCGTAGTAGGTAGTATTAGTATATTTGTAAGGATAATATGAATACATCACAATATACCACATTAATAAATATTTCATGAAATTAAAAGTATTCTGTTCATCCTTTTTCAACGGTTGTCTTACAACCAACTAAACTATAAGTAATTCTAATTTGCGCTAATATATCCCGCAGTAATTTCAACAGAGGACACTACTTGAACCTTTTTAAAAAGGAAATTCTGTTTTGTCACATGCAGATATGATTTTAGTAAAATATTCGCTTCTTCAGTTATGAAAAGCGGGTGAGCAGCTATTTTTAAATGAATGCTTGTCTATTTCTTGTAGTGTCCGAGGAATTTAATGCTACAACTTGAACCTAAAAAACAGTATGATGTAGTTATAAGACATTTTGAAATTCAGGAGTTTTCTGCAAACCGTCAAGGTTTTCACTTTTTTTATCGCGAATGACACTGACGTAGCTTTTCGAGTCATTATATTGCAATGATGCCAGGTTAGTACTCATGACGCAAAGTTTACGTCAAGAGTCAAAAGATTTTGCTTTTTTTTAGATTCCACATCACTGGAATTAATTCGAATTACACATGTAAGGAAAATTTTCGTTTTCTACCATGCAAAGAACGGGCACGCAGCTTGTTATATTATAATTTACTGATCAAATCCAAAAAATTAAAAGTTCAACTTCTGCTTTTTTCAACATATATAGTGGAAACGAAAATCTTAGCAACTTCCCTACAAGATGATGAATTGTGACTGTGACTAGTTTTTAGAGTGTTGCAATAGTGGTTAACTAAATTATGGAATTGTTTTCTAACTTTTGAGCTCTTGAATCATAGAAAAATATCAATCGCCTCACTGTGCCTCGGGTGTCATTGTTCCCCCCTCTTCAATATGGTTAATCTATATAAATAAAATAAATTGTAAAATGACCGTTTGTCTGTGTCTCACGTAGCTCCCAGGCGGGTAATCGTAGACCTACCAAATTTTGTATGGAAATTCTCCAGGACGGGTCCCGACATACCTAGAAACGATTTTTTCGAAATTAGATTTATTTTGGCCGATATCGATAAAAAACGTGTCGCAAAAGGCTAATTTTTGGTCTCCGCCATTTCGCAATTGTAACCCCTGCAGTGGAAAAAGTGAGGATTAAGCACATCTACGTTGCCATATTTGGCAAGTTTATTAAATGATTCAGACTCAAGTAAAAATGAAGGAATAGCAATTTTCCTTAGATTATTTGTAAGGTTATTTTTTAATTAAAATATCGTGTACAATCAGAGCAGGAATGAAATGTTCATACTCAAAAGAAAAATAGGATTTGGAAATTTTCCGAGACTAAAGTGTGCAACTTTTTAATTTTGTGAAAAATAAAATGGTTGATATGCGATTTTGAGAAGATGATTCTAGCGATTGGCGCAATTTAACGAGAGCGTATTTTTAATTTAATATAAATTTGCAAGAAACCCACTGTATCACGCGACTGATTCTCTATCATCGTTAAATGATGCTAAAATAATTTTTTATCGGCATTTTATCTTCTGCTACTTCGATTATGAATACATCTGAATAAGATTTTTAAACTTTCATTCAGTTCGAATTGTAAATTTTTCTGTGCAGCTTTTTCCAATCTATTTCTAACGTATTCCAAAAAAAGATGTTAGAAGTATCAACTTAATTTTTTTAATCACACTCATGGATAATGATATACTTTTCAACTTAATGGAGTGAGGAAAGAAAGTAGGGAAGACCCATGGATTATAATACGCTTTTTAACGTTAGAAGGGGGCGCCACCTACCCTAAGGCCGCTCCTGTTTGTAACCATTTTAATTTTAAATTCCATTCAGAATCAGAGAAATTTCAGTGCCAAGGAAGCCAGAATGAAACATGCTTCTCTCCGAACAAGATTTATTGAGATGGCGAACCAACTGGTCACCGGAGGCGGCTAGTATCAAATAAAATACTATTCAATAAGGCGTTTTCTGAGTTTGTTGAAAGTTTCAGTGGTAAGTTTAACTAATTTTTCTATTCATTAAAATTTGAATTTTTATTCAATTGTTTTTGTATGTATATATAGGTTTAGTTAACAGAAACTCAATATCAGTTTCTTTCCGTTAGAAAAATTTGCTAAAACAATCATTATCACATCTGTGTTCGTGATATAAAACATATATACTTTTTTTACTGAAACTTTTTGCATATTGAGCTATTTAGTTTAATTGGCTGTTACGAATTTGGAATGTTAAAGATGATAAGGTATTCACATCTCACTTGAGTCATCGTATGAGTTAATTGGATTTTCCCGTTGGGGACAGTATAAATACCTTTTTCGATACTGAAAAAAATCTGATGGGAATAAAAAGACAGGAGATAAAATTTTCTGTTTACTTGATTGGTTATGATAATAGAGCTTTCACTGTAGTACGAAATATGAAACTGCTGACCTAAAAAAGTTGTAAATATCAAGTATGTCCACACGAGCTAGACAATTCCGTTAAAATATAACATTGAAAAGTATGCTTAACACGGTGTTTCTTATTAAACTGCAATCTTGGATATTATTTAGTTTTAAAGGTACATATTTCTTTTATTTTTTACGAACGCAAGAGTAATTGCAATTTTGACTGTCAAACTGTTTTGTGAGCAACGGAAAAGAAAACTGACTTGAATTTCACGAACTTAAGTCTGTAGATAAACAGAAAGAGTAAAGTAAAAATCTAAATTTTAATGATTAGATAAATTACTTCTGAAACTTTAAACTAACTGTTTGATAGATATAACAAAATAAGGTAGTAAAATAAAAATAATATTTCTGTTACATGAACCATGGACACACCAGGTAACAAAAAAATTTTGATAATTCAATCAAAGAATTTGGTTTATTTTAACGCAGAGAACGGCAAGTCATTCCCGGGGGGAATAACTTTGTTAGGTGATTCAATAATTTCAGGGAAGTGTAGAGAGCAAAAAATTGTTAGTTTAACTACATGTGAAGCAGAATTATTCGCTGTATCTGAAATTTGTCAGAATTGCACTCTAAACAATTATTATCAGAATTGCACTCTAAACAATTTATAAATAATTCAGTGATTTTAAAGTCTGATAGCCAAGAAGCTATACAATTAATTAAAGGTACTAGATCAACCATGAAATCTAGACACATGAATTTAAGGTTTCATTTTTTAAAGGACAAGTTGGAAGATAAGGTTATTGCACTTGAATTTGTGCAGAGTGAGTATTGTTTTGCAGACTCTCTGGCGAAGGCTGTCAGCGAAGATAAACTAATGTACATGTTAAAATCTATTTCATTTATTTAATTTTTCTTGTGGTATCTAGTACGTGTATGTGTAATTTCATAATGTATTGTTAATTATCAAAAAAGGGAAAGAAAAATATTCCCTCGCAGGAGGGGTGTGTTAGAGAGCGAGCGAACTTTTTTCTCTTGAGCGCGAGAATACAGTCTTCAGATATCGCTGCGCTCCTCTTCCAAGACGAACGAGTTAGTTCAATGTGAAATTTCTTTCTACTTGCTGTGTGCTAAAGAAGCGAGGTGCTTTTTATAGTATTCTATGAGTTATTAATCATAGCAAAGTATTCATGTTATATCACATTGCTGTGTGCCTAATAAGCTATATTAATTATCCACGGCCGTAGTCGTTATTTGAAACTACGATCAACATAAAGTCACTATGTTCCTCGAACCACTCCCGATAAGCACGATTTAACCGTACGATTTGACACGTATGACATGGTGCATTATCCTGTTGGTAAACAACATCCCCTGCCGGAAATACTGTTGTCATGACTGTGTGAACCTGGTCTGCAACGATGTTCACGTAGCACACAGACGTCAGGGGTTGTTCTATGGAGATTAGGCGTCCTAATGTGCTGCATGAAAAGCTTAACTACACCATATTACCCCCGCTACCGGGTTGTCCCCATTGAACTGTGCATCCTGGAGCCAGGATTTCCTTTGAAAATCGGCGTATTCACACATGCCCGTCCATGTCATGGACCAGGAAAACTTGATTCGTCAGAAAATGCAACTTTCTTCCATTTTTCTAATATCCAATTCCGATGTTTCTGGGGCCATTGGAGACGCAGCTGCCGATGACGTGCCGTCAGTGCAGGGACATGCTTCGGCCTCCGGCTGCGTAAGCCCGCCAATGTACGCTGCATAGTGTATGTTGAGAAACACTGTTTGTATCGCCACTGTTGTAGTTGGTGGTGATTTCGGCTGTTGTAACTCTTCCGTCACGGCAAACAATTGCGTAGCAATCTCCGCTCTCCTCTGGAATCAATGCGCCGTGGAGCACGCACTGCTGTTGAAAAAACACTCAAAATACTGGTGTTAAACGATAAAGTAATTAAAAAACTTTGTAAAAAACACACATAAGAAGTAAAAGGAAAAAGGATACGCGTTTCGTTCAAAAGTTGTTTTGAACTTCTTCAGTCCAAGTTAAATCATATTTTCATTTGTTTCACATTTGGTATTTCATAGCTTTTGGAAATACTTGTAGTGACCCCTTTCTCTGGAAAGTATACTTTTTTCTCTCAATTTCTTGAATAAACGTCTCGTCGCAAGACTCAATCAGTTATTCTTTCTAAATAACACTTTTCTTCACATAAATTTTATATATATATATATTTTCAACGTGATAGTACTAGTATTTTTTTTATCTTTTTCTGACTTACTCTAGCTCTGGAACACACTTTCAATAAATTTTAAAATTTTCTCTCTCTGTATCTTGATCCTTCTTCCTTATTCTTAATCGTTTGGTCGAAATACTGTTTTTATCTGTTTAACAGTGCAACACCAGGAGTCAGACCAAAATAGTGCCTTTTTTTTAGAATGATGGTGAATTTGCTTTATCTGTCATTTCTAAAATAACTTTTGAATGCTTGTTGGCAAATCTTACTCCCTTCGAAGATTAACACCTTGTTTGATTTTAGAAAAAAAACACAAAAATACGTCCATTGCAAATGAAAATTTGTCGTGGTCATTGCAGAGTTTTTGATTTGAAAGATATGTCTATGTTTAAAGACATCCTTAAAACGGAACAACCTTTTACGATATGCTACTATGAGCTTTATACATTTTGAAACACCATAACAATTTCTAAAACAGGTAGTATGCAGGATGGAAATACTGAAAAATATTATAACCAGTTACTAATATATGTTAGAACCACTAACTGGCATGGTGTAAGTCACTGGAAAAATGGTATATTTTCAAAAATTATGTGCAGTGCAGCTAACTTTCTGAATAGCTCTCTCTCTCTCTCTCTCTCTCTCTCTCTCTCTCTCTCTCTCTATTTATTGCATTTCCCAGAAATTCCTATAGGATCTCCATAGTTATCTTCCTTTGTAAGTCCCAGACATCTCAAAAGATAGTCGGGAGAAGCCTCAGCAGAATTATATTTGGAGCAGATGGAATAAGATTTTGTGCCCATAATTAAAAGAAAGATACCTCACGTGTTCACTAGTAAGTGTAAGAAATCCACCAGAGGGGCCGACCCAAGGGTTTACGGCATTAAACCCTCTGGGGAAACATTTATTTAGAATAATAAAAATACAAACTATGACGCAGGCAGAACTCAGAAGCCTGCGGCAGAACAAACAACAAAAGAACATAAAAAGTCAAAATAATAAAATTAAGAAGAACAAAACGAGCAACCTCCACAATGCCTTCACCAGCAGTGACAACCATATCGACCAGGCACGAGCAACGACTGTTTTATAATGTCACCTTAGCTTTTCTTTCTTTCTTTTTTTTTTTCCAGTGCGCAAAGATTTAGGCCATTATCTCTGCCAGTTATTATTATTATTATTATTATTATTATTATTATTATTATTAATTACAACACCGGGGGAAAGCTAAGTATATCTAAATTTTATATCACTGTACAGTTCTATTAATCTATTGTAGTTATCTTTTATTAAGTTCATTATTCTATGTATCTGTATTATTTGTATAAAATTTTGATATTCCGTTACATTATTGTTTCTGCGTATGTTATGTGGCATTAGGGGACAGCCTCCAAACACAAAATGCAGCGGGTCACCCAGGGACCCGCAGTTACAATTTTCGGTGTTCCTCTTATTAATCCTTTTTAAATACTTTGGGAAGCTGCCCCCACCAGTAATGAACTTAATTGCTATTCTATTGTTGATATCAATATTATGTTTAATTTTAGGTATGAAGTTATATGTATATCTGCCTGTTTCACTGTTATTCCACCAAATTTGCCATTCAGAATCTATTTGTTTGTTTATTAGATATACTATTTTTTAACGTAGAACCGATAGTGTTCTATTGCTTATAGGATGGTTATTTGTCAAAGGTAATTTGGCCAATTCACTAGTAAGTGTACTAATGATGGTCTGCACCTTTGGTCGCTCTTGACAGTACAGGCACCACATGGAGACTTCTGTTTTACCAGGTGTAAGAAAGAAGGGGTCCTCTAAGAATTCCTGGAAGTGACATACTGTAAAGAAACGTTTAAATAGGGAGGGAGAAGAAGCGCCTGAAACTTCGCATAGAAAACTGCACATTGGGAAAAAAGAGTACATTCGTGATACTTCTAGAGAAAACAGACCAAAATTTCAGACAGGCAAATCGATAACTGTGCGGTAGGACGAAACGCAAGTCCTTCATACAGCCGTCGACCATGTTTAGTGTCTTATGCACTCGGCCATGGTGGGACACGGCGGGAAGTAGAGGAGGAGTAGACACTCGGAATATACCCATGCACTTGATCATTGATAGAAAACTATCGGGTTAAAGGTCTTAATACCTCAAAACCTTCTCAGTCACACTATCAATGTACGAAGCAACACTGTCACAGAAGGCGAGTCTTCTCCGTTGCGTCTTTTTAATCATAAAAGCGAACAGGTTAAACTTGTGCTCTTTGAAAGCTCTGCAGTACCTAGCGATTGAGTAAGCGCAAATTTAGGCCTCAGCGGAGCATTCAAAAACACGGCTGGAAAGCAACACTAGTCGCAAAAGAGAAGTCTTCTCCATTCGCCTTTTCAATGAAATAGTTAACAGATTAAAGATGGATTTAATAGTGGGTTAAACCTCTAACGCCATAGATTTTTAGATTAAGTGTGCTCAGCATTGTTCTTTAAGTTTAAAAAATTTGTAAATTTTGAAAAAAGTTTTCGGAAGAGGGGGCCCCAAATGAAGCTTTTGCCTAGGGCCCCCAACTCGGTAAATCTGCCCCTGATCCCGCCTTTCACTTTTGGATCCTCCAATGCCATGCCATAATATTTAAGTGTTCAACGACTGTTCAACTGCTAGGGGGTAAAGAAAGGAAGATCTAGTAAAGGCTGGTCGAATTAAATTCGATTTCATTTTAAGTCATATTCAATAGCAAAAACAATAGCATAACATTGCGATTGTGTTTAAAGTAAAAATATTTTATTTTAAAAGCTGCGGATAGCTTAGGAATGTTTTTTTATTTTTTATTATTGTTAACTCCTGGCACGTAGCCAGAAAAATATTTCGGGGAAAGTAGTGGACAAAAGGTTGAGTTATGCCCAAAAAGTCTTCATTAAAATTAACAAAATTCCAAATTTCGTGGGGAAACAGGCCCCCTGTCTAAGTCCCTGTCATTTGCAAATTTAATTGAAGAAGTATTTGTTTCATTTTTTTTTTTTTTTTTTGCTTTTGTGCATAGAAAACAATTTAATTTCGCTCAAGTGTTGCTTGAATTATTGACAAATTATCAAAGTATGAATTATCTCAGTAAAGTATATAATCCTTATTTCTCTATAAGTAAATGTTTTCAAATAATAAGACCTCCGGGGGCCCTTTTTCCAGGTGCGCTTTTTCCGGGCGCGCTTTTCTCAGGTGCACTTTTTCCGTGAACCGTTAAAATCACACCTAAATAGTATTTGCCTAATATGCACAGTTTCCACATTAGCTTGTCAAGGGACTGAATTTGAATCCCAAAGCTGAGCAAATGACTAATAAACACGGAATGTGTGTAAGAAAGCAGCTCCCGACAAGGAATGATAAGTTTAGAAGTTCTATTTTCATCCCAGAGACCTGTCTTCCAATTATTTCCTGAATGCCCGTCTCGGGAGTTCCTGAGAGCGTTGAGGTTCGATGATCACTAGAATTTAGAGCAGTTTTTCTTAATTTTTCGCACCTGCGTACCCGCTGAATTACGAAAAATATGTCGCGGACCGATAGCAGCCAAAAAAAAAAAAAAAAAATCGATCGTGCCAGACGCATCGATTATAGAAAATTTTCCACACAGTTTTATTTGCGCTTACACAGCCGCTTAACAAATAGTTAACTTGCTTGTTCCCATAGTTGCAAAGACGATAAAAAAAAGAATTATTATTCTGTATTCGTCGTTACTTAACGGCATTTATCTTCAAATGCGTCGTTGTGATCCAGGGGTGGAATTCTCCCCCGGTGGTTAGCTGTCGACTGGGCAGAACCGGTTGTTTGGTTATCGACTGCGCTAACGATTCCGGAGGCCATCGGGAGGTCTTTTAGCCAATCACAAGAACCCCTTGACGCCCCTCCTTAAAACTCCACCTCAAGTGACCTGAAGGCGGGGCAAAGTTAACGACTGCGAAAAATTAGCGACGAGGGGAGAATCCAGCTCCAGCGTTGTAAGCGGAAGCGCAAACACGTTCAGCCGCAAAGGGAGCATTCAAATACCCATGCCAGGAATCAACCATGGACACAGATAGAGAATCGTTGTTTCCGTTTCTTTGCATCTTGATATGAGTAAACAGGTTAAAGCGAATAAAATACTAAAATATTTTTAATCGTCCTCCTTAGAACATAAGTCAATGAGTCTTTAACTAATCCCTTAAAAAATCTTTAAATGCTGCATGCCCTACTTTTAATGAAGTGTATTCTTTTATAATTTATTTGTATTGATTTTCTCTTCTTTAAAAGGGTATAACACTTTAGAAATTCCCTTTAAACAATAACTGCCTATAGATGTTATTAAAAGTCTCTTGGATGACTCTGTAAATAAACTATTCATGAGGTAACCAAGTACTCTCAACTTTCGATAGAGTACTTGGTATAGTACAAAACAGTATTGGTAACATTTGCTGTAGAAATTCTCGGGTTCGTCGTTTAAGAGTCTAGTGTGTGTCGGAGGTTCGAGTAAACAGTCCACTTGGTACAGAAGCTTTCACAGATGCTGTATTCTACAACCAATATAAATCACTTCCACAAGATAAAATTCAGTGGAAATTCATGAGGGTATATATAAACAGTCCCTCAGGACTCAGCAATGAAGAATTCGCACACAGCATTAAAAAACAAGCAAAATATTGCTTCTACAAGCGCCAATACAAAGTCTTATTATCTCGTAAAATGCACGTCTGCTTTTCACAGCAGCAAACTAAACTGGGGCAATGCGCTGCGCTTTTATTGGTAATGCCGAGAACCCGAGAAGGTTCCAGACGAAACCATTTCTGGAATGATCTAGATGAAACTCGAATTTTGATTGCTTAATAGAAAAGTAACTGAGTAATATTAGGCTACTGCGTAATACTAATGCAGGGAATCAAACATTAAAGGCTCCATCGGTAAAATCGCGCCAAATGTCCTAAATATTGCCACGCCTGGCGACTTTTTTGGCAAAATATCGCCAGATTTGGCTCCAAAAATAAGTCCCCAAAAGTGAGGTCAACTAAGCTCTATCACCAATATTTCTAGAGATTTCTAGAAAACCCTATGTTAAAAAATGGGGACACAAAAACTCCATATCTTGCGTTCTAGCTAACCGATTTCGATGCAACAAAAGGCCAAATTTAATGATGTGACGCGTAGAATGCGGATTTCAGACTACTTTAATTCCCAGAACAGCGGATTACCCCCAAAATTCATAACAATATGAAAAATTATTTGCAATCTATGCATATTTACAGCGGTGAGAGCACGGACAGGCAAACAAAATAAAATAAAAAGAATTAACCATGCTGGAAAGTGCTAATAAAAAACAATAATAAATAGATGACTAAAAATACTTAATTTGTTGAATAATATGAATATTAAATGTGTTCTCCTTTCATGTCTTTGTGTTTCTTTACGTAATTTAGTTTATGTTTGTGGAAAAAGTAGTTGTAATGTTTAAGTAACGGACGAGTGTTATAAATTCCCAGGTAGCACATACAAGTTGTCAGAACGTGATTACCAGGTCTTAGATTGTGCAGAACGCGTTCTGGTTCAAAATTTGTGCTTCGGCTAATTGAGCATCACGTTTTACTCCAGTACTCTGAAGTATCTACTATGAAAGATTTTCTTATTGGGACTGTTTAACGTAGAGACAGCAGATTTTACAATCCGTTCTATAATCCACGTACACTACCACATACTAAAGAGGTTCAATGTAGTACAAAACGACGACAAAAATACCCGCTAGAGGGACACTAACGAAATTAAAATCATGGCTTAAACCAGCGAGAAGAAGTTCAAAGACACCTCAAACAAATCAGTGCTGTTTGCCGCCAAAGACTTGTGGTTGTACATTTTGCTGTTCTGTACCTTAACAAAGTAAGTGCAAGTTACACAAACAATGTTGTAATATATTTATAATTCAAAATATGATTCATAATTCGAAAATTTTAATAAGCAACATCAATCCTATTAATTAGCCGTCGATTCAAATATATAACAAAACTGATTCAAAAAAAGCTGTAGTCTATCGGTTATTTACTTAATTTTATAGTACGTCCTGCATAATTAGCCATACAACTTTTTAAGTACGTGTGGAGAACACTGAACTGGGCCCAGATTTTGACGCGCATTGTACGTGTTTTGTCTTGAGATTCTGACGTAAGCGACACTGTAAATCTGTACGGCATGGTAACGTGCTATCTGAACGTGGAAATTACGGCCTTTGAACAAGTGTGTGCTACCTGGGTTATTCTGTGGAACGGCAGCAGAGTTTTATTTTTACGCCACACGATAAAGAAATAATAATAAAATAGGCATGTACGTACTTGCGAATATTAAAATAAATGTGCACCTCAGCCCCATGAAGTATAAGTTATGTATTTCATATTTTTCTAATTTTGATAAATTTAAGGTCTTATTATGGTTATCATAGTAAATTCAGAGTAACACTTTTTAATCTTGTTTTTTTCTTACACTGTTGCTAAAGGCTGGAGATTCTGTGAATTCAATGTAATCGGCCATCCCTTCTCCACGGACTGATGAGAAAAGTCTCTCAATTGTATGTGTGACGAGCTTTCGTGGTTTCACGGGTGAGCTTTTTGTCGGTGGATCCCAGCTGTTCATTAAAAGCCCATAAGTACTTCGATTACAATACCCTACAAGCGCTAATGACCATTAAAAAACTCCCCTCACCGCCTGGAGTGACGACCTTTGTCCTCAGCATGAGCTCCAGCTTTAAGGGAGTTACAACTTATTCCATTTTTGATCTTAGTAAAATGGCCTTTATTGAACACTTCTGTCACCTTAACCCAATAAAACCAAAAAAATGGAGTTACACCACTTGGGCTTTAATGGGCTCATTTATAAATAATAGCTATCAATCAAATTTTCCTCGGTTAATTAGATATTTTTTCAGACTTTGCTTTCAAAATTTTACTCAAGCCGAGATGTGTTTTGCATTGAATTGTACATTAAACAAAATAGTGTCGCCATAGATTCACTTCTTAATGTCTAAATATTCTGTTACATCTTAATGTCTAAATAATCTGTCACTTCTTAATATCTAATTAATAAATAAACCGCAATAGGACAGTACTCTTTTGTCTGATTCTTTTGTGATTCAGATAGTATGCAAGCCTCTGCATTCATTAGCAGTCAAATATGGGTGCCTTCTGATGGTAAACAGGTACTTAGAAGGTGGAAATGGGAGAATCGGAGAGAAACATGGATGAAACATTCTCCACCCCATAGTGTTATTAGGGGGGTGGGGGCTATAGCATAGCGTGCCTTTCCACGTACCTGGAAGTTGTTGTGCCGTTGAAATGTCCTGCGAAACAGAACACTGATTAAAGTGAAATTTATCCCACTCGAAACACAAGGGTTTGTGAATGTGGGTCCCTGCTCCGAGAAAACGTAATTCTTTCTAGAAGGAAAAAGGATTCAAATTTCTTTTTTCCATATCTCAGAGAAACCAAAAACTAAATTATACACAATTAAAGTATGTCAGAAAAATATTCTCCTGAAAACTCAGTAGTCTCCGTACAGTTATACAATATTTCACTGAAAAAGAAAAAACATATTTTGATTTACAATTTGTAGAAGGTTGTCAAGAGAATTTCAAGTGGGGCTGGGCAATTTATAGGCAAAGCATATTAGAGAGGGTAATTCTTTACTTTTTATTCACCTGAAATCGAGGTTTCACCTGTTCATTCTCATAATTGTAAAGATACCGCAATGAAAATTCACCTTCCGTGACCAGTGTTACTTCAGAGAATAAATCTTTCAATACTGCATTTGAATCCATGCCCCGTGAAAGCGCAACAGTAGTCACAGAGAAGGACTCCACACCTCTAGATTTTCCAGCGATGAGAGCGAACCCATTTAACCTGGGTCCAGCAAATACTGATTGAAATATTGAAGAAGCACAGACACCGCAAAATACACAGTGGTCGTTAATTATCCTGACTTATGAGCTTTCATTTAAAAGGGGGACTTGATTTCTGCCTAACGGGCTTTCGCAGACCTTGCTTTAATGTGTCTGGTAAAAATTAAAATCTGCGAGACATGGTGCAGAAACTTCTCCTCCTGAAGGTGGGCAGCGGCTTTTGCAGAGTAGGAGTTAGGGGGCTTCAGTCCCCAAAAAGACTTTAATTTAGGGAAACGATTTGCTTTATTGTACACAAATCAAATAAGCTTTAAGCCGAACTATTTTTTTAATTATACTCGAAGCCCGTCATAACGAACTCCAAGGGACCAAATGTTTTGTTCGCTATATCCGAACAGTTCAAAAATACTGTATAATAGCGGGACAAAAACTTTCGTTCGTTATATCAGTGAGTTCGTTATATACCGGACTCGCTATAAAGGGGTTCGACTGTAGTGACTTTTAAAATAAATTCCAATATCCGCTGGATGAAGAGGGAAGGGGGAAATTGAGCAAAATAAATAAAAGCAATAAACATATTTTTAAAATGCCGTACGGGGCATTTGATGTTCTTAAGCGTAAAATACTGAAAAAGATAGTTAAGTACCAAATACATCTAATTTTAAGTATCACTAACATGCGCTGTATATCAGTTTTAAACAGTTTAATTTAGAAACTTTATTTCTAGGACAATATCGATTTTACCCTTCAGCACAGTACATTTATGACACCGCTTGCTAAACCTGCTAACGTTAAAACATTGCTGATATCGGACCATTGAGTGCCCAGAACCCGTTTTCTCTTGATAACTCCAGCTTAGTTTGTCGTTGCAGAACCGGCATCGTTTCAGTTACCACTATGCCAATGCGGCAAAGTATAAATCAAATCAAGCAAAAAGCCACGGTAAATTTTATTTTTATTTAAAGAACTTTTTCATGTCCAATTTCCAATTCTAATGAAGATTTTAAAGTAAAAAATGCATCTAACGATGTGTGTTTCGGAATTTCTTTTAGTATGTTCCAATAGTAGATTGAGCTTCACAAGTATTTAAAAAAGTTTTCAGCAATCTAACCTAAATTTTCTCTATGCTTGCTATTAAATATTCGAACAAAACACGAATTAACAAAAAAAAAAAAAAAAACATTTCTTTTTGCAATATGAATGAGGAGGAAAAGGCTAAGGAGAAAAACTTTGGTGAGATCAAAATTCAATTTTTATATGTTTTCACAACACCCATAAGAAAATTGCGCATTATTACTTTCATGAAAGTTTGAAAGGGTACATTACAAACATTTTAAAAGTCTGTTATTATCGGTGCAATGGGGGACTCATAAAAGTATCAAGGGAGGGGTGATATGATATATTTTAATTATTAATAAAACAATTAATATATTAATCATTTAATAAAAACTTTTTTAATAAATGCAATTAAATTAATATAATAGTTGAATTATTAATAAAATAATAATTAATAGTATTAATATTCAATATGTATAATATTAGTATGACGGAGCATTTAAAAACATTTTTGTCTGTTTTCCATTCCTTTTAGTTTAAATCTTGAACCAATGTTTATCGTGTTGGTTGTCATAATTAAAAATACGCAACGGAGAAGGTTCCTCTTCTGTGACCAGTGTTGTTTCCGAAATTGCTTCATCGCTAGTACCCAGCAATGCGTTGCTCGTGCGTAATCGATGGGTTCCGAAGAGAGCATTAAAAAAATTCATTCTTGGAAGCAAAACTGGTCTTAGAGAGGGATTAGTCTGCGTTGTGTATTTTCAGTGACGACAGCAAACAGAATAAACATAGATTAAAAAGTGGGTTAAAATCAGAAGCAAGTCGACAGATTATTAGGTAAAATTTACTCAAGGAGGGAGGCGGGTATAGATCGCCACAATCACCACCACCGCTTCTGTTCCTCACACACATACACTTGGATCCATCACTTTCTCGATGTTTTTATTTACTTTCGAAAGCTGATGTTCAATATTAAATTAAAAATTAAATAAAATTACGTCAGAGTATGAAAATTTCTGAACGTTACCACCGAAAGTTGTCCAGATTTCATTCAAACCAAGGTATTTCGTACAATATCAGATAACTGGTAAGGTAAGTGCAATACAATTATCAATTCTACTGTTTTATTTACCTCAAAAAATGAGTAGATAAGATTTTCATTTTTTAAAGCTTTATTTTCATTAATTATTTTAATAATTTTTCAAGTACGTTTTTATAATTACAGACGATTGTGGTTATCGCGCGTTCTGATGAAGATCATCTGATAATGTATACTAGGGTGGGCCGAAAAAAAAAATCGAAATACTTTTGATAATAAGTGGCAATAGGTGTCGTGATGCCAATAAGTAACAAATAAATTTTTAAGCGAAAATGATAATATCTTCAGGTCTCTACCAGCAGATATGTTTCACATGCATGCCTGATATTTTGATTTTCTGTCTTTAGAAATCATTAATTGATTTTTTTTATTTATTGCAATTTTTCATAGCAATGAATATGAATATGAAAAGTATTATCACTAATGCTTTTTAATTATATTCACTAGAGGGCGATACAGCTCTACAATTCAGCTGTCTCTGTTTATTATTTAATTGTGAGAAACTCATTGTTATTGGAGCACTGCAAGAAATTTTTTTAACGATTTATTCCTTTATCTTTCATGTAAATGCGTAGTGAATTTAAGAATTCATTTTTTTTTTCAACGGGCGGGCACTTGCCGATTAGTGACTGTACACTACAACTGCCCGAAGGAATAGTGGCCATTTTATTATGGGTGCACCCAGTGGGCGGGCAGCATTACCCCCTGAGCTGTTGGCTGTGATGGTACTAATACAAATACAGGATTTAAAAATGGAGACATAAGTTGTTAAGGAAACCATCTAAATCGTTCCTTTCAGTGGTTTATATTCCTACTGCATAACAATGACTTACTACTTCGACATTTATTCCGATACTTGGAAGGAGACACACTTTGACCACCAGAGTTCAGTGGACCTATTGGTATAACAACACAAGTATCGCGAACAAAAATCTTTGCTAAATTTTGCCTCCTAGCTTAGCTTCTGTTCTGCCAAAAGTTGATGTAGAATGCCCGAGTTCTTATCAAAAAATCTATGTGAAATTAGTCAAGCAGTATTTTCTGGTACATGTAATTTCAGTTTCGCTAACAAACATCCTGGAAATTTATCCCACTCAGGGTGGCTCACAACAGCGGTTTTTTTCTTTCTTTTTAATGGGCGGGCACTTGACCATCAGTCATTCGATTCTACTAAGGCCCGAAGTACTGTGAAAATAAACACTCAAAAAACTGGTGTTATAAGATAAAATAAATAAAAACGTTGTGAAAAAAAAACACACATAAAAGGTTACTTCAAGGCGTAACGATCGTTTCGACCGAAAATTCGTTCGGTCTTCTTCAGTCAAACCCTTCCGTCAAACAGAGCAGAGTTCCCTCTGCTCTGTTTGACGGAAGGGTTTGTCTGTAGAAGACCGAACGAATTTTCGGTCGAAACGATCGTTACGCCTTGAAGTAACCTTTTATGTGTGTTTTTTTTCACAAAGTTTTTATTTATTTTGCCCGAAGTACTGGTCTCTCTATTATAGAGGAACCTAATAGGTGGACCAGCATTGCCTCCTATGAAGGAACGGACGAAATGACATCCAAGCCCATACCGGGAATCCAACCCGAGGTGTGGTAGGATGGTTCTCTAGCCACTACACAACCCAGTCGGCGAATTTGATTTTAAGACTATATTTTTCTAGTGACAAACCAACACATGAAGTAAAGATTTTAGTTGAATTGATTGTAAGAATTTATGTATCATAATTGCTTAATATTGAACTACATTCATCTTGTAAATACGGAGCTTCTGGTGTCTAAAAAATAAGTTGAATCTACAAAGTATCTTATTTGTAATTTTATAGCAGTTATCGATCCGGTCAAAAAAAGAAGTGCATTTTTCTATTATCCAGAAAATTTACTCTTAGTTATGATGATCACATCAGATAATTCGGATTGAGACGTATTTTAAAAGCCAGAAATAAGAATGAAAAAAAAGTAATTGATGTAAGAATTTTTAACTCCAAGGATAAAATTTCAAGCTGGAGATCACATGGACTTAATAAATTTGGATGCGAGTGTTGTCATTTTCCTAAAATTTGGGTAAGATTTCAAATAATGAACTGAAGGAATTTATGAAAATGAAGGGAACTCTTGACATTTATTCATATACTGGTCTTTGTATGACGTAAACTTCAGTTTTTGTTGTCGGACCTGAAAATCGTGATGAGTTTATCAGAGCAACTATGAAATCCCCCAAAACTCTACGAAAGTTCGGCAGCAAAAAATGTACTTCAATATTGCATAATTTTGTGTTCCTTTTAAAATTTTGTTATAGTGTTTGTAGTAATTTCTTTTTAATATTGCCTAATTTTAATTTCTTTTAATTCTTTCATTATTAAAACTAAAGTTTTCATTACTTTATGAAAACAAAACTCGCCAAAAATCCATTAAAAATTTCTTTTTCTCGATCATAATTTCTATTTTTTTAGCTGGTAGAGACCTCAAGATATATTTTATTTGGAAAAAGCTATACATTATTTTATTTTTGTTGTATAGGAGCAACTTTTAAGCGCTATTACTCTTCTTAAGTATAATTTTGGTATTTTTGTAAATATTAACGGACCACCTACCGTAATGTAATGCGGTGGCAGCACTTTGCGTTATGTCCCTCTCCACCTCCAGGACACGAGTCTCCAAGAGAATCGACTTGAATACACGAGAGGGTTTTCGCAACAAGGCCAGTTTTTTCCACAAAAGCAGATTTATGCTAAAGCAGAGATATTCTAATGTGAACCGTGTTGCTATGTGAACAGCGACACTATATAAGGTCTGTAGCTAGTTACTAACGTATGTAGCGAGTTACTACGCCTGGGGTATAGTCCCCTTTTTGTATTCGGCACAAGGTGCCAGTTTGTGTTTTATCTGTTTCATGTTTGAGTTTTAAGAAAGTGTTATGTTGGGAAAAGTTGTGTTCAATCGTGAATACACACATGTACAATGAGAAGGGCAAAAAGTTATTAAAAGCCCACTTCATCTGGTAACCCGAACAGGGACAAACCCATCTTATGTAAGAAACAAAGTGTGCTAATCTGGAAGTTCGATCGATGTTCAAAGTCAAGCCTCTTCAGCAGCTTTGGCAAGATCTACAGTCAAGCTGGCCCTCGGTGAGCGTGTTGGAGCCGCCCTATTGCAAAGAACGGTGTTCTACCGGTGAAGATTTCCTCTGGTCTGCTGCTTCGACTTTCCTGCGCGCACCGTCATCAAGTATTTGAAGACAACGGACCAGACAGGTGGCAAGTTTTAAACAAACATTTCTACATTTTTCTTCATCCCCATTTAATTGGTTGGTCGGTCAGGCTTTCTAAAAATGAATGGTGAAACGTCTGCAGAGGCGGTGAAAACCGGCGACATTAGTCGCGTAGCTCTCAAGTTACCACCCTTTTGGGAAAAATTTCCAGATTTATGGTTCGCTAATATAGAATCACAATTTCACATCGCGAACATTAGTGAAGATTCTACAAAATTTTATTACATAGTGTCTAGTCTAAATGCTGATATCTTAAGTTACGTAAGTGATGTAGTTTTAACACCTCCCCCCCACTCTAAAGTATGATACCTTAAAAAAACGGCTTTTAGCCGAATTCACGGATTCCGAACAAACAAAAATAAAGCAATTACTTTCGGAATTAGTCTTAGGAGATGGGAAAAACCTTCCCATTTACTAAGGAAAATGAAGCACTTAGCACCCGATAAAACCGACACCGAGTTTCTAATAACTCTATTTCTGCAAAGATTGCCTAAGGACACTCAAGCTATCTTGTCCGTATATGAGGGTACTTTAGATACATTAGCTCTCATGGAAGATAAAATCGTAGAAGTTACGGGCAATTCTAGTTCAGAAATACAGTGTAGACACTCATATTACTAACTCTGAAAATGAGGTGCAGGAATTAAAAAAGCAATTGACAGAACTAACTCGAAAAATTGACAAGGTATTGCAAGCTAAATTTCGACCACGCACACTTAGTCGTACGAGACGCATTAATAATAAATTTCAGCATAATCCCCCACACCGTGCGATACCCTCTACTCGGCCAACACCCTCCCACTCCTCTGAAACGGCGAGCTGGTACCATAAAAAAATTTAAAGATTGTGCTCGCAAATGTCTAGAGCCGTGCAATTATAACTCTTTAAAAAAACTAGAGGGCCGGTCGCATTATACGGCGCAATGTGACTATACGTACAAGGATGTTATAAGTCGCCGTCTTTTTATTAGAGATAAAATATCTGGGGTTGAATATCTAATTGATAGTGGCAGTGATATCTGCGTTTTACCCAGAGCAAAAAATGCTCAGTATAATGGACCTAAAAATATTATATTGTATTCTGCTGATGGATCTCGTATCAAAGTCTACGGAACTAAATTAGTAAAACTCGATCTTGCGTTAAACCGGTCTTTTCAGTGGCCGTTTGTGGTCGCAGACGTTAGCAGACCAATAATTGGTGCTGATTTTATAAAACACTTTGGCTTATTAATTGATCTGAAAAGACTTTGTTTACGCGATCAAAGTTCGTCCAAGGCAGCTCTAGGTTCCGCTTGCAACGAGAGTTTGTCTAACGTTAGTCGACTTGCTAAGGATTTAAAAATTAAAAATATTTTACGAAAATTTCCCGACATACTTATACCGTATCCTTCTAATATGAAAGTAAAGCGCAATCCAGTGCATAAAATTGAAACAACAGGACAACCTGTATTCGCACGGCCACGGCGTTTAAATCCATTGAAATTAAAAATAGCTAAACAGGAATTTCAATACATGCAAGAAAAGGGAATCTGTAGACCTAGTAACTCGTGTTGGACCAGTCCTTTACACATGGTCACCAAAACCCAATAGTACTGTTTTTCGTCCGACTGGCGATTACAGAGCTTTAAATAAAATTGCTTTTCCTGACAGATATCCTCTTCCCCATATACATGATTTTGCCAATGAACTTTACGGAAAAAAATATTTTCCAAAATCGACCTCATCCGTGCATACCATCAAATCCCAGTGCACAAAGACGAAATACCAAAAACCGCTATAACCACACCTTTCGGATTATGGGAATTCACAATCCTTCCCTTTGGGTTGTGTAATGCAGCTCAAAAATTCCAAAGGTTCATATCTGAGGTCCTACAAGACTTAAACTTTACATTTGCTTACTTATACGGCATTTTAATAGCCAGTTCAAATGAGAAAGAGCACATGACTCATTCTCGAAACTCTGTTTAAAAGACTAAACAAATACGGCATTAGAATCAATTTGTCTAAAAGCATTTTTGGGGGCACTGAACTACCATTCTTAGGTTACTTGGTTAACGAACACGGCATAAAACCGCTGCCTAGCAAAGTTAAACCAATTTTAGACTTCGAACAACCCCAAACATGTAAAGGTTTAAAACGCTTCTTAGGACTCTTGAACTTCTACAGACGGAATGTCCCGCAGGCTGCTAATTTACAAGCGCCTCTAAATGAGCTTTTAAAAGGCTATAAAAATAATAGCAAAAAGGTAATTACGTGGACAACCGAAACACTAGAAGCCTTTACAAAGTGTAAGGAATCGCTAGCTAACGCTGCGTTATTGGTACATCCCAACCCAGACGCACAGCTTTGCTTATGCACAGATGCAAGTAGTACATCTATAGGCAGTTCTCTCCACCAGATCAGCTTAAAGCAGGATACACAAGTAATCGAGCCCTTAGCATTATATTCTGCTAAGCTCACACCTGCACAGCAGAAATGGTCTACTTATGACAGAGAATTGTACGCTATCTACGCATCTATCAAGTATTTTAAGCACTTTCTCGAGGGCCGTGTTTTTACGGTTTTCACGGATCATAAACCCATCACCTTCGCCTTTAATCAGAAGGGAGATAAATGGTCTCCTAGGCAACTGAGACACCTAGACTACATCGGTCAGTTTAGTACGGATATTCGCTACAACCCGGGACGCGACAATATCCCTGCCGATTTCTTTTCTAGAGTCGAATCCATTACCTTCCCGAGTACATTAGATTACTCAGCAATCGCAAAGGCACAAGAGGGTGACAAAGAACTTGAAAAACTAATCGGTACACACACTAAATTAGTATTTAAACGAATGACAATTCCAGAAACTCAAACTCTCTTGTATTGTGAGGTATCTACAGACAAAATTCGTCCGTATATTCCAGAATCCTTTTGAAAGAAAGTATTTGACAATTTACATAACTTGTCTCACCCAGGTATGAAGGCCACAGCTAAGTTGCTAAGTTCTCGTTTTATTTGGCCTGGCATTCAAAAGGATTCGCGGACTTGGACGAAATGTTGCATTCCTTGTCAGTTGACCAAGACGCAAAGACATACAAAAACCCCAATACAGAATTATACTGTCCCAAGAAATAGATTTGACCACGTACACATAGATCTAGTCGGTCCTTTACCCGTAAACAAAAATTTTAAATATTTAGTTACAATGATAGACAGATTTACACGTTGGGTTGAAGCAGTACCCGTCACTAACATAGCCAGCGACACTGTTGCTAGAGCGTTTTACGAAAACTAGGTAGCAAGGTTTGGAGTGCCCACAACTATTACAACCGACCAGGGTCGGATATTTGAATCTTGCTTGTTTAATTCTCTTTTACATTGGAGTAAAAAGAAATCGTAGTGCAGCTTATCCACAGGCCAATGGACTTATAGAGAACTGGCATAGAGGGTTGAAAACTGCGTTGAAAGCCTGTCTGACCGACCAATGGTCGGAAAAATTGCCTACTGTTCTATTAGGACTTCGGTCCGCCTATAAAGAAGAGTTGAGAGCAACCACGGCTGAGTTGGTATACGGCATTCCGCTTAGACTCCCTGGAGAATTTTTCCAGCCCTCTGCAAGAGATGTTAATGTTCCAGACTTCATTCGACAACTAAAGCAGCAGATGGAGCACCTAGTACCTCGACCAACGTCTCATGGCTGTGAGCAAATATTCATTCCCAAATCACTAGCCACGTGCAAAGACGTATTTGTTCGTAAGGACTCTGTGAAAACACCGCTGTGTCCACCGTACGACGGACCATTTCCTGTGCTAATGAGAACCAATAAATTTTATAAAGTTTTAATGAAAGGCCAGGAAAATATACCCAGCCAGCCACGATACATCGAATTAACGTCGCCGTCGACGTAGTTTCGACTAGAGATGAGACGGGCTCAGCCCGAGCCCGAAAGCCCGAGCCCGAGCCCGGGCCCGACTCGGGCTCGGGCTCTGTAATTCACGATTGCGTTCGGGCTCGGGCTCGTGAAAAATTTCTCCTTTGTTGACCATACTCCTTGAAACAGATTTTAAAAAGTGATTCATGGGATAAATAGACGTACTTATTTAAAAAAATAGCGGCACGAGGGACTAGAAGGTGTGTGAAGCTCCAAAATTTATTGTATCCTATTAATAAAGTAGCTAATTTTATTTGTCTTTAGCTGAAATTTCGGGCTCGGCCGGGCTCGGGCTCCAACTTTAATAATATTGCTCGGGCTCGGGCGGGCTCGGATTAAAAGTCTTCGGGCTCGGGCTTCAAAAAATGAGCCCGAACTCATCTCTAGTTTCGACGTAATCATCGACGTTAAAAATCCTTGGATATTTCCACTTGTTTGCCCGTCGAGCGCTGAACTTCTCGACGGCGTATCACCCGCGAGGGGCGACCGTGAGAGATAACAATCTCGCTTAACTACGGCGCAAGAATGGAAAAGGGTGACCGCCAGGAAGAGAAAATCCCCGACATTGGTCGAACACTCGTCGCTATAACGGCGAAGGGAGACAGATTCTCAGAATCCGTTTATAAAATTCAGCTCATAGTGGTTGATTTTACGTTATACATTGTCGAATTGCTTCAACAGGACAGAGAAAACCGGCTTATATTCGTCTAATAGAAGTCGTTCCTTAAAGACTTCACAGAATTTGTCGAATTCTGACCATTTATAAACGTAGTAATTATGCCGCAATTCCAGACCTTTAGAGAATGGGCACATTCCATTTACATACGTCGTGAAGGAATGGAAATTCAATCTGCTCTGATCTTGTGCACTTTTGCCGTTTAAAAGGAAACACTTTATTTTTCAGTAAAATACATTTTACTATTAGTTTGCTAGCTAATGAAAAATAATTTTTAATCCAATATGCAGAAATAACAAGTTTTAAATTAACTTCTGATCGTTTTGATAAAGTTACAAAATATACATTCATAAAAATTTGAACACAGAGAAAATATATGAAAGGAAAAATATAATCTTGATTTTTTGAATTTAACTAATCAGTAACTCGCATTAATAGCTTGTCTAATTTACATTTTAAAGGATTTACTTTTTCCCCCGGTACATTTTATGAATTGTTTTAACTGTATTAGGTATATTCAATAAGAAAAGGGGGGGGGCGTTGTTAAATTCAAATTTATGAACAATCTAAATAATTTCATATATTGTTGAAAAATGGTGAAAAAGTAACTTAACTAAATTTACTAATATTTATTTAATTTTTTAACTAATACAGTTTAAAATGCAATTTTACTAATAGTAAATATAATTTACTTATTTTATATAAAAAAGTTACTTTTTCACCAGTATATGAAAATATATAGATTCTTTATAACAGTAGATTAAATAATTTTTTATTAAAAATGCCCAATACAGTCAAAATGATAAATAAAATGTACCAGGGAAAAATGGAAACCCTTTAATATGTAAAAGCGACATCTGCTGTTTATGCGACTTACTTATGAGTTCAATTCAAAATCAAGATTATATTTTTAACTTTAATATATTTTTTGTATATGTTTAAACTTTTATCAATATATATTTTATAACTTTATCTAAACGATTAGAAGTTAATTTAAAACTTGTTATTACTGAACATTTAATTCAAAATTGCTTTTCATTAGCTAAAACCAGTAGTAAAATGTTTTTTTATATTTAAAAATATAAAGTGTTTCCTTTTTTTTAAATGGCATGTGCGCAAGATAAGAACTGCTTGAATTTCCATGCTTTCACGATGTATGTAAATAGTATGTGACTCACACATTCTCTAATTATCTAGAATTGAGGTACAATTAGAACGTTTATAAATTGTCAGGATTCGACGAAATCGTCAAGGAACGACCTATTACACCAATAAGCCTGCTTTTTTATTACTTATTCCATGTAATAAAAGGAGAACAAGTTTTCTATCTACAAATTTTAGTCCCCCCCCCCCGTCCCACGAGAAAAATCTTGTCTACTTCATTACACAAACAGTTTTTTATTTATCTCTCTTAATTCTTTGATTTGTTAAATTTTACTACTCCAAACAGGCTTATATTACATACTAGATGCATACATATTAGTATACAATTTAAAAAGAAAAAAATATTACCTTTGCACAAAAAAGCTTAACCTATTTCATTCTAAGCCATAATGCAATAATGGTTGACTTTTGTTACAGTAAGCTCACATTAAGTAAAATCGTGCTTATTATGAGAAAAAAATATTTTATATGTTTAAGGTAAGCAGTTGATTTTATGGTAATTGTACCTGTATATTTCACTCTATAATAAGGAATAACAAGACTTATAATTAGCGATTAAAAAGAAAATGATTAAAAGAAACAAAGCGCATAAGTATTAGTTAAGTAATTATGTAACTCACCTCTAAAATTTTGACAGCCGAAATTAAAATTAGTAGTTACCCCGACAAACTTTAACAACACCGGCCAACACAATTTAAAGAGAGCCAGACAAACTTATTAATACATGTCAAGCTAACGATAAATCGTGTTAGCATAAAACTTGAAAATATTCCAAGAGGTTCTTGAAAAATATCCACTTTTATAGTTAAAACTATCGAAAATGTACTCTTCGTGCAGCGCAGCAGCTCAGCCAGTGACCACGCGATGAAAATGAAGCTAGATCTGCCCTTGCATAAAAAAACTGCGAAGCGAACCACGACGGAATACACACAAAAAAAGAAGAAAAAAAGGCATGTGACGTGACTTCAGCGTTCTCCAAAATTCTGAGAAATCGCGTGGGGTGGACAGGTCAAAGGTCGTGTGAAAGGACACGGTAACGGTTGTCTCCCCTGCACTATTTATTCGACGTTAAACTGACTATTAACTAAGCTGAAAAAATTTCTCGGTGCTCCATCTGTTTCTTCTTGGCTGGCTGGGGGGTCTCTCCAGATCGCCGAAGCTATGAGCGGAAAATCGGCGATATATTGACGGATTATAGACCTCGTGGGGGTGACAAACATTAACAGTCGAAGATAGCCGCCTCCCTGACCAGCATACAACGGCTCTTTAAAACGTCGACAACACAATGTATGTTCGATCTCTTTTAAACGCTATTTTTTGCTGTAATTTTTCCTCGACCTATTTTCGACATTTCGACATCGGGAATACGTAATATATACGTGTGTGCGCTTGCTGGGTAGTCACCGTTGATCGATTGAAGCCTGCTTTCACTTTGAACGAGCAACAGGCAAAAAGTGCTGATCTGACCGGAAACACTACGGTCACACGCGCAGGACGTACCAGCAAACCCCCGGAACGTCTGCAGGTTCGTTTCCACTCTGAGGGGGGTACTGCGGCGGCAGCACTTTGCGTTATGTCCCTCTCCACCTCCAGGACACGAGTCTCCAAGAGAATCGACTTGAATACACGAGAGGGTTTTCGCAACCAGGCCAGTTTTTTCCACAAAAGCAGATTTATGCTAAAGCAGAGATATGCTAATGTGAACCGTGTTGCTATGTGAACAGCGACACTATATAAGGTCTGTAGCTAGTTACTAACGTATGTAGCGAGTTACTACGCCTGGGGTATAGTCCCCTTTTTGTATTCGGCACAAGGTGCCAGTTTGTGTTTTATCTGTTTTATGTTTTAGTTTTAATAAAGTGTTATGTTGGGAAAAGTTGTGTTCAATCGTGAATACACACATGTACAATGAGAAGGGCAAAAAGTTATTAAAAGCCCACTTCAATTCATTTTAACTGTGTTGATTTTTCTGAAATTTTGAGTTTTTCGCTCTATTCAACCTCTTATATGACGAAAATAATACAAATACATTTGGTACAAAACTGAAATAAAGTGATACTTAAATTTCCTCAGGGTTCTCAAAATGAAAATATTAAAAATAAAAAAAAAATACCAAACACGGAATTTAAATAATCTAAAATTTTACATAAATTTGTAACAATTAGTAAATAAAAAAAAATACTTTTTAATCTAATCCATATACACGCTTAAACCAAACGAGTGAAATTCGATCAGTCGGAGCGATTTTTGGGCCAGTTTTCAAAAGTGAGGTTCTCCTTTAGGAGCGTTTTTCGATCACAAGAGCGGAGCGGAATATTACAATAAGCGAGGGGGGAATTTCTCGGAAAAAAAGACTACTTAAAGAGCACTTTCGCGGAATTACCGGTAGGTTTCCATGGAAACGGATCGCTCCGCAATGTATCATTTTTTCGATCATTGGGTTTAAGCGTGTAATATTTTAATTTATTCGTTTAGATTGCTGTATAAGCTACAATTATTGTAGGGTTTTTCCCCTCAGAACACGATTTTTTTAAATATTACTGATGAATTTTCAAATAGTTTACTATTTTCAGGATATAAATTAGTCCCTGAATATATATATATATAAATTAGTCCCCTATAGATGGCTCGACGCCATACGCGAAATAGTTTCCTATTTTTGATAATCCGTAGATGTAAAAAGTTGGAAAACACTCTTTTAAACTGTTCGGGAAAATCAACACATCTCCTTCCCATGCTTGCAAAGGTAGTTGGTTATTTCTTATTCATTGAATTCCAAAATGTGTAATTAATTCCAAATGTACTGAAAGTCCGTGTACTATACCAAACATTTCCAAAGAAAACTTGGTACCAATTAGTATTCTTCAAGTAGTTTCCTTTACGAACAATTATATCAGTGAACCTGGGTTAGAGTCATTAGTCTTCTTTTGTTAATTATCCTTCCTTCAAACATAGGGTGAAGGATATCTTTGTTTGATGAGTCGCTTTTGGGGGTTACTTCGACATCAGACCTCCCCCCCCCAAAAAAAGGAAAAAAAAGGGGGTGGGGAAGTGTTATGCGAAGGCATAACATTTTTCAATCATGCTCTGGAAAAAGTAAAGTTTAATACTTCACAAGTATATGCGAAGTTTTTAAGATTTTTCAAGTATGAAATACAATTTTTCCCCACCAAGTTCCCAGAGTTCATTCACGCGGGACCGCAGACATCGAATTTTCAGAGAAGGGATCTCCAGACCACACTGGGCGATATCATATTTCTGTAAACAACGGGTGTGCAAGGAATCGTTTCGCCAGATAGAGTCAAAAAACTCATAATTTTCAGGTTTGCAAGGAAAAGGGAATCCCCCATGTGATTTTTATCTCCATGGGCTACAATTAAAAATATGCAGTGTATACTGTGACATTGAGCCAAAAACATAAGTATTAGCCAAATTGGCGTAAGTCAATAGCTACAGAACTTCAGTAACGGTTTTGTCAGTTGGATTTAAAATTTCGAAAAGGCAAGCCAGGCCTCTCGGAAGATTGAAGGGTTGTGAGTCTCACTCACCTCAGGAGAGGACTCAGTCTCACTCTCCTGAAATCGGCCGATGCCTTCGGCTGGATTTTTTTTTTTTTTTTTTCGTCGCTGTTTGAAGAAAATGAAAATTTTATATTTAGAAAATTCCTAGAGATCGGCCGATGCTCTGAACTCGGCATCAACTGTTCCGCTGATACGTATTTTCCTGTGGTTGGGAAAATACTTACAATATGTTCGTTAATTTTGAAAATCCTTTCGTTTGAAGTACAAGAATTTAGTTGATTTGAAAATCTTTTCTTATGAGATCAACTGTTCCGCTGATACTTATTTTACTGTGGTTGGGAAAATACTTACAAGATGTTCGTTAATTTTGAAAATCCTTTCGTTTGACGTACAAGAATTTAGTCATCATTTCGTCTGAGATCAACTGACCGCTGATACATCTCTTCCTGCGTTCGGGAAATATCGCCTATTCCTGCTGATGAAGATTTTGAAAATTCTTTCATCTAAGTTATAAGAATTTCGTTGATTAAAAAAAAAATCATTTCTTATAAGATCGAACTGTTCCAGCTGATGAATTTTTTTGTGGTGCACTAATTGTATACGAAAGCGAAATTAGAGAAATGAACTATGAGAAGAACGCTAGACTATCGCGATATCGTGAACTTAGTGATGCTGTATAAAATCTCACGGACTTTGTGAGACACCGTAATATTGTGGACTAAGTGACAATATATCGCGAAATTAGTGAAACTTTAGAATTATGAACTTTTGTAAAACTGATGCAGGAGAAATTGTGAACTCGAGAGGTATTACTACATCTGCCCCAACATGGTATGATAAATTTAATTTTACCCTATTATGTATATAAAAAGTATTTTGTGTTTTTGAAATAATATTTTAAGTGGATTATGTTGGTATAATTAATGTTTAAATGATTAGTACGAAAGGGATTTAATCATTTGAAGAATTTTCTAGATAAATATTTTCATAAGTAAAAATACTTTTTGAAATAAATTTGTTAATATTCCAAATTGAAGGGTACCCGATATCTTAGTATAATTCTCTGAAATAATTCATAATAAAGTATTAATTATTATTGAATGACATATTTAGGATGTGTTGATTCTAACTGTGTGTGCAATGAATATAATATACAAATAAATAAAGACATGTCTAAAAAAAATATAGTTATTATTTGAGTAAACTAAATTTCTGGATTTAGTGGTGTCCTTGTGCGGTTTACATTTCAGGTAAGATTTTAATATTTCTCTCATATGCACAGCGCAAAATTTGTACTGACCATTATAATGATCATTGGCTCCCCTTTTAAATAAAAACTTAAAACAATCCTCCCGAAAAAAATTAACAATGGTGCCGTGACCAGGATGGTGCTATAACAATGGTGCCGTATGGTTGCGATGCCTTGGGTTATTTATAAAAAGCTAAGAGTTTAATTCAAATATTAATACAATATATGTATATATACACATGTCTAATTTTTCTTTATCATGGAAAATATTTTTATGCAAAAAACATAAATTGTTCGAAAAGACATGTTATATTCATTACACAGTGTTGTATATTCATTTTATATATTTACATATGTGTAAGTGTATGTTAAATAGGTTAACATATTTTTGAGATATCTAATTAAGTGTTGAGATTTTAAATTTGAAACTAGATGAGAATTTAGACATATTTGTGTCAATTTAAGATTAAATCATTTAATTATGGCTGATAACAAAATTTTGGAGGTTAGTTCAGCAAGCAATTTGTCATTTTTTCATGGTAATGCCGATGAAAATGTGAACTATTTTTTAACACAGATCGAGGAGGTGGCTGCTTTAGAAAAGTGGAATAAAACAAAAAAATTATTAATCATTAAACTTAATTGCAAAGACAAGGCTTTGCATTATATTTCCAATGATCCTATTGCGAGCAAGGCTAGCACAGCAACTGATCTTAAAGAGTTGCTAAAAAATAAATTCTCTAAAAAAAGAGTCTTTTGCAACCATGCAGCATAATTTCTCTTCCATTTCCCAGTCACCAAATCAAAGTGTCACTCAGCTTGCTGAAAAAATAAACATTGAGGCTGATAAATATTTAGGGTTTGAAGAAAATTCCACAAAAGATATAAAATTGCTCTTGCTAAAAGAATCAAATTAAACAAATTTTATGATGCACTTCGTCCCGACATAAAAATAGAACTCATGAAGCGTAATTCTAAAACTTTTGATAAAGCGATTGAATGGGCAAAAAATATTGAAAACGTATTGAATGATCCCCACTACCATGCATATCATGCAAATTCAACAGAATTGAACACGGTGATAACAAATCAAATTCAAACTAATCAACAAATCTTGGAACTAGCAAAAACCATTGAAAACATATCGGGGAACAAACTGTAAATAGCATGCAAGTACAGGAAAACATAAATAATTCGGATGAGCAAATTCGAAGAAGCGTATATTGTTTAATTTGTGGAAGAAGACACTTCACTGTCAATTGCTGGAATCATCCAAAACATTTCAGATATCCTCACAGACGTTTCAATTCTCATTATGGGGTCAGAACTTTGCAGGGTGATAGAGCACTCGCTATAATAACACATCTAATTTCAACGGCAATTACAATTCTAATTCGAATAGATATATATATTCAATAGTTATACCCAGAAATAAATGCTAGAAGTAATTCTGGGAATAGGTACAGAAATCATCCCTACAGACGAAATTTAAACTATTAGCGGGTTCTTGCGAGTTTGAAAACTACAAGAGAAGTCATGCAAGAACCCAGAATTCACATGAGTATACATTAAAAGACAATAGAAACAAGAATACAAAAACACTTGCAAACTTTACTCACACTAGAGAAACGATAACGCAAGAAAATAATCAAAATAATAACAACAACTTATTCCTCATGTCATGCTCTTCCAACAATAATAATTTACCAATTATCAAATTAAAATTCGGTCATAACTCTTTTGAGAGTCTTCTTGACACAGGTGCTAATTTAAGCTTAATTCAGCCAAGTGCTTTGGAAATAATCAAAGAAACATCTAAAGTTGAATATATATCTCGCTCAGTAAAAATCCACACTCTAGGAGACTCAACAATCCCATATTTATCCGCTGTCAATATTAAATTCAAAATAAAAAATAAATGGTTCCAGAATCAATTTTTTGTTACTCAACGCAATTGGAATTCCAAGTACAATATAATCTTAGGTTATGATTTTCTGCAAAGAAATAAAATATTGATTGATACAGCAAATAAAAAACTAATTATGGAAATGAATTTGCCTATTATTTTATAAGAAAAAAGCCATTGCTTCATAGTAATCAGAAAGAATTAAAGTTCCGAATGGTTGTTGACTATAGATTATTAAACTGCATAACGGAATCTTTCAAAATCTGTCTTCCAAAAATTTCGGATATTCTGCATAACATCTCAGGCAAAAGCTATTACTGCGTGCTGGATTTAAAATCCGCATTTTTTCAAATTAAGCTTAAAGAATGTGACAAAGAGAAACTTGCATTTTGCTGTGAACTTGGAAATTTTCAGCCCACTAGGTTATTCTTTGGCAGTAAAAATAGTTCTTCTTATTTCCATACCCTTATTTCAAAATGCATTAGTGATTTGAAAGGGCCTAATGTTCAGTATTTTCTAGATGATATAATAATTGCTGCTGATACTTTAAATGATCTTAAAGTTCACCTACAACAAGTTTTTGATAGATTGGCTAAATTTAACTCTGGATCCTCAGAAATTACAACTTTGTAAATCAGAAATTACATACCTAGGTTTCAACATAAACAAACACGGTTTTTCACCCTCTGAAGCGAACTTAAATAAAGTTAATAAATTTTCTGTCCCAAAAAACTTAAAACAAACACAAACTTTCATCGGTATCCTCAACTATTTTAGACACTTAATTTATAATTATGCAGAAATAGTGGAGCCTATAGTAAGACTCACTCGAAAGGATACACCATTTGTATGGAGTAAGGAATGTCAGGATGCTTTCAAAAAACTGCAGAACATCATCATTCAAAAACCCACCTTATAAAATATAGATGATTCAAAAGAATTATATTTAGTTTGTGATGCGTCCAAAATTTCAATTTGCGGAATATTGATGCAAAAAATAAATGATCAATTCTTCCCTATTGAATTTTTTTCGAGGCAACTTTCTCCTGCTGAGGCTAGGTATCCTTCAATAAGAAGAGAACTTTTTGCTATCTTTTCTTCAAACATTTCTATGAGCAACTATATGGCAAAAAATTTACTATTTTAACAGATGCCAAACCACTGACTTATCATCTTCAGTTGGATAAACAACCTGATATAGTAGCTAGATGGTTACATTACATGCAACAATTTCACTATGAAATGAAACATATACCTGGTTTTAATAATCCAGCTTATTTTCTATCAAGAATGACCCAAGACGATTTTCAAGTTAACAATTTAAATATTTTTGAAACTGATAGCAACACAAGCCAAGTAATATCTTGGATAAACAGAAAGAGGATGAAGAAATAAAATCAATTGTACAGAAAATTAGTAATAATGATCCTAAAACGAAAGAACAATATTTTATTGACTCTTATTCACAGTTGGTAATGGTTAAAATTAAACCCTCTCTTAAAGCTAGAAAAAACAAGTGCCTAGTTAACAGAATTCTTATTCCCAAATCATCAATAAAAAATTGCTTACAATTGGCTCACACTCCTCATTTTGGAACCTCAAAAACGTATGAAAGTTTGAAACAAAAATTCTTTTGGAAAGGAATGTATTTAGACATAAAAAACTTTTGCGATAATTGTAGTAAATGCCTAGAAAATAAATCTAAGTATAAAAAGACTAAGTATGACCTTATTCCTAAAAGTCATCTCGCTCCAGGTGAATTTATAGCCATTGATATTGTCGGGAAATTACCTAGATCAATTGATGGCAAATTTTACGTCCTAACAATAATTGATCACTATTCTAGATATTTAGAAACTATCCCTTTGAGTAACATTACATCGGCAAATATTATTAAACATCTTAATGAATACTTCTCTAGAATTGACATTCCTAAAATCTTACTGTCTGACAACGGGACTAATTTTTGCTCTCATGAGTTTGAAGACTTCCTCAAAAAACTAAATATTGAACACAGAAAATCATCTATTTACTACCCACAATCTAACGGGACCATTGAGAGAGCCCATCGCTGTCTGAAAGAATGTATAGCTGCAATTTCAGACAGAATTTTTGATTGGTCATACAACTTACTAATTTTCAAACTTCATTACAGCAATACAAAACACATTGTCACACAATACACACCTGCAGAAATATTCTTTGGTAGAAAATTAAATCTACCATTAAATGCTTTCGATGATCCTCAATATACACTTGAATTTAAAGATTATATTGAAAAGGTTAAATTAATAGCTGAAGAGATGAAAAATGATATAGAGGAAAATGAGAAGGAGTATTTAAAGATATATAATAAATGCACAAAGGGTAGAAATAAACCGAGTATCAAATTAGGTGATAAGGTATATTTAGAAGAGTTTAATGAACCAGGAGCATTACAAAAGAAATATAATGGGCCCTGGGAAATAAAGAAAATACTTAGAAACGATAATTTCATTCTAGAGAAAATGGAAGATGATGCACCTAGGGAAAGAAAGGTACACGTCAGTAAGCTTTTTGTACAAAGGTCTCTCAGACCAAATATCAGAAATGATGAGCTTTCTTCGTAGGCAGATTCAAAAACAGTTCTTTCTGAAATTAGATAATAATTTAACAGTTGTACTCAAAATCTTTAAATTTTTTAAGGGTCTCAAAGAAAAAATCGAGGTTATATTTAACAATTTCGTAGTTTAAGTATGGTAAACTCATAGCGCCTTAAGTTTTAATTACATGTCTAACTGTGTACGGCGGGTCCTACAGTTGGAGAACTTCAGAATTGCTTAAAACAAACAAAAAAAAATCTAATTTCATAGACTGTTAATTTGACCTGTGGTGCTTTTGTAAAATTTGATAATTCCCAATGTCTAAAATACATGTATATTTCTTTCTTAACCCCCATGCACTTTTTGCTGCGAAGAGCGCTTTTCTAGCCCTTTGGTGATAAATGATCGATACACCGTGACAGCTGTCCGTACGCGACCCAAAGAGAGATCTGGAGGAAAACGGAAAACGCCCACCAGTAGGAAATCTGTCCCCTCTTTCCTACCGTCCAACCGTACGTGTTGCGGTCGGAATCTCCGTACTCATTTCTCTTCTACGTCCCTTGAATTCTGTGGTCACAACTGCTTATGGCTATGTTAAAACTCCGAAAATCCAAAAAGAAAAAGGGGCGAAAAAGCGATAAATCTTTGAAAAGCATTCTCGAGTAGATAAATTGAAAATTCATTTATAAAATGACTACGCAATTTATAAATATTTGTACAAGTTATTAATATACCAATTATTTTATTTGTAAAAATGTGTATCACTCGTATTCCCTTTCTTTTTCAGAAAATAACTATCTGATTTTTATTCACAGGAAAAAACATTAAATGACTTTTTAAAAGGTAATAGTTTATTGGATGTGATTTAGAATTTAAATTTTTAAACGAGTTCAAATTTTAAAAAAAATTTCTAGTTTAAAACTTTTTTTTTCATTATTATTATTATTATTATTATTTATTGTTATTTTTTATTATTATTATTTACAGTGAGTCATTTATAAGGATAACATTACGAATATTGATTTTCTATAACTAATAAAAATTGAATAAAAAACTTATTTTCCTTCTGCAGAATCTGTAAATGTGCTAACTACAGAAATTCTAAATGGCAGGCTAAATAATTCTACCAAAGTAATATAAACTCTGGAAATAAATGCTGCAGTATGAAAAAGAATTCACTAAATTTCTGTAAGCAAAATCTCAGAATGCTCAAATCAGTACTTAAAATGTGTTAAAATTTAAAATATTATTCAATTTTATTCACTTGAAAATTGTTATCAAAGAATTCGGAAGAAAATAATTCAACAGCAATCGAATATTGATTATAATTGATATAATTAATAATTTATTTTAGTAATAACCACTTTTAACTTTTTTCTTTTAAGTAGCCTCGCCTGAAAAATATTACATTACTTTAGAACAGGGGCGTTTTGATTTTGTGTTCTCCTTTCACTGGGGACCCAAGGTAGCTGCCCCGTCTGCCCTCGCTTTTGTCAGGCTCTGAGTTTGACACTTAAAAATAATCAGTATACCCTAAAAATGAGTACGGGTGTCGACATCCGGTAATACTACAAAGAATTGTTCTCCATCTTTAAACGAATATGTACTTTGTCTTGAAAATAATACAATAAATAAGTAAATCAATTATTTACATAAAAAACTTATAAATTAATAATTTGATTTGCAAATTTTTTAATTTGTTTGTTTTGTAGTACAATAACCGGAATCGATCATGTTTTAACAAAATAATGCAGTTTCGAATGCTCACAACCCAGCAAAGAGATAGACGGCCCTACATATTTAACGGACGCGTTCACTTACAAGGTCGTCTTTGATTCTCAGTCCGGTTCTTTAGCAAAGGCTCTATTTCTGATCAAATTAATGTTTAAAAACTAAAGTTACAAAAGTTAGAAAGTATTATTGAAACTTTTCCAACTAATTCTAACAAAACTAATTAACTATTAATTTTAATCACAGTTATATATAGCTAATATTTTACATTTTAAGAAATGAGTTTTAAATGATTTTAAACCAGTTTCCTTTAAAAAGTGTTGCTGTTGTTTGGTTTTTTTCCCGCATTTAAAAATTTGTTTAAAAACATTAGAATTACACTAACATTTAATTATTAGTGAAAGAAGATATTTTAAAAATTGTTTTTGACTTATTAATACCATAATTTAGTTTTTAAAAAGGCATCTTTAAAATAAGAGTACCAATGTTTAAATTGAATATTTTCAAAAATAAAAATATCTATATATAAATATATAAATTTATAAATGTTCCTTATTCTAAAACTTCTTATTTAAAAACCAAGAGCTAACAGGATAAATTACCATGAATCAGAATAAACTCTTGCCCTTATAAAAGAAAACCAGTAATAATAAGCCATAGCTCAACCCTAGTCTCCCCTCAATCCGATAGGGACGCAGTAGCGTGTAGCAATTCAGTATAGGTTTGGGGGTTTGGGGGAGGGGGGGTTAGTATGTTTTTATGGATTCTGGACACTGAAAAAGACACCGATATATGATTATTTTCTATCATCCTACAAAACTATTGGGGGGGGGGCTCGAGCCCCAAAACCCCCTCCTTTCCTACGTCGTCAGTAAGAAATTAAGTTTATCAATACAAAATTATATCTCATACAACACCCAGAAAAAATTTTCTGGCTACGCTCCTTGCCTCATCGATTAGCATATAAAGAGTGTGTTACATCATAAAACTATTAAAAGTAGCGTTTTTTCCGGCGGCGTTTTTTCCGCTCACCAATTTTAAGAAATAAGAGGCGGCCCCCAAAAGGGATGTTTGCTTTAGAGTGGCTTTTTGAGGCCCAGATAATGATTTTCTAGAATACAAATAAAGGGAACACAAGGTCATTAGTTAAAGAACTTTGGCTCTAGAAATACTGGCATATAAATTTAACTTTTCAAAATCAGCTGTACATATCGTAACACAGCGGATCTGTTGATTAGCTGTTAGCTATTTTGTAAACAGTAATCAATTTTTTTTTTCTGCTTAAACAGTGTTAGGTGATCCGTTTTGAATATTAAATGTACAAATCTAAAAAGTTATAAAAGAAAAAAGAATCCAAGAGGTTGAGAAAATAGTTGCATGGATTTTGAGGTCCCTACATGTGGGGGCCCCGGGCATTCACCCTGCCATGCCTCCCGAATTTTACGGCACTGCTTCTTTCGCCATAAGCCAAGCTATGCGAATGCAAATGAATGGTCGACTGGAGCGATTGCGCAAATACAACGCTCACAAGTCTTTTCTATTGTCTCTTCCTTTTTGATGGTGTAAATCACATATGGGCAAACATTGGCCCGCGGATCAGATGTGGCCCTCCACGGTATTTTATCCGTCCCATGGAACATTTCAAATTTCCATAGACCAGTGATCCCCAACCCCCGGTCCGCGGATCAAATAGTACCGGGCTGCCAAAGAAAAATTACATTATTTCCATTTTATTTTCTCTCGTGCATTTCTCTCGGGGTCTCGACTTTCTTGGGTTTGTGCTAATTTATACTTTTGTAACATAAAAAAATCTCATAACTGCTTTAAATTATTTTACTGTTTATTAAACATTTCAACACTATGAATTAAAATTCCAGTCTCTTAAATCCCTATTGCCATTTCCAACAACCTAACTGTGTGAAACGGGATTTTCTGCACTGACAAGAACCAAAATAACAGAACAAAGGAATGAATTGGACATAAGCAACAGACTTTGGGTGTGATTGCTTCCTATTACCTCCAGATGTAACCGACTCGTTGCAAAGAAATAAGCTCAGTGTTTTCAGAGATTTAGCGTCCTAGTGAGATAAAATGTTAAATCATTTTACATTCATTTTTTGTGAAACTGTATATTTCATTTTGAAGGTATGTTTAAATACAATTAAATTAAAACAATCTTAAATCCAAGCAATCAGCGTTCCCCCTCCCCTCACCAGTCCGTGGTAAAATTATCAAACGCTGACCAGTCCCCGACGATAAAAAGGTTGGGGAGCACCTCCATAGACAATCAATATAAACCAAATCAAAATCCCATATAAATCCCACTTATACGGCCCGCGAAGTCGCTAACATCCTAAATGTTGGCCCTAAACTTTCCAAAGGTTGTCCGTACCTGGTGTAAATGAACAGGTTAAACCCGGGTTCCCCCCGATTGAATAAGAAACCCATAGGACTAAAACGAGAGGGGGGATAAGTTCTTCACTATAATTATCCCATCACTATAATTATTCACTATTCCGCTCACTATAATTATTCACTATTACGTACATTGGGGCCGCTTAATTAGATTAAAATTTTATTTGCCCAACATGTGTCCTGAGTTCTGCAACATTTCTAACAAAACTCAAAGCTCTATATATTTTCAAAAGCAAATGAAACTCCCATCAACCATACATATTACATTTGCGCAGTTACGGAAATAAATAAATTTTTTGGTGTCGTGCCCCATTATATATACAGATTAAATCCGAATTTTTATCATTTCGAATAACCATATGAGTTAACATGGTAACTAATATATGTACTAATGTGGCAATATGCAACTAATTGTTATTGTTAGTCTTAATTTTCAATAAACTAGTATTAATGTTACTAAAAATACGGTTAAAAATTCGCATTCCTTAATTTTGCGAGACTCGCGAGACGAGACAGGCAATTTCTCTGCGAGACGAGACGAGACAGCCCTATTTCTCGTCTCGCGCGTCTCGCGTCCATCCCTAAATGTCACATCCTGGTGAGGAATCAGGATTATTGTTGGTTTTCTTCTTATTCTTTTTCTTAGCCAATTCGGTTTCTATTTTTTGTTCTTTTACCTCTCTTTTTCTCGTTTTGTTATCTTCTGCTAGTTTCTTTATTTTTATTGTTTTTTCTAACTCATTTTTTTACGGGGAAGAAGTTATGATAGCCGTTTTTCCTCGTTTCTTTGTCACGCGTGAAATTTTGCGAGTTGCAGGATAAGGCATCACTTGCTGAGGACTAACTATAGAAAATACTGATGGTGGGTACTTGGCCTTCGATCTATTTCGATATTGGACATCCAAGTGGAGAATCCTGGGTCAGTCTCTGATTTAATCTCAGATGGTGTCATGAAAACAGGCATGGAGCATATCAGCGGTTCGTGAATAGTTACTTTGTCAGAATCTCCAACTGTTGAAACTGATGTTATCTCTGCAGGTATTATCTCAGCCGTGATCATCTCAGGATCAACTGAAGCTTCAGTTAATGCGAATGGTCTATTTGGAGCTGTTGCTCCGTTGTCCGACGTAGTGGTTTGTGGCAATGCTTCAGTGATGGACAATTTCTCTGTTTGTGGAATATCTGTTGTCAATGATGGAGCAAAATCAATATCGGAAAAAAACTGTTGCATCATATGGCCAAATCCCACATTTTTAGAAGCCATTTACAGCCGTATCGAAAATTCTGGATGCCTACTGAAAAATCCCTGCACCCAATCTTTGCCAGCTTCTTTTTTTCACAGTTAAAGAGATGTTGCTTCCCATTTTTTACTGCAAGAGTGCATGCCAAAGCCCTTGAATATTTTGTTAAGTCCATAAAGACGACCCTCCTTATCCATTATATAAGTTCTTTCTCTTCGTCATCAGAAAATGTTCACTTTTTTGGACTCACTCAGAAAATTTTCACTTTCACTAAAGGAACTTTCACCGAATTCTAGGAGCAGTAGGACTGCACGAACTTTAACTTTTCTTTCGAGGGTCGTTTGTGGCGCAGAATATGTTTTCGACGCTAATTTATACCCCATTCTCTCTTTAATTACATCATCTACCGCATTTTTCAAACTCTGTTCACTCCAATTCCCCCTCTCTGCCTTTCTTTTATAATTTCTCACCATCCTAAAACAAGATAAAACTCAATTAAGTTGAAAGGAGCATAAAGTGTCTTAGAGAAATCATAATTTCTTCAAGGGGCAATATGGGGTACCCCATACCCCATTTTGCCCACCCACGCTTGTTACAATAAAATAACATGCCTTAAAAAACTAAATCGGAATATGAAAACAAACATGTTCTTACCTGCTGGTGTAATCACTGATTTATGACTTTCAGTGAGTTCTAGAAAAGTAATGTTGAGGTACAGAACACATACGATGCATAACACGAAAATCACAACGAATTTGACAAAAACAGAGTTTTTGACGGTAGGGCAAAAACGCATGGACTCACAAGCCGGCCACAGTGCTGACTGATAAGCAATACAATGGCGCGTCATTACGAGCCAGAGCGGAACTGATAGATGGTTCGCAATAGAGATCCTTAGGACCGATGAGACCCGGTACCCCGTCTGGCCCGCTACCCCATCTTGCCCCTCCGTCCACTATATGAATTAAATTTAAAGAGGGGGAGGGCTGTATCAAGATAGCTTTGAAAGAATTTATGAAAATGGCTACTTTTATGGTTTTTTATCCAGTTTCCCACGAATGATAGAAATGCAACTTGTGTTTAAAAAATTCAAGCCATCTTTTAACTATAACTGCTAATTTTTATTTTTTTTTTATTTGATGTTTCCAATCGGGGACATTGTCCAGTGAAATTTTAAGAAGTATCCAGATAAAAATAAGCAGTAGAAAGTTTAGGTGCAATCTTTTAAAAAGTTTTGAAGCCGATTGTACGTCGTGGTGTACAATCTTCGTTCTTCGCTGGCGCGCCGGCCTAGAGCTCGGCGGCGGCGTAGTACAAATGACCAGCGGCGACGGCGCAGACCTCTTAACAGGCAAGTAGGCGTTAGATATCTCGCAAGATTGACGTTCCAAGAAGCACCACCTGAAAGTCTCCCAAATTTTCTCAGGAAAAGAAGACTGTAACGGAAGTGGTTGTACACATTTTAGTTGGAATCCTATATTAATGAAACAAACGTTTTTCTAGATATATAAATGTTTTAGTTTTATTTCGCTATTTTCTACGAAACCAAAATTTACTGGTAAACAGAGATCACATACCTACTAGCAGTTTTGCTCGGGCTATCACCGGCCAGCTATGTGACCGCTGGTAACCCGAGCTAAATTGCTATTAGGGAGAGTTTTTAATATTTCACTATAAGCAGATTGCAGAAACGCTATGAAATACTGCACAGGGAAAATTTTTCTAGAATTTTTGCGAGGTATCACCGCAAAATTGTCGAAGTAAACGCTGAAATACTGTTGATCTGAAAACCTCCTCCCCCCCCCCCCAACACACTCATAAAAAGTAAATGAAACAATGTTGTCTGTTAAAATTGAAGACGTGAATGTTAACAAATACACTCCATGTGAATTATTTCCTTTTTCTTTTCATTTCACTCATCAAACAAAACAAAAAATAAGGTATCGGAAACAGTTTCTAATGGTATTTGCAAGAAAGAAAACAAATATTTCAACCTTAAATACAAAAACTATTACTTTGGTAAAATAAGTAACTTTATAAATATTGAAAAATGATTTTCATTATTACTATTATTATTATATGTTTTCTAATATTGTTTTAACTTTCCTTACTTGTTTTCGCCGTTTGCATTTCATAACAGAAATATTTACTTAAAAAAGAAACAAAATTAAGAAAAACTTTTAATTTGATTAAATAATCAAATTTTAAATACGCATATTTTACTAATCATTGAAAATAACATTTCAAGCACTAATTTCAATTAGTAATAATATCTTATTCCATAAAGGTTTTAAACCAAATATTATCACAAAATCATTTTTAGATAAAACGACGTATCACATGCTTGGTAAATACGATTCATTTTAATTGATTCTACTATATATTATTCTAATATTATTTTCAAATTACTAAGAACTTCTTAACTAAACACAACGCTATAAAATTTTAAAGTCAATTCTATGACGATTTCTAAGTTAAATCACTTTTCATACAAAGAAAAATTAATTTTTTTTAGTGAATGAAAATTTTATAAAAATTGTTTTGGATAAAGCTTCATAAATATTTGTTAGCTTTACATCTCGTTAGGGGAAAAAATGAAATTAAAAATGTGTTGGCTTGAATTCATAGAATTAGAAGATCAAGTAGTTAATTTCTATTAGGAAATGAAACTGAAAGGTAATCATAAACGTCTGAATAGCATTTAATTTTTTTTAAATCGTAAAATTCACTACCCATTTGTTAGTGTTATTTACACCACCAGACTGTGAAGTCATCAAAAATTGTTTATTTAATTCTTGAATAAAACACGGCATTTTTAAGTTTCTACTTAAGTTTATATCCAAAGTGATAAAAAAAAGTTATGATGATAGTATTAAACAGTAAAATTATATTTAATGCCTGACTGGTGCTATCTTTTAATGAGTATTCATACTAATTTATCGCTTGAGCTTATATTAATCTGTGCAAATTCGTAACTTATTTCTGTATTTTAACACTCCTCAAAAGTGAAACTGCAACACCATGAAATAATGCACGTAGAGCCACGCAACTTTCAGGAGCGATAGTGGTGAGATGGATATGCAAATGATAAAAAAAAGAATCATTATAAACCAATTTATTCAGTATCTAATGTGCCCACCTCGGGCAGCTATACAGACTTCTATCCGTCGAGGCATGCTATCAACGAGTTCCTTGATGGTTGCCTGAGGTAACCTTTGTGAAGCCGCATCCACTGCTGTGCGCCGATAATCCACGGTTTTTGTCAGTAGTCCTCGGTGCATGTCACGTCCAATGACATCCCATAGGTATTCGATGGGATTCAGATCTGGAGTGGCTGCCGGTCAGGGACGGCTGTCATATCCGGTCACGCGATTAAGAGTTAGCCGTGCGACATGCGGTCTGGCATTAAGAGTTAGCCGTCTTGCTGGAATGTCTTGCTGCTTAATTGTCTTGCTGGAATACCGTGTTGGGTGCGCCTTGCAATTAGGACAGAACAACAGACTGCAAAACTGGTGTGACGTAGCGGTCCGCTGTCAAACTGCCGCCAATGTATACCAGGGGCATCCTGTGATAATACATTATGCCACCCCAAACCATGATGCCCGGTGTAGGATCAGTGTGACGCTCGGCGAAATGGTGTGGTTCGTAACTTTTTCCGAGTCGCCAGCTCTCTTTCCTCCACAGACAGAAACGAGATTAATCCGTGAAAAATACGCGATGCCATACGATGATCCATGTACGATGGCGATCACACCATCTCAGGCGTCTAGCCCTGTATTGACTGGTAAAGGGTACACCTGTTGCTGGTACCCGTGCACGTAACTGTACTTCATACAATCTGTTGCGTAGGGTTTGGGTGAACACAGATCCACCTACTGCTGGAGGCAACCGGTTTCGGATGTCCAGAGTCATGGAGAAAGGGTCTCGAAAGAGTCGACTGGCGAATACGCTGGTCTTTGCGCTTTGAGGTGCACCTGTGTGCACCACTTCTTGTCTGGCGTCCACATAGACCTTTCTAGATCCGTCGTGTGACAAAACGTTGGGTAATACTCACGTTGTGCCCCACACGAATTGCTATAGTGTGCTGCGACAAACCAAGTTCTAGAGTTCGATAATCACGGTCAAGTTCCAGGATCATTAACTAATGGTATTGAACTCGTCGACGTCTCAGAGGCATTTTCTAGCTTCTTCAGACGCTGCAAATGCTACGCAAACCTCAGATGCTGTTTACGAGAAGGGAAAGTTGCTTGCCTTTATAGCTCGAAGATGAATACCACGTGATCAGATGAGTGCGGAAATTTCATCATTTGCATATCCACCTCACTCCTGTCTCTCATGAAATTTGCATGGTGCTACGTGCATTATTTCTTGGTGTTGCAATTTCACTTTTGAGAAGTTTATTTTTTATATGATCATTTGCTTGTTCTAATTTATTTACTTTCAAATGAGTTTTCATTTCTGTAGCATAAATATGTATGTAATTTTTTAATTACTATAAAACTCCACTTATAACGCTTATGCATTTTTACTCTATAATTTCATTAACTGTGTGATTATGATGTAACGCGCTTGTTTAGTTAAAAGTAATACATATTATACAACATAAAAATTATTTCCCATTTGTGGAACTGATCTCCATTTTACTGCATCTGCAGATTCAGCTAAAAACTGTTTTACTGCTCTTAGATGAGTGAAAATGTACAAACATGCCTCAGAAGGGCCCAAAATTGAATGCTCGAACATGACTCAAAAGCACTCCAAATTGAGCTCGCGAAAATGACTTAAAAAACTAAACACATTTGCGTCCTTATTATTCGTAAGTCGAACACTGCAAAAGTTAATCTGGAATCAACTATAAAAGATGTGTAAAGAACTTTAAAAAGAAAATATGTATTTGGTAATCACAAATTTTCTGCTGTAAATTTGGACTAACTGACGGTTAAAGAAAAATTATGCTTCAGTTACTTAAAGAAAGTTTCTTCTTCCGATTTCGATCATTATGCAGGATTTATTTTGGATCCATTTTAGTAAAAAGTAGAGCTGTTGAACGTAGAATATGAAGTTAGAACTTAAAGTGCTCTGGTCTTAAAGGTAAACTTGAACGCACCCTTGGACTATATCTCAGCTCTAATCAGTAGTAGGTGCAGCGAAGAAAGCGGCGGAAGTGACGTCATCAAGGGGGTGTGACAAAATGACGGCATAAGGGGCGTGTTCGGATGTGACGTCACGAGACCAGCAGGAAGAAAACAACTCAACTCCAGTCGTGACGTCACTTCCGGCCACGCCCCTATGAAGACCCCTTGATGACGTCACTTACGCCGCATACTTCTCTGCAGCACGTGCCAAAAAAAAAAAAAAAATCGGGAAGGTCCAGGTTCCGGAAGAAAAGGCTTAATTACGCAACAAGGCTTCATTACTGACGTCCAACTAATACAAATCCCAATTTTGGGAAAGTGACAGGCTCCCGTGGTTGAAATTGACTCCCAAACATGCTCATTCATCTTTAAAAAGAGTTTCGATTTGATCAAAAGAGGACTCGTGCATGTACCTTCAACATAAAAATAACCAACGCCTTTAGTTCTGCTCTTGGTATTTTTGTTTGGCGTACAGATGAAGAACGCGGTTTGCAGCCGTGTGCAATCTAAAATGTTATATTTTTCCTGGATCTCTTTTAGCAAATCTTCCGAGCAGTGATTACATTTAATGGCGTAGTATATTCAAATGTTTTTGATTGGTATCGACTACTGGAAATTCGATTTTCATTTTGGCAGATCAAACGTTACGATAATTAAGTAATTGGAACTTTGTTTGTTGTTCTCCGATGGAACCAGAATATGTACAAGGTCCATTTGCTTGTCCATAGCGGTATTCAAGCGAATATCTAAATGACTACTTGATTTTAGGCAGCTGGCACACAAAAAATGGTCTTTTCATCTGTTGTTCTAAAAGTAATCACACCGTCGACATTACAGATGTTTACCCTGGTTCCATCACAACCGGCAGCAATCAAATTATCTGTATTGATGCCATCCTTAGTAAATGAAATTAGACTCGATAAGGATTATGATAGGGACTGTGGAAACAGACTTTAGTGTGAAGTGTGTGATGTACTGGAAATCAGGCTCTTGGTGCATGCTTTGCTTCTCTGTGTATGCACCAACAACCTGATGTGCAAGCATGAGATGCATGCTTCTCTGTGATAGATTTTCGATTATATTTGTTTTATACCACTTTCTGAGCCAGTGCTTTATTTCTAAGACCTTCGAAATAAAGTCCACCCAATACAGTGGCATTTTTTTAGTGTTTGAAGAGCCACGATTACTTTTTGCCTTTATCTTCTAAACTTCCTTTTGTCGGTAACCATTGATTCATCTTCTGAGGTTTTGATTCCTACATCTTCCAAAACAACAGATGAACCAGCAGCTCTATCTGATATTTCAAATCTATCAGAATTTCGAACAAAAAAGAAAAAAGAAAGAATTAGTCTCATTTGCCTGTTCAATTTATGTAAGGTCAAGAGTGCTTTCTTCTTCTAAATTGTTAAAAATTATTAAAATTGTTCCATAATCTGTTTTTCGGTCTGTAGCTAAAAAAACAGAGGTGTGTATTTTAGAGCGAAGGACGTAACGAAAGAGCCGGCCTCAGTGGTCTAGGCCCTTTCCGAAATTCGAATTTCTGTTAGTTCGTAATTAATATCGAAGCTTGTGTGATCAAACCTTTCTCACCCAATGAAGTTCCCCTAATTTTAGTTCCTGGCTACGTGCCTGATTAAATCTAAGATATAACCTAGAGCTATTTCATTAAATTATTGGTTTACTTGTGTGCTCAAGTTCACCTCAAAGGCCAGTTACTGTGTTTCTAAATAAAAATAAATGAGTGTTATACATTTTAAATTAAAATTTTAACCTGTATTCATTCCAAAAAATGAAAACAAAAAATTCTTCGGAATTGCAAAGTCTTATTGCACCGGCGGAAGTTTTTTTTCAAACTACTTATACAGTACTACATTATTTTTCCGCGCTATATCATTACAAATTTGAAGAAAATTATATTTTTATTGTATTCTATTATGTACTAATAATTTAGTAAAATAGCAAAACTTCGTGCTCTGTACCGACTGAAGATTTTTTTGATCTTACTCAAATTATTGATTCTTCCTCAGGGCAATATTGTACAACGTTTCCGCATTATTATATTTTCATTTTCGGAAATTCGATTTTTTGGATTCACCCTAATATCTAGTTATTTTTTTTTTTTCAAATTAGAGTCGGGTAAGTAGCTATGTGTAATTGGACAACCAAACGTACAATTTACAGTTATGTGAGCACAAATTGTAAGCATATTTCAGTATTTCTACATTATCTTCAAGGATCTGGATGTATATTTCTGTATTATACGAACAAGGGGTGTACAATTTTGTTTTTCGATAATTTTTATTTTGGGATTTCTCTTTTGAAATGACAATAAAGGGAATAATTGTAGTTGTATCATCAAACCCCTTTTCTGTAGATAAATAGGGAAAGTTGAGGAACAATGAAACATGCTATGTAAAATCAGTAGGATTTGTCAGAGAAAGTTGAAATTGAAAGTAAATTTCGTTAGTAAAAGTAATTTTGTTTTACCTCCTTGTTTTCATATGTATAATTTTTTACTTTTATAATATTGTAATCACTATGGTGTGGTCTGCATACTTTCAAAGCCAGAATTAAAAAAAAATATTAGGAATTATTAAAAAGTTTTCAGTTTGTAGCCTCCATTTGAGGTACAAAGAAACACTTGTAGATGGGGTACAATGAAACATGTTTCATTGTAACCCGGGTGAATACATTCACTTAAAATAAAGATATTGCTATCAAATATTTAGATTGAGATCTTCTTAGAGCACATAAAGTTAAAAAGGAATTCTTTTTAAATTGTATTCTATGATCTTCAGACTCTGAAGGTGACAATCCAGATTGCGTTTCAACTAACAAATCAAACAGTACAGATTATGAGCTATTCTCATATAACATGTATGACACAAGCAGTATCGCTGTAAATGATTATGTTTTAATGAAGGAAGGTGAACATTTTTTATTGAAAAAGCACTTGAATTTACATCATAGGCTCCCTTGCATCAGAGATGCATGATATTGGAGCATAGACATAAAATAAAATATACATGAAAACCGTGGATACATAAACAAGAAAATTAGTCGCTGGATGTCAACTTAATCAACTCCCTAGCCCGCCAATATCGGATGTATAAGTCTTGGATGTACTGAATGGTAGTACTGAATGGTAGTACTGAATGGATGTACTAATGGATGTACTGAATGAAGCTATGGATGTACTGAAGTTCCGCAGTCATGGTCATAATCTTATATGTGGGCACGTAAGCCTCAAGCCTATAAATTTTGAGTAGAGGGTAAGTCCACCCATGAATTTACCGTTGAATAAAGAAAAAAAAATCTATTCAACTCAAATCCGATAAACGTTTAAAAAAATTAGAAATATTGCAAGCAAAAAGCTTCTTTTTGAATACATTTGTAATAATAGAGGAAACTATTAAATGTAGGAATACAAATATATGATAACTTTGTTATTACTTCGCCTCTACCTTTTTCCTTTTTTTTTTACTCTCGAGTTTCTGTCTATAAAAGTTTCTCAAACTGTGCTCTGAGCAAAGGTAATAAGTACTCCGCAAAAGATCTAGTCGTATATTTGAATTCAATAGATACAAACAAATTTACAAATCAAATTTACACAAGGTGCTTCCAGAAATTATACAAAATGCTCTCAACATAAGACCCTCTAAGTGCTCCACCAGAAGAAATGTTTGAAAAATCTGCTCTGTGAATTCAATCCTCATTTTTCTCTAACATTGTCAACATGTACAGTACGAATAAATAAATAAAACTAGAACGGGAGTGGTATCTTGATTTTTAACTGTCAAAGACATAAGCTGCTTAGATGTACGTTTATAGTTTAGTGTTTTCCAGGACCGATCCTCGGCAGTCAACTGCCCGTGCAAATTGAAATTGGCAGCCCTTACTTACAAATCTTTCTAAGTACATTTTTTCCCCTTCACTGCCCTTAAATTTGGCCACCTACTTGCTGTGCACCACCTTGCCCCCCCCCCTCCACGCGGAAATCGGCTCTGGTGTTATCTATCTTTCTCTATAAATTTTTGCATGGCCATTTAAAAATTTCTGTATGACATAGCTGTAAAATTTCCAATTCACGCCATATTTTTTTATTTGCTCAGTCGTGTCCTTCAACCTCAATTACCCCAGGTATGAAATTTCATTGCTATTTGCTCTACGGTAAAAACTCGGCGATTTATTTACTATTATTTGTATAAATCTGCAGATTTTAATCTGCATTAATTACACATTAGAGGTTTCCTTCTTATTTTATTTTATTTATTTTTTGCTATCCACATTGAACATCTGTTACGTATGTATAGTCACGTTAGGTGGGATAGCTACGACTGCTTAGTACAAGTTTTAACTCTGTGAACTTTTAACGCTTTTAATTATCGGAAAGTTAGTGTTTTAAATAATTCAGGGGAAACTTTGACTTTTTAAGAACACCTATTAAAATTTCTGTTTTCGTGCGATTATTTGTTTACAACTTAAGTGGATGGTCATAATTGTGGTGATTATGACCATTATTGGAGGAATTATGGTCACTTGATTTCTCTTGTTACTTACGCAACAACTTTTTTTGGAGCAATTTAGACTATTTTTTCCGGCGATCAGAGTTGCACCTATGAGTAGTTAATATAAACATATAAAGTAATAAGGTTATAATGTCTTTTTATTAAATCAAAATAGCCTCTTCTGCTAAGTTGTGTTGAAAGTCACTCATTGTACAAATATGGACTTCTAAGAACAGTTGAAATTATACTATTTTGACCTTCAAAAGCAAAATAGTCAAAATAAATGTTTAAGGCAGTCTAAAAACAGAAACCGTTCCTAGGAAGTCTTTTGTCAGGATTTTCGAAAACAAGTTTTACAACGAGGCACTTCAAATTACGCGACTGTAGGTGGACTCCAATGCTTTTCGAATGGCATATTCCCATCAAAATTATGAATAAACCAATAGAAACCAATTGATATGATGGCTGTTCTATAGGAATGCGTTGTGATGTAATATGGTATTGTCCTTAGAATGAGAAAATAGCTATTTGTTTTAATGATGTAATTCGAGCAAAACATGTCATTTTGGTATATAAATACAAATAAACTAACTATGTCATGCACTCCAAAATTTTTAGAATGCCTCTTAACAAGCTGTACTATACACTACAATAAGCGATAAACCTGTATCAATAGCGAAACTTTCAGAAAAAATCTTAAAAATCGACAATTTAGCAGGATGTGCCACTTTTCGAAAACTATTGCTGTGAAATTCCTTGTTGAAGAATTTTTTCCCAAAGTTTTACTAAAGGCACCGTTGTTTCATTTATTACTGTGGGTAGTAAAGCTTAGAATCATCCTGAATTTTTTGGAGCTCCTGGTGCTATTAACTTAGATTAATATGTATACTTAGACCATACTTAGACTGACTGCGAAGATTTTATTTCTTCGAACCACACCCTTAATGATATGCCCATGGCTGTCCATGTTTGCTTATATTTATATCCTCATTTAAGTTTATTGCAAACTCATATCAGATATACTTTTAATGTCTTGAAAAAATATTTTTTTAAATTCTTTTCCTAAAGATGAAAGATCAAAATTACACCACTATACTCAAAAATTGGAGTAATTGTGACCATTTGTAAAAACCTGATAGAAATATCTCTCTGACCGGGAAAAGACTTTCTGTCTTTGTTTACAGACCATGAGAGTAGGTTTTAAGCATTTGATCCTTTTAAAAATAATCAACAGCAAATTTTTCATTTTATAATTTATTTCTAAATTAAACATAAGAAATAAATAAAACATTTTATAATTACTTTCCTTTATATATTTTAAGCGCCATAAGACAAAAAATGTTTTTCCCGGTCAGAGAGATATTCTTATCGTGTTTTTACAAATGGCCATAATTACACCAATTTTTGAGTATAATGGTGCAATTTTCATGTTTCATCTTTAGGAAAAGAATTTAAAAAATATTTTTTTAACGAAAAAAAAAGTGTTATTTATACCTTATTTAAAGATACCGTATATATAAAGTTCTTTACATGTTAATACATTAAAAATGTAAATTTGTACAAAAATTGGTAAGACTATGCAACGCTTTGTTTAAAATGTTTCCGAACAATTATGAATTAAAAATATTTAATTGTGTAACAAAAGTAAAATCACGTCAGAAATTCTGAAGTACATCACAGACATTCTTTATAAATGAACCAATTTGCCTGAAAAATTTGCGGCAAATAACTTTGATCATAGTACCATCAAATCCCTTTTTTGAAATTTTGGTATTCTGGCGGTTTACAATTATGACTGCCTTTAAAAAATATTTGAAATTAATGATGAAAGATACCTATCATGAAAAATACATTTTAAGCTTTATGCCTAGTGCTTTGAGGAAATTTTTAAATACGTACAAAAATTGATATTTAATATTTTTGTTATATTTTTATTATATTTAATAAGAACGAATTCATTTTTGATTCTTGTATTCTCTCATTTTTGAGTGCATGCAAGAAAAGATAATCAATATAATCTTATTAAATATACAATTTTTGAACATGTTGGTTGAAATTAATAAATAATGTTCTTCTCATGTTATCTGACAAAAATATTAACTATGTTAGAAATTATATACTGAAATTTTTTTTATTGATAAATATATCGATAAATTCAATTAAACAGTTGCTAATAATTATCTTTAGTAATGTAAGGCAAATTTGAAATGTTTATTTATAATTTTCTTATATAACCGTTTTAAATTCGGTGTATAATACGTGCACGAAAAAATGAAGCAATTTTTTGAAACAGAAAGCGCGTGATATACGCCGAGATATAAGGTAATTTCTATGGCTCTATAATCTGGCATATAACAAGCATGATATATGCGAGATTCAGTGGCGCACACAGGATCTTCTCTTGAAGGGGGTCCAGTCCGAAAGCTGTGACTCAAACCACCACAATCGATCTTACAAGGAGGAGGTCCGGCCTCGGTGAAACGGATTTCAATGAACTTCGGCACAGTGGTAGTATACCATGTGAATATACTACGTGTAAAATACTGAAACGCAATACTCAAATACAGGCGAGAAAAATTAATATTAATTTTCGAACCACTTCACCAAAACTTTAAATATAAGTTACGTGGTGATCACATAAAGGGCCGTGGTGTAATGGTTAGAGCGGTGGTCTTCTACTGTCGGGTCCCAGGTTCGAATCTGGTGCTGCGCTAGCGTTTTTTCTCCTCTCACTCTGTTTTTAAATGCAACAATACTGGTAAATAATTCATTTTTAGTCAAGTAAATAATTTACTTATTTTTTTATTCATTTATTATTTTATTTATTTTTTTTTAGTACCTACTTATTGATTTTTTTTTGTTATTTAAATTTTATTTCTACTTGCAAAATCTTTACGTTGGAATCAGAATTTTACACATTGAAAATAATTTACTTTTAACACTCGCAAAACTCAATATTTATTTAACCCATTTATGCCTAGTGTCAATTTTTTGGGACGGCATTTTCGCTATTAGTCGAAAACGTTATTTATTTTTCCTAGCCTTTGTTCATGAGTATTGAACCTCAACTCTAAAAAATATTTTAACATGACCAAGTAGGATGCTGATATTTCAATTTTTATGCATAATGAATTTAAAAGAAATCATCCCTTGTTCAAGAAGTTGAGATCAGAAATTTATCTATTATTTCTGTTATCAGTAAAAATCGAAGGAAGTCGCAAAAATATCCAGGCACAAATGGGTTAAGGTACATTTCTTTCTGTCACAATCGTAAGAGTCTTTTCTAATTTTCACCCGCTTGTGATTGCCACAGCAACAGCATTATTTCTTTTAATTGTCTGTCATCTGTTGATGGGTTGTCAAGTTTAAAATCACATGTTAAAATATCGAATAGACATATTTACGCAGTGAAACTTATTTTGAAGAATTATAGTACAGTTACAAATATGCCACCAGGCAAGCAAGCTCTTATTATTGTGATGAAAAAACTACTGATAGTTCTACATACAGTGATGTTTTGAAGCAGTGAGCAAAAAATGGAGTAGTGTATTACGAAAGTTCACTTCTCAAAAAAAAAAAAAAAAAAAAAGAAAAGAAAAGAAAATAATTGCAACGAGAGTTTCTCATTCACTACCTGAAGAAGCTATCATGATAGGCAGAGAATTTTACAATAATACATTGGATGTGTTGAATGAAAAGTTTGCAACTGATGAGAAATTAATCCATGCTCAAGAAGAGTGTATAGAAGAAAGTTTCGAATCAGTTAAAGATATCACATCTGATGACTATGTACCAGATGGGGAGAAAAAAAGAAATTAGTCATAACTATATTATTGATTACAATTATTCTATTCAAGTAATCATAACTATAATCAATTGTAAAAATAGACTTCGAAAGGTAGAAATAAAATTAAAAAATATATATGCGTAAATAAGTAATACAAAAATTCAATAAGTAGTAAAAATAAATAAATGAAACAGTAAATAAATATTTACTGGACTGAAAGAATTAATTACCAGTATTGATGTATTTAAAAACAGAGTGAGCAGGGGGAAAAAAAGACGCTAGCGCAGCACGAGATTTGAACCTGGGACCCCTGCGTAGAAGACCCCCGCTCTAACCATTACACCAAGGTGCTCAATTTGATTAGCGCGTAACTTATATCTAAAGTTTTGGTGAAGTGGTTCGAAAATTAATATTAATTTTTCTCGACTGTATTTGAGTATTGCGTCTTACCCAGCAAACACACTATTGCCCGCAAAATGACGGCTGGGTACCCGTCGTGCTCTCAAAGTGCCGTATACCGGGAGCAAGGTAGATTGCCATCGTCTGGAAGTCACTGGAGTACCAGTGTCTGAAAAGTGCATATGCGCCAATATATAACTAGTAACGGCGAACTGTCATGTGTCTATGACATGGACAGAAAAGTTAATGGTGTGGTACTGCTTAAAATGTACCGGGCCAGCACTATTTGGCAGTAATGGGCCTGTATATATTTCAGAGTGTTGGTATAAAATTTCGTTATTTTAATTAAATAATATTGTTTCACATTCATACGGTGTAGAAGTGTTAGGGGATATAAGTTCCGGGCACCCAAAGGCAGGGTCACTGCTAAGAATTTTTTTTTGAGGGGGGGGGTGTAAGGGGAGAAGTTCATATTGTGCCTTCAAATATTTTAGTACTAAAAACTAAAATAATACAAACGAGTTCAGTATGCTATAAAAATGTTTACTACACCGACACTGAAACCCCCACTCTGTATATGACAGTATATAATCTCCACTATGTACAGAATTATGAATTTTAATCTTAAAATTTTTATAATTTATATTAATTTTTTACAATTTTGCTAAACTTTTCCCGAAAAACATATTTGGAGACTTTTTTCTACGTTAAGCCCGTTTTAAAATCTACCGAATTAGGGTGCAGAAATATGTTAGAGCGTATTACACGAAGACCAGTTAGGGTTTAATTTGCATGAGAGCTCAGATTCTGTAGTCTTTTTTTTTCAGAGAATTTTAGATTATAAATTAAAATTTTTAACAGCCTACATCACATATGGGCAACCCCAGGCCCGCGGGCCGGATGTGGCCCGCCAAGGCTTTTAATCCGGCCCGCGGAACATTTCGAATTATCATAGAAAACCAATATAAACCATTCGAAATCGCATATAAATCCCACTTATACGGCCCACGACTTTTCTAACATCCTAAAATTTGGCCCGCAGCTTTCCAAAGGTTGCCCATACCTGGCCTACATAATTGCTTCTATTGATATTTTTTATTATATTAAAAATAGCAGTGATAAAACAAAAGATTACTTAATTTTTAATATAAATTAGGTAATTAATGTTTAAATTTACAATAAAACAAATTAGAGCTCCTGCAGTTATTCTGCAATTATTAAGCAATAATGAACCAGTATTTTCATGTAATAGTCAAAAATACGGAATGGGGTTCATTTAGGAATTTTATTTCCTTTATGCGGTTTCGATTGCTCTGGAATCAAATGTTTTATTTCCGCATCCTTTTACGGGCCTCAAGTATGAAACTAGAAGCACGAGTTCCATATGTCTACCGAGGAATGCTAAGTCAACTTATTTCTCACGGCTGGGAGATAAAGCACCAAGAATCGAACTGTTATCGTGGATTTGGTTATATTAATTAAGATTATTTATACGAAGTACAAATGAATTTTTTATGCATTTGAAGAAAGAAAATAAAAACTTGCATGTCTATTTTAATCTGAGATGTGCAAGATAGCCTATATATATATATAAGTGTGTGTGTGTGTGTATAATGCATATAAAATATTTCTAAAACGCGAAGTTAATATTAGTGTGTGTGGGGGGGGGGGGAGGAGGTGGGTCTGCAGCTAGCTGCTTTGAAAATTGGCGAGTTTCATTAAAACGGAAGTGGTGCGTTTTCGTGTACAATAAGTATAGTAACCCTCTTTTCTTTTGATGTGTCATTTCGTTTCGCAAATCTTGAAAGGTTGAGCGGGAGGCCAGTTACATCTGATGAAATACGTATGTAGTACGCTTTTTAGGATACAAAGTTTTTCCGGTCGTTGTTACAGAGCTTTCGAGAAGGTTATTTGGTATAGACTAGTCAGATATCACTGGTTAAGGATACAGAAAGTGGATTTTACAGTTTTATAGTTAGATTTTATAGTTTTTAAACAGTCGGGAAAATATTACAGGTAAATTTTTACTTTCACTGTTTTAATGTATATACGTTGTCCACCGCTGACTTTTGCAACTAATTTAAAGATTAGGCAACTTTTTCACCCAAAAAACGTCATTTTCATACTATTTTCAAGTTTTCGCTACTTGTACCTTACTCCAGGCAACTAATTTGAAAATCTGGTGTTGTTGGTAGTGTATTTAAAGTTGCTATTGAACTTTCAGCAAACATTCTAATCTGTTTTTTTAATCGTGCTATAAAAATAAATGTATATGTTCTGTTATATATATATAACGCATGAAGTTTTTAAATTTATCATTTTATTCAATCCTTCTTAAATGAAGCTAAATTAAGCATGTTTATTTCTTAACTACAAAATCATTAAAAAATGTTACTATTTTGGGAACTAAATTTGAGAAAATGGCTACTAAACTGGTGACTTTTTTTTTAATTCGGTGAGGTTACTAATGATACTTATTTTAGTGTATAAGAGTACTTTCCTCCATAAAATTTGAATCATGTAGTATACAACAGGTATACATACAGAAAATTTCTTTTCAGAATAGCTAACATTTAAAAAATGATTTGATCTAAACAAAATGTACAATAAAGCAAAATGTTACCCTAAAGATATGTGTGTTACCATAGTACAATTTTATTTATTATTACTTCCTGTAAGATTTTGTTTAGTACATACACACACATATATATCAACCATAAAGTATCATAACTCATTTATAAAATCTCTAAGTCTGAAATATTAAATTAAATTGTTTATAGATGATTTTATGTTGGTTCTGAAATGTGTTACCGCCTCTCTCATAAAAAAATCTTTTCCGACTACAAATTTGTAAGAAAATTGCAGTTTATGAAAACTGCACACAATTCACTAATGATAGGCGCACATAATTTGCAAACGATTGACCAACGTATTTTGCTGTTTTTTATTTTTCATTTATGTTGTTTTTTATCTTTCAAAATGTTACCCTTAAGGAATGTTTTTCTTGGTTTTTTTTTTTTGCGGGATGGGGGTGGGGTTTTACGAATAAGCCCCCTACCCCGAAATCGCCACTGGCTCGTATTTTAATTATGGCAGCATTACTGTAAATAGGCACTAATCCGGTACCGTGCCATTATATTAGTCACTGTTAAGATACCAAGCTAGTGCCTTTGTTATTAATAATAGCCGGCACCCGGCCGTTTCATTTCATTTTGGGCATTATAATCTTAAAGGTCCAGTGCCTTTATTGTGAGTAACGGCCGGCACATGCAGTATGCCAGTAGAGTGCCGTTGCCTTCCCGGGCTTCTGGCAAGGTACTTCTCGGGCGACCACTTTTGGTATGATTCAGTTACTCTTTGCAGTGCCGGGCCGGTGCTGGATGTAAAGGCAGAAAGGCCCTTCCAAGGTACTCCGCTTTGGAACATTACATGCCGCATCACCATTCCACTCTCGTTCCTGTATGGAAAAATGAAACTGTTTTTCTGCGTGAGTTTTCGAGACATCGTCTGCTTAGATTTGAATTTTTATTTTAATCGAAGAAGCAAGGCGTTATGTTCGTAGTCTCTTATTAAAATTTGATCTATTATTCCTGAAGGTCCCATGAAAGTGTAAGGTAAGAGCATTTTATTTAGGAAATAGGTGTTTTTAAGCCTTTCCGGATGGCCGCCGACTTTTTCAGAAGTTACAGCATAGACGAAAAGCGCTGGAACGCAATTACCCTAAAGGACGAGCGATTTTCACCAATAAATATAATCTGCGTGAGAGTCTTCAAAATAACGTTACATTACATATTTCATTTTTTGCGCATGATAAAAGGCATAAAAAAGCATCGTATGTTACATTCTGCTTATTATCATGAGTAATTTCAACATTAGACGTGAAAGAGATTGTATAAAAATCAGTACTCAGCTTGAAAAAAGTGTTATTCCCTTTGATAAACTAGGGCAGATTTTGAAATAACTTATACTTTTTAAATTTAATAAGAATTTATATTTCAAAACAAGATTTAGGAAGATTTATGTACAATTAAATGTTTGAATGGTTTTACATTATTTTAAAATCACTTTTGTGTGTGATACCGTTGATTGAAATACGGATGCACTTTGAAAACCGTGCCCATTATCATCATTATTCTTCTCCAGATGAATGAGATAAAGTACAAAATCTGTACTACCCACTGTACTTTCATTAGCTCGAATAGAGATAAAATGCTTTCCTTTATTAGTTCTTTTTTCTTTTAGTCATATTTTCACCTCACTTACTCTAGACTAATAGACTATGAAAATACTATCAGTCAATAAATATCCCCATCCCCCAGAAAAATAACAAGAATAAGCAGAAGCTTCCAATTGCAAAAGAGCGGATTGACCCACTGAAAGTCTTCAAAAAATCGACAGTTCGATTAACAGAAACACCTCGATAATATAAACAGACTTTTCCACTAGAATAAAAACAAATAACTAAAATAGAAATTAAAAAGAGTGCTTCAGAAGGCTAGCGGCATTTGAAAAAGACATAATACTGCAGAGTTATACGTTTTTTTAAGAGACTATTTCTTATAGATATTTGATGTTCAAAAAAAAAAAAATAATAATATTTTTAACGTAAAGTAAAACTGTTTAAAAACTGTAACGAAAAATCTTTCGAAAAAAGCCTAAAAGTTGGCAGCTATGCAGATTGTAACCTTCAGAGACAAGGGATGGACGTGAGACGAAACGAGACAGAGATTTACAGCTTTTTTGCGAGACAAGACAAACAATTTTGTCACTACAACATAGGGGTTTTGCGGGACAAGGCACAACTTTTCGGCTGTTTTGCGAGACGAGACAGGAGTAGAGGACCCTAGTAGCAAATGGTCATCGGTTCCTGAAATGCCGATGATCGGACAGGGAGGAAGCGCAGCGCGCTCCATGCAAGGTTTTTCATCGCGTCGGGGGCTCTTATCTCGGATTTTGCACGGGCATGTCCTCTCCCGAATAGTAGGGTTGGATCATCGGCAACGGGGGAAAATTGGGCGTAGAGCCGTTTTAAAGCCGATGCGATTGGGGTTATAGTCATCTCGGAAGAGCAAACACCTTGCAACTTAGCCTATGACCTATTGCCTATGCAGTGAAGCCTATGACCTCTGATAAAAGTTTTAAACTGAACAATCGATAAAAATTGGGGTATATCCCAGCTAGATAAAATTTTTTAAAAGTAAAAAAAAAAAAAAAAAAAAACAAATTCGACCTTCTTCCTCTTCTCTTTGAATTTTAATGCTGCCATCTGAACTTCACTTTTCAAGCTTCCGAGACTTGGTTTCGAACACGAGAACTAACGTTTGGTAGCCGGGCATTCTAACCACTAGACGGGGGTCTGACTCGTTATGGGCGAGCCTCAAATTTTAAGTGATTGTTGTTTCAAGTTCGGAATTGGAAGATTTAAGTTTCTAATTAAATAAAACTAGACTTTTCCTGACACTACTCAAAATTAAAAAGATTTTGCGATTTCTATCCGTTTTAAGCATTTGGGAACGGTGTACGGCCGTAAAAAAAAAGTTTATCTGTCTGTCGTTCTGTCTTTTCTTATTCGCACATCACGTAAAACTGACTGAAGCGAATGGAATAAAATTTGTTGACATGATAGGTGGTCACTTAACTTAAAGTATAGGCTTCCAATTTTTAAAGATATTCATTATAATGAATATTTTAAAAATCTCTCTATAGATTTTGAGATTTTTTGAAGATTGTTTCAAACTGCATAAATTTTTGTTCGCACATCACGTAAAAGTGACTAAAGCGAAAGGAATGAAATTTCCTGACATGACAGGCAATCACTCACCTTAAGCTATAATCGTCGGATTAAAAAAAAATAGATTTTGAGATTTTTTCTGAAAATCGTTTCAAACTGCGTAAATTTTTGTCGGCGCATCACATACGACTTAAGTGAATAAAGCAAAATTTAGTGACACGATAGGTGGTCGTACAATTTAAACTATGCCCCTAAAGTTTCTTAAAATTTGGATTAGATTTTGAGATTTTGCGAAAACTGTTCAAACTGCTTAAATTCCAGCTAGAAAATGTTTGCACTTCTTGTGCAAAAAATTTGCATATAAAGTGAATATTTTGAATACTTTGAAAAGTATACACTTTTTGTGCACATAATTTGCACAAAAAGTGTATGCTTTCAAAATATTAAAAAATATCCACTTTTTATGCACAAATTGTACACAATCTATACTTTTTTTGCAAAAAAAGTGAAGACATTTCTAGCTGGGTCTATTCATCTCGGAAGAGCAAACGCCTTGCAAGTTAGGATGTGAAGCCTATGACCTTTGGTAAAAATTTTAAACTGAGCAATCGATAAAAATTGGCACATATATCGTTGATTTGCATATTAGCTTGTTTATTTCTTTTATTGTATCAATTAATTCATGTACTTTCATATGCATATATAATTTTATAACTAAATATCCTTTTCTTCAAGGCTGTTCTAGGGAAGAATGCAAGTTTTTGAATGAAATGTCATTAAAAATTTACACAAAGGAAAATTTCTTATATATATATTAATTTCGCACTTTTTCAGGAAACTTCCAGAATTTATAGTCGCTGACAAATTTTGTTTTAAAAATATTCCTTGTCTCCCCTATTTGACAGAGATTGACTAATACAAGGTGCCCTTTTAGCTAGCACAAGATAGATACATACAGGAGAACACGAGAAAGCTAAGAGCGGGAAGAGGGCAACATGATTCAGCATTTTTTCGCCTGTCTTGTCGTCCCGCGTAATAGCTTAGCCAATCAGCAACCTTAAAACAAACATATGGTGTGCATATGATGCTCTTTGCACATTAATGAAGGAACGGAGATATCGAGCCGTTCAGCTACTTGGTAGAAAGACCGGTATAAACCTGCTTGCTCGCTTTACCCTTCGCAATCTTGAAAGCGCCTATCAGATCTCAGTATAAAGATTAGATCATCGGGAAAAGATGAACATACGAAAAATTAAGGATGATCAGTAATGATCAGGCGATCAATAGCCGATGCACCGATCATAGGTCTGGTAAAGCCGGAGCAAAGATTGCTGTTAGGGGAGGAATGAGAGTTCTGCATCACTCCATTTCGGTTTCAGCCGCAGCAGCTGGCAGCAGGCAGCAGCTGGCAGCAGGCAGCAGCTCACACAGTTTTCTCCGCAGCCATACTTGACCACTCGCTCCTTATCTGCACCCGCAGCTAGTTGATTGCGCAATCGTTAGAGGGGAGAATTTTTTCCACAAATGTTCGATAAGGGGACTTAGAAAAATTTTTAGGGTGATACAAATCTGCAAAACCATGTATATATGTTTTTTTAAAATGAGCTCCCACCACCACCCGGTAGAATTTCTATCGCCTCATTTTTTCTTTAAAATAAAAGTTATGTAATTCTGTAGTGCCCATGTGCCAAGGTGTTAATTCCTTCTTCTATAATATATCTCTTGTCGTCGAAAGCGAAAAGTACTACTTTATTTTGTTTTATGACATGTAGATGATGGTTATCACTTTGCATTTGATGGTGTACTTCTCGCCCGGATGTTAAACTATGTAAGCAGACCCTGTAATCTCGATGTTTTATTATTTTTATTATATTTTTAGTTGATTTCATATTGGTTTGATAGAGAATGTTTCACTATCTTTCGCAACCTCTAGATAAGGGGAATTTTTAGGGAAATCGAGATAAGATAGCAAAAGGCCATAACTATTCGTTATCTCGTTAAGATTTTTTCCGATAACTAGAAGGAGTTAAATTTTGGTGTCTAGTATATTAAAAGATAATGCGTTTCCGATTTTTTCTTTCAAATCATTATGGTAAAATGCTGTTTAAAATTTGAAAAATATTTTAGCGAAGACGAAACCTACTGTATAGATTTCCCCTAAAAGTTAACTCCACAGCACACCCGTAGACTTAACACATATACTGTAATGATATATTCTTCTATAAGTGTAAAAACATTAAATTTTATCCTACAACCGGTACCATCCTATCATGCAAACTTTTTACAGAATAGTAAAAAAAATTATCTTTAATGATAGGATAAGGAGACTTTGCAAATTTTTTAGCGATAAAATAGTATTGGCTATATCATTAAAAGTTTTATGCGGGTATTAACATTGATAAATTTTAAATTCCTACAGTATTAAAAATAAAATATGGTTTTATACTAACAGAATAGAAATCGCGCTTATATGGTAATGTGTTTCGAAAATTAGGATAGAATAAGTTACAAACGCGTAAATACAATTGTAGTTTTAGATCTAGCTATTAAGCTGTAAAAGAAATACGAATTAAGTTATCAGAAAATAAGAAGGTCTTACGTACTTGAAAGCATACCTTGTTGAATTTCCTACTGCGTTTCTTGAATAACTGTAACAACGCTAGCAGATAAGGAAAACACAGTCAAAATTTAAAATATTTTACTTCTGATTCCCAAATCAGCGGAATGTTTCATACTTCTTTTGACATAATCCAGATTAAATTAAGTTTTTTACTGACGTATGAGAAAAATAGGCATACTATTGTTAAACTAAATACATAATACCAATAAAATAACACTTCTTGAAATATTTAATGGTTTAAGTGTAATTTTTTCTTATAACAAAGGATAAATTTTAGGGATTAAGAGGGCATTTTAAACTTTTACCTACATAACAATTGTATGATATTATAGTTAAAAAGTAATAATCTAACTATTCAATAATAGGAATGTTTATATTTTAGGTACCAAAGTAGCATTTACCCAGATACGTATACGATTCATTTTGCAGTATGTTTCTCAAAATGAAATTTATATCTGTGCATTATTTTACGCACTATAACCTTAATGCTTCAAAAAACATAGTGAAACCCAATTTTAAACTAAACAAATATTTGATTCGATTGATAGTCATTCAGAACATTTTACACGAAAATAGAATATCTAATTAAAATAAAAGTTAGTTTTACATGAAAAGGTTAACAAACGTTATGAAAATTTGTGTGTGTGTGTATTCTAAAGCGATACATTTCTTAAACTGGATCACGCATACCAGTAAAATGTTAAAACAAAAAATTCATTCAATTACTTGTAAAGTATTAAAGTTCCTGGGAGTAATTCAGTTACCGGGTGTCGCCTATTTTTGGCGACTTTTTTTTCTCGCCAACACCCGATACTTGGCGCTTTTTTTTGTCGCCAAATTTTTCACGTGTGAAACACCATTTTAGAATACGATAAAATAATACAACATATTAAGCACCGTCAGGAAATACAAATTACTTTAACACATTAAAATTCCACAGATATTCCACTTAAAAAAAACAATAAAACAAAATACACCATCCATACTTAACACTAAAAATTGTCAGCAAATTCAGTAACAGGCAATTCAAAATGAGCAAACAGTAAACCACTTTTAACTAAAAAAATTTCAGAATATTAAGCAATCTAGTTCTACAGCTATGTAAAGTATGCAACCAGTGGACCGTTTTTAACTAAAAAAACCTCAGTGGATTCAGCAACCTAGTTGTACAGCTATGTAAACTATGCAACCAGTGGACCGTTTTTAACTAAAAAAACCTCAGTGGATTCAGCAACCTAGTTGTACAGCTATGTAAACTCGGAAACCAGTGGTCCGTTTTTAACTAAAAAAAACCTCAGTGGATTCAGCAACCTAGTTGTACAGCTATGTAAACTCGGCAACCAGTGGTCCGTTTTTAACTAAAAAAACCTCAGTGGATTCACCAACCTAGTTGTACAGCTATGTAAACTAGGCAACCAGTAAACCGTTTTTAACTAAAAGAACAACAGTGAATTAAGCAACCTAGTCATACAGCTAATGTAAACTGGGCAAACACAGGCCCGTTTTCAACTCAAAACAACATCGGTGGATTAAATAACCTACTTATACACATTTACAATTCACATTGAAAACCTTAAGCAATTGCAAAAATTCTTTAAAAAAAACACTTACCTTATCTAAAGAAACTCCTGAAAAACATCCAAAACGCACAACAGCTAATAACATAACACGAAAACGCTTTCTTTTACTAACTAACCACAAAACCAACATATACTAACCACACACCAAACACCAATAACACAAAACAAGAACTGATTCGGCGATTTCAAATTTCCTCGTTTTAAAACCTCGGTTTACCGATTACAGTTAAATTGCCTTAACCAATCAAAAAATCCCTTTACCAAACATCCTGGTATCATTTAATGAACCCACCGAGCGTTTTTTCATCAAACTACAGCATCATCCAACACTTCAACTCAATCTACACAGGTTACAACAGACATCTGACTCTAAGGCTAAAGTAAACAAACTTTCGACGAAACTCCAAGCTTGGCGACACATCGGCGCTTGGCGAGGACACCCGGTAACTGAATTTCCCCCAAGTTCCTAATTTTAGAAAAACAAGTTTCCTAAAATATTTAGTAATATACATTTACTTAAAAAAAATTTTTTTTTAGGCAAATAGTGTTATCGGAACTTGCTGCTATATATTTTTAGGTTTAATAAGGCATTTGCACAAAGATTTTATCACAAATGTTTCGCAAACGTGCTTTCATTAAATAATGATTAACTTTTTTTCTAAATCATGTATTAACAAAGTACAAAACATATTAATAGTACGAAAAATTTAAAAATTTTGCTAAACAAAACACTAAAAGCAATAACTAACACTAATGGTCAATATGAAACTTATAAAAATACTGTTATACTAAACGCAATTAGAAAATAATCATTTACCAAGACATGAGATTCATATATTTACATATATTTACATTAAAAAACTTATTTCTTTAACATAATCTATAATATACTTGCGCATACTAAAAAATAATGAAACAAAAACACACTTACTTGAATCATTGCTAAAAATACATCCTCACTGCATTTTTGTAATGTGAATGTATAAGAATTTAAACTATTTAAAATTAGGCTTAGTACAAGCGATCGAAAAACACGTCTTCTAACTACCCCAGACGACGTACAAATGACTTATTTCGTGTAAAAATTGTCTTACCTGGCGAGAAAACCGGGTCTGTGTAACCTTGAAATCACGTCTAGATAAGAGATGACGTGAACGCTTCTGATTGGTTGTAGAATGTATGATGCAATAATTACATGGTTGGGCATGTTTTAAGATAGAGGGCGCTTCGATGATCACATGATTGCTTTGAACCAATCGTATCTACCTTGTATCTACATTTGATAAGCTAGCAGGGAACTTTGAAGGCATATACTAAAATATTTCACGCAGTGGTTACCTGCTGTTAAGTTGTGTTGCGTTGTAGCTCTTAAAAATAGCTTTGCCTGAATTGATCGAAAATGGGATTGAATACTATCCTGAGTTTTATACTCAAAGTGATACTGATGTGTTACCGCAAGAATTATTGCTATTACCTTTTGATGCAAAACCTTTGAAAATTGAGAAAAGGATACTACTTCAGCACGGAAAGTAATTGCTTTCGCAGATGATTGGATACATTACATTTTCTCTGGAGCGACGGTCTCTGTTTTCTCTCGGTTACCCATTTTGCAAAATTTACACGAAGATTTACATAAAGCAATAAATTATGAATTTAATTTGGTACAAGTGAACTTATGTTCTGACGTACAATCTGAAATTGGAGACTGTAACTAAAAGATATTCCTCTGGATTTATCATCATGTGTATGCATTCTAAGTTTATGATGGAAACTTTTTTACAAATATTTTCTTAGAAGACTACAGAGGGTATCTTGTAAAAGTACAGTTTAATTCATTTTTTCAACTAAAGCCTCCTGATTTTTTTAATGTAAATAACACCCAATGTGCTATTTCATGATGTATAACTGTTGTGCATGTAAAAACAAGTGAACTTATGTTCTGACGTACAATCTGAAATTGGAGACTGAAACTAAAAGATATTTCTCTGGATTTATCATCATGTGTATGCATTCTAAGTTTTGGATCTAAACAAACTTTAGATTTTAAACCACCGAACTGTGAAACCACTAACATTAAATTAGATCATGGTTCAATGTGTAAGATATATCCCCCAACCAACAAACTTTTAACACATGGTATTCCTTCTGAACCTCACGTGACAGAGTCACACATTAACCTAACATTCGCCAAAATGTGCATTTATGAGTCTTCCCCTAAAAGGTCAAAGTTGGACGATTGGACGGACCATCTTTACCAGGGACGTACCCAGAAAAATATTTCGGGGGGGGCGGGTCCAAACCGTGAAAAAGGCGGTATTTTTCACAAAAAATTTCTTCATTATTATTTTATTAACAAAATTTTAATTTCGGGAGGGGGGCTGACCCCCTGGACCCCCTCTGAGTACGTCCTTGATCTTTACCATAGCGTATATGCTTCTGTAAAAGTGTATATGGCATTTGGAAAGACTTACTACGTTTCGCTGCACGATGAAAAAACTGACTTGAAGATCCATATTAGACAATTTATCCAAAACGCCCAATTAGACTATATACTAACCAGTTCTGGAGTGATCATGCACCCTTCTACATGGATAGAAGTTTATGAAAAACTTTTGTATTTTAATCTGTGTTATAACTATAGCTCTTTTATTTGTAATAATCAACTATCTGTATTTAATGACGACGGAAAATGCATCTTACAATAAATTTACAAAACCGAAGATACATTTACGTAAAATCCAATATTTCTAAAACTCTTAAGTGATCAAGTAAAAAAACTATGTGAAATGAGAAGTGAAATATCAGAACGCATTCTAAAAACACAATTTGAGGCAACATTACCACATCTAATATTAAAATTAAAGCCGCAAAAGTGCTACCGTGAACCGCATTGTGAATATGAAGTGGCTACACGCTTAAACCCAAAGAGCGAAAAAAAGATACATTGCGGAGCCATCCGTTTCCATGGAGACCTACCGGTATTTCCGCGAAAGTGATCTTTGAGTAGTCTTTTTTCCGAGACTTCCGTTCCTCGCTTCCTCCTTTTACCGAGAAATTCCCTCTTCACTTATTGTTCTATTCCGCACCGCTCTTGAGATCGAAAAACGCTCCTAAAGGAGAATCTCACTTTTGAAAACTCGCCCAAAAATCGCTGCGACTGATCGAATTTTGCTCGTTTGGTTTGAGCGTGTAAAGATCTATTAATGGATATCGTATATCATGAAATTCTTAAACGCGTAAAAAAATTATTTAAATGCATAGGATGTATTGATGATCATCCTACACAATGACATGCTTGTTTAAATACTATGGATGCTGAAAAGTATCTTTCTGTAGCTAAGAAAGTATGGTTTACGCTCGACATACCTTATATAGCAAGAGAAATATGCGAGAAAAAATGCACATGCATTTATGATGGCAACTTTTTTACAAATATTTTCTTAGAAGACTATAGAGGGTATCTTGTAAAAGTACAGTTTAATTCATTTTTTCAACTAAAACCTCCCGATTTTTTAAATGTAAATAACACCCAATGTGCTATTTCATGATGTATAACTTTTGTGCATGTAAAAACATTAATAGCATGATTATGTAGAACTGTAAGTTTTCTACTGCAATAAGTTTTTACTGACTTACGCATGCTTAGTTATAGATTACTCATCGAAAAGTTATTATTTTCTAATGTAAATAGTTTTGTAATTTAACATACATTGTTGTAAATAAATTAGCTTATATACGAAAAAAATTCTGTGTTTTCTCTATGTGTGCACTGATTACTTGCAAAATAAATACTTTTGAAATTTTACTAAAACAAAAAGTGATAAAGATAACATTCTTAGACATGTTTTAAGATTCTCGTTTTATACTTATCTTTTAAACAATATTACTATAAGTTGGAAACTTTAAAAAAAAAGTTATTGTTTTTTAAACCAGTAGTATAAAATTATTAATTTGCTATATAGAAATAAGAGATTAACTCATACACTTAAGTACGTTAGGCAAGTGCGTTACATGAGAATACGCAACATTACGAATTTTTGATAGCATGTACATATGTAAAAAGTTGGTTTTTCTGCAATCACTAGTGAAGTCAGAGTATTTAAATACACATTATATGTTTCACGATTTAAAAAAAATCTTACTTAGACAATCTATTGATCATAATTTTATGGGTTAACTGGCTTTTTTCTTTTTCAAAAATTTAAACTGAGATAAAAGAATTTAATATTTATAAAATATAGAATTTTTAAGTGTTCTTTAACGAAAAGATCTTACACTCTTAAATCTGTTGATTAAAACTAACACTCTTTTATTCATTAAATTTCTTATCGGCTGATTTAAATCCTTTTACGCTAAAAAATACTCATTAAAGACAATAATTTGTTATCTCCTCAATTCCCCTCAATGCTCAGGATTCGCTAGATTCTAATATACTTCATTTTTCACTAAAGTCTTGTCTATTTGAGAATTCTGTCTCTCCCCCACAAAAGATGCGTAGTAAGATATCCTATTACTATCACATGACCAACGCTCTTAACGGAAAACGGTACATAAACATAGTCACCACAGACAACACAACGCGGGAAGCGGGAATCGTATGGCTTGCGGGAGCATCGAAGAGCAAACGTGTCGTTATCAAAATATGAATTAAAAGAGTTTCTATAGAGGATACCCGATGATACTTTAGAATGGTGATAATTTTACTCCGAATACCAAATGCATCTTTTTCATATTCAGAGTTGTGCAATAAATTCAACCTAAATGTGGAGAGGATGCTTTCGGTAAAAATTTTGTTTTAATGGACATAGTTTCTTACGATTGGATTATAAAAATCTCGTCGCTCTTGTAAAACAAATGAAGTTATGATATCTTCAATCAAGTGAGTAAGTACTATTTTACCTTTTTCATGTAAATAAATTTGATTGCTGCTTTAATTAAATCTCACAGCTGGTTTAACCATGATTGCATTTGTGTATTCTGACTGTACTGTGAATTCGTTTTATAACTAGAGACTATAGTGAAATTATATTCTATTTATACTTTTTTATAGTGTATTAAGATATATGTAATGTATTTTCCTTGATTTAAAATTTATTTTCTTGGGCTTATAATCATAGATTACAGCTCTGATAATAAAAAATGAAGCAAACGAATAATTCAATATATTAAACAAAAACAACAAATTTTCATAAGACAGCCTTTTTCTAGCTTAAAACAATAATCTTATTTGAGTACAGATATATTATTTAAAAAAGGACTAATTTTGTAAAAACTGTCATTGTATAGCTTAAATAATAATCATAATTGAGTACAGTTATATTAATAAAAAACGGACAGACACTCCTCATTTTTGATTATTATTTAGCCTAAATGGAGCTGTTGTATAATGTTCAAAAATTGAGAATTTTTCGCTCCATTTATTTTTGTCGATTAATGGAGCAAATTTTACTCAATCGGGAGAATGGCTGTTTGAAATCAATAATTGAGTAAAAATATACTCCATTTGATTATTATTTTACTCAATAGATTTAAGCGTGTACTACATTTTACTTGAAGTAACACAATATTTTTAATCAGACACTATGATTTTTATGTTTTTAAAGCATCAGAGTATTAACTTAGGTTATTTTTGTAATTTTTTACTGAGTAATGGACTTGAAAATTTTTTTGTGAAATATCAACTAAGTGCACTCGCTCCTTTTTTTACATATAGGGATGATTATACTTGTAAATTTTTAATAAATGTTTTTCTGTTTATGTGTTCTCATAAGTTACAAAATTATTTCTAGAAAAAAGTTTGTAACTTATGAGAACCAGGCACGTAGCCAGGAAATTTTTCGGGGGGGGGGGATATGCGCCTGGAAAATTTTTCGGGGGCCGGTATATGAACTTATATATGTATAAATAGACGGAATTTCATCACTAATCCAAAAATTTCCGGGGGGGTGGGATATATCCCGATATCCCCCCCCGGCTACGCCCCTGATGAGAACACATAAACAGACACAAATCAAAATAGTACCATGTTTGAACATTATGTATAAAAAGTAAAGACATATTTATTTAAAATTTGCAAGTATAATCATCCTTATATGAAAAAAAAGGAGCGAGTGCACTTAGTTGATATTTCACAAAAAAATATTCACGTCCATTATTTAAGAAAAAATTACAAAAATAACCTAAGTTAATACTCTGATGCTTTAAAAACATAAAAATCATAGTGTCTGATTAAAAATATTCTGTTACTTCAAGTAAAATGTAGTAAGATCTTTACGTTAAAGAACACTTAAAAATTCTTTATTTTAAAAATATTAATATGTTTTATCTCAGTTTACTTTTGGAAAAAGAAAAAAAATCAGTTAACACATAAAATTATGATCAATAGATAGTCTAAGTAAGATTTTTTTTTTAAACTGTGAAGCATATAATGTGTATTTAAATACTCTGATTTCACTAGTTATTGCAGAAAAATCAACTTTTTATATACGTACATGCTATTAAAAATTAGTAATGTTGCGTATTCTCATGTAGCGCACTTGCCTAACGTACTTAAGTGTATGAGTTTAATCAGAAGAAACTCTTATTTCTATATAGCAGATTAATAATTTTATAGTACTAGTTTAAAAAACAAGAATTTTTTTTAAAGTTTCCACCTTATAGTAATAGTGTTTAAAAGATGAGTATAAAACGAGAATCTTAAAACATTTCTCAGTATGTTACCTTTATCACTTTTTGTTTTAGTATCAGGTTGTAACGAAAGTTTTCCACCATATCTGCCTGAAAGACTAACTTCTAACTCTTTAGATAACTGTTTTTGAACTTTCGGTACCAAACCTGCACAGTGTCACATGATACAACAATAGTACTTAAAGCTGTACTCCTAATTCGTTGATATTATGTAGCTGACTTTTTGCAACACAACTGGAAGTAAATGATGGTTCTAATCCTCTAGAGTGATAGTTCCATTTGAGACACCTTATACTTAATGATAACTATATTTTTTACAGATTTCACAACACAGTGTTATAAAGTAAGCCTCTTTCTTTCAAATGCCAAAAATCGTTTGACAAAATATGAGCAAATACGCCAACGAGAACTGGGTGCTGACGATGTTTGCGGTGGCGGGAAACTTTCGTTACAACCTAATAAAATTTCAGAAGTATTTATTTTGCAAGTAATCAGTGCACACATAAAGAAAACACAGAATTTTTTTCGTACATAGCCTGATTTATTTACAACAATGTATATTAAATTACACAAACTATTTACACAATTAAGAAAGTAATAGCTTTTCCATGAGTAATCTATACCTAAGCATGCGTAAGTCAGTAAAATCTTATTGCAGTAGAAAACTTACAGCTCTACATAATCATGATATTAATGTTTTTACATGCACAATAGTTATACATCATGAAATAAGCACATTAGGTGTTATTTACATTACAATAATCAGGAGGGTTTAGTTGAAACAATGCATTAAATAGTAATTTTTGAAGATACCCTCTATAGTCTTCTAAGAAAATGTTTAAAAAAGTTTCCATCATAAATGCATGTGCATTTATTCTCGCATATTTCTCTTGTTATATAAGGTATGTCGAGCGTAAACCATACTTGGTTAGCTACAGAAAGATACTTTTCAGCATCCGTAGTATTTAAACAAGCATGTCTTTGCGAAGGATGATCATCAATACATCCTATGCATTTAAATAATTTTTTTACGCTTTTAAGGTATCCGTACACCTCAAAAATGTAATTTTCGGTCAAAAAATCGATTTTTAAATTTTGATGAAATAATAAAATTTGATCTTTTATCTTTCTAAAACCACTTGAATTTGTATTGTATCTCAAGTAGAAGCAGAGATAAAGCAGTTTGAAAATTAGTAGCCCTAAGCTAAATAAAGTGTATATGAAAGTTGTTTTTAGCGTTTTCTCAAAATGAAGTTTTTTCACGATTTGTTTATCGCAAAACATCATAACTTAAAAACCAATGCATTGAATCGGATGAATTTTTGTTCGCATCTGCTTTATATATTATTAAAGGGAATAGACTATGCTCATTAACATAAACTAATAATATTTCAATTTATAGCTGTTTGTATTTAAAGTTCTTGGCTGTTTTCGCATTTCTTACCATATTCATACAGATTTACTGTTACAGCTTCTCATGCAGCAGGACAAACTTCTTGATAATAGTCTATTCCCTAGATTATAGTATCATTAATATTATGCATTTTACAGATTTTGAATATGTAAGTAATTTTTCGAGTTATGTTGTTTTGAGGAAATGCAAAAATTTTGATTTTTTTTGTCTTTTCTTGCCCCAATTTTTTTTTTCAGAAATTTGATAACTTTGTTTTAAATGATTATCTCATTTTTTTCTTACATTTAATGATAAAATATACTTTTAAGTGTAAAATTTATAAAATTTAAAAAAAAAAGTCTCCGCAGGTGTACGGATACCTTAACAATTTCATGATATACGACATCCATTAATAGATCTTTAGCCACTTCAGATTCACAATGCGGTTCACGGTAGCACTATTGTGGCTTTAATTTTAATATTAGATGTGGTAATGTTGCCTCAAATTGTGTTTTTAGAATGCGTTCTGATATTTCACTTCTCATTTCACATAGTTTTTTTACTTGATCACTTAAGAGTTTTAGAAATATTGGATTTTACGTAAATGTATCTTCGGTTTTGTAAATTTATTGTAAGATGCATTTTCCTTCGTCATTAAATACAGATAGTTGATTATTACAAATAAAAGAGCTATAGTTATAACACAGATTAAAATACAAAAGTTTTTCATAAACTTCTATCCATGTAGAAGGGTGCATGATCACTCCAGAACTGGTTAGTATATAGTCTAATTGGGCGTTTTGGATAAATTGTCTAATATGGATCTTCAAGTCAGTTTTTTCATCGTGCAGCGAAACGTAGTAAGTCTTTCTAAATGCCATCTACTATTTACAGAAGCATATACGCGATGGTAAAGATGGTCAGTCCAATCGTCCAACTTTGGCCTTTTAGGGGAAGAATCATAAATGCAAATTTTGGTGAATGTTAGGTTAATGTGTGACTCTGTCACGTGCGGTTCAGAAGGAATACCATGTGTTAAAAGTTTGTTGGTTGGGGGATATATCTTACACATTGAACCATGATCTAATTTAATGGTAGCGGTTTCACAGCTCGGTGGTTTAAAATCTAAAGTTCGTTTAGATCCAAAACTTAGAATGCATACACATGATGATAAATCCAGAGAAATATCTTTTAGTTACAGTCTCCAATTTCAGATTGTACGTCAGAACATAGGTTCACTTGCACCAAATTAAATTCATAATTTGTTGCTTTCTGTAGATCTTTGCGTAGTTTTTGCAAAATGGTTAACCAAGAGAAAACAGAGGCCGTCGCTCCAGAGAAAATGTAATGTATCCCATCATCTGCGAAGGAATTACTTTCCGTACCGAAATAGTATCATTTTCATCAATTTTCAAAGGTTTTGCATCAAAAGGCAATTGCAATAATTCTTGCAGTAACACATCAGCATCACTTTGAGTATAAAACTCAGTAATGTATTCAATGTTAAAGTTATTTTCGATCAATTCAGGCGAAGACATTTTTAAGAACTACAACGCAACACTACTTAACAGCAGGTAACCACTGCGTAAAATGTTTTAGAATATGCCTTCAAAGTTCCCTGCTAGCTTGTCAAACACAGTTAGCAAACAAGCCTACTTTCCGATTGGTTCAAAGTTCCCTGGTAGCTTATCAAACATTATTATCAAACAGCCTACTTTTCGATTGGTTCATAGCGATCATGTGATCATCGAAGCGCCCTCTACCTTAAAACGTGCCCAACCATGTAGATATTGCATTGTAACGTCTTCAGGATACGGCCACCAGCTAACCAGTCATTCTGGGTTAACATATATTTATTCCAGCCATTTACAATAATTACATAAATTTCACACTGACACTTTATTAAACAAAATAAATAAAATTGCCCACAAACTCCTTAATCGGAGTGTTTCATTAGCAATTAAAATAACCCATGCAAGGGCTGTTCTCTCTTCACGTGCTCGACGTACCGCACACTCCCCGTGTCCAACTCACACTTTTGTAGGGAGACAACAGAATTATCTTCTCTTCAGTTCAATCGCAACAGCGAATTTATTCGGGTGATGGTTCGTAAACTGTTCCCACTCAAGAACGCACTAAGCTCGTTTGCTATCTTGAACACGGCGGTCGAAGGAGTCCTCACAAGGCTGTCAATGTTATGATAAGAGGAACCTCACAGCATCATACATTCTACAACCAATCAGAAGCGTACACGTCATCTCTTATCTAGAGGTGATTTCAAGGTTACATAGAACCGGTTTTCTCACCAGGTAAGACAATTTTTCACGAAGTAAGTCCTTTGTACGTTGTCTGGGGTCGTTAGAAGACGTGTTTTTCGATCGCTTGAACTAAGCCTATTTTTAAATACTTTAAAGGCTTATACATTCACATTACAAAAATGCAGTGAGGATGTATTTTAGCAATGATTCAAGTAAGTGTGTTTTTGTTTCATTATTTTTTAGTATGCGCAAGTATATTATAGATTATGTTATAGAAATAAAGTTTTTAATGTAAATATATGTAAATATATGAATCTCATGTCTTGGTATATGATTATTTTCCAATTGCGTTTGGTTTAACCGTATTTTTATAAGTTTCATACTGACCATTAGTGTTTGTTATTCCTTTTAGCATTTTGTTTAGCGAATCTTGTAAAATTTTTTCTTACAATTAATATGATTTGAACTTTGTTAATACACACAAAAATCATACAAAAATCAATACAAAAATATACAAAAATCAATACAAAAATATACAAAAATCAAATTCTTAAAATTTGGAAAAAAAAGTTAATCATTATTTAATGAAAGCACGTTTGCGAAGCATTTGTCGTAAAATCTTTGTGCAAATACCTTATTAAACCTAAAAATATATAGCAACACGATGCGATAACACTATTTGCATCAAAATAGTATATTTTTTTAAGTTAAATGTATATTACTAAACGTTTTATGAAACTTGCCTTTCTATAATTAGGAACTGTAATACTTTGCAAGTAATTGAATGAATTTCTTGTTTTAACATTTTACTGATATGCGTGATCCAGTTTAAGAAATGTATCGCTTTAGAATACACACACACACACAAATTTTCATAACTTTTGTTAACTTTTTATGTAAAACTAACTTTTATTTTACTTACATATTCTATTTTCATGTAAAATGTTTTGAATGACTATCAATAGAATCAAATATTTGTTAAGTTTAAAATATGGTTTCACTATGTTTTCTGAAACATTAAGGTAAAGTGGGTAAGATAATGTACTTTTTGTAGATATAAATTTCAATTTGGGTAAGATAATGTACTTTTTGTAGATATAAATTTGAATTTGAGAAACATATTGCTATATTGTTTCTAAAGTGAATTCTTATACTGCAAAATGAAATGTATACGTATCTGGGTAAATGCTACTTTGGTACCTAAAATATAAACATTCCTATTATTGAGTTGTTAGATTATTACTTTTTAACTATAGTATCATACAATTGTTATGTAGGTAAAAGTTTAAAATGCCCTCTTAATGCCTAAAATTTATCCTTTGTTATAAGAAAAAATTACACTTAAACCGTTAAATATTTCAAGAAGTGTTATTTTATTGGTATTATGTATTTAGTTTAACAATAGTATGCCTGTTTTTATCATACGTCAGTAAAAAACTTAATTTAATCTGGATTATGTCAAAAGAAGTATAAAACAGCCAGCTGATTTGGGAATCAGAAGTAAAATATTTTAAATATTTACTGTGTTTTCCTGATCTGCTAGCTTTGTTACTTATAGTATATTCTTGTGACCGTGTGTTGATAAAAAAACATAAGAAACTAAAAGTGCAATTAAATTCCTTTAATTAAAACTTATTGAAATACATTGAAGAATGAGCTACTAACTTCGTAGCTACCTTGTAACTGAATGAATAGATCGAGCGCGCTGCCGCATCGTAAGAAAGTTCAGAAGTAGCAATATAAAATGTGCTTGGCACTTTTTGACTACTCCGTCGCGGGAGTTTACCAAGACAAGAGTTCTCCCACGCTAATTTGAAAGATTTTGATTAAGTTTCAGCGTAATTGCTTAATAGATTTGGACTTATTCTTAAAATTTTGAAATATTTAATCGTTCAACTGGCGTACGTACTCTTGTAGAACGTCATAGCGTTGTAAGCTGAACAAGAGGTGGAGGGGTTTAGGATTTTGTATCGAGAACCTCTGAGCTTGCATTTCAGGGCTGAGCTGGAGGTTGAGGGGTTTTGGAGCTCGTATCTGGAACCTCACTTACTTTTGGTCTTTCAGGAGACATGGGAGTTTTCGTTGCAGGAACTGCGGGCTTACCTCTCCCATTATTCGAACTCAAGTCTTTAGAAAGTCCTGCTCAAACTTGATTGTAGGTTCTTTGTGGACTTGACAAAGGCATAGTTGATCAAAATGTAACTTGACTACACTCATGTCCATAAATTAAGGATAATTCAGAATCACACAGAAATTGATCTCTAAAATAAAAATTTCACCTGTGGAATGATCACACACATCTTGAAGAAGAATATGCAAATTACAGGAAACCACCAGATGGCGTGGATGGTACGTCACAATGACGAGAGTGTAAGAGAGGGGTATATAAGGAATGGTGGCAAAGAAGTAAAATTGTTCACAAGCGCTGTGAAAGCCTTTCAGTGCAAAAACCGCATAGTTATGGCACAAAGGAGGCATTTGGATGATGTTTCACGTGGCAGAATTATCGGACGACTGGAATGTGGACGTACCCAGCTGGAAGTATCCGAGGAACTTGGAATCGCCCAGAGTGTCATCTCTAGCTTTGGCAACGATTCCAAGATGATGGTAATGTGAGTAGACGTTACAGCACAGGTCGCCCCCGAGTTACAACGCCGAATGAGGACCGCTATTTGGTAGTTACTGCCAAAAGAAACAGACGGAGTACAGCATCAGACCTGTCTCGTCAGCTCTCTTCAGCTACCGGTACGACAGTTTCAAGGCAGACCGTGTACAGACGCTTAGGGCACATTGGTCTCTAGACCTGTCAGATGTGTTCCACTTACCGCAACTCACTGTCGAATGCGATTAACCTGGAGTAGAGAGCATGCATTGTGGACACCGCAACAGTGGTCTTGTGTGATGTTTTCCGACGAGTCCAGGTTTAGTTTGGAGTCTGATTCTCGCCGGACATTCATCTGGAGAGCGCCAGGTACCCGTTACCACCAAGAGAACACCATTGAAAGACACCGTTACGGTGGTGCAGGATGGCTCGTTTGGGGAGGAATTATTCTTGGTTCCAGAACTGACCTGCATGTTCAGAGTGTAACGATGACAGGCCACATCTATCGGGATGTCATTCTGGAACAACATGTGCGTTTGTTTCGGGGCGCCATGGGTGCTGAATTTGTGTTTATGGATGACAACGCCCGTCCACACCGTGCAAACATTGTAGACGAATGCCTTCAATCGGAGGATATCACCCGTATGCATTGGCCAGCATACTCACCGGATTTGAATCCAATAGAGCATGTGTGGGATATGCTTGGCCGACGAATTGCAGCCCGTCAACCCCCTCCCACCTGTCTACCGGAACTTCGGAGTGCATTGCTTGATGAGTGGTGTAATATTCCCCAAGATCAGATTGATCATTTGATACTCAGCATGCCTAGGCGTTGTCAGGCCTGTATTGCATCGTCCGGGAGACATACTCCGTATTAACCATCCTACTAACCATGTTATACTGTTTTTTGTAAATAGGTTCTTTTTTTAAATTTGGTCAAGGGAGTAAAACTTGCAATTTTTATTAATTATGTCAAACATATAGCATCTTTTTTGCTCTTTACTTTTTGTTTAATAAATAGACTTTACAAATAAGTCAAATTTGTTTTGCTTCTTTCTCTTTCTTTGCCTGAACTTCATTATCCTTAATTTATGGACATGAGTGTACATATCCGTCGTCGTCTAGTTCTATTAGATAGTGTACTAGACCTAACCTTTCAACAACTGTACCGTACTTCCATATAGTTGAACTTGAGAAATTTCTTGATTGGACACTTTCTCCTAATTTATTTGATTTTCCCAAACATCGGTTGCTCCGATTTATTTTTACATGTCTCAGGAGGTGTAGGTTTAATAAGATCTAACTTCGTTCTTATATTTTCTCCAAATAATAATTCTGCAGGCGTCTTCCCGCTTGAAAGATGTGTTGCTCTGTAACGAAATAATAACTCACACAATTTCTCATGCAGCGTACCGTGTTGATATCTCATGCATTTTAATTTGGTTTTCAAGATTTGAAAATATCGTTCTGCTTGTCCGTTTGTTGAAGGATGTTCTGGAGCAATCATTCTTTGTCGTATTCCGTTTCCCTTGCAGAATTCCATAAATTCTTGAGATTTGAAAATAGTAGCATTGTCACTGACAAGTATTTCTGGCAACCCATAACGGCTAAAAATTTCCCGCAAATAATGAATAGTTGAAGTGGAACTTTCTTCATGTGATAGATTTCAGGTCATTTAGACTTGAGCATTAACAATGATAAGAAAGAAGTGTCCCATAAATGGTCCAGCGTAGTCCATATGAACACTATGCGAATCTATTGCAGGGAACTCCCAGTTGTGAACTGGTGAATTCTGGGGGTTCTTTTTTATATCACAACACTCCTTGCAACTTCTCACGAGATTTTCAATGTCAAGGTCTATATTTTTCCAGTAGCAATAATTCCTTGCAAGGGCTTTCATTTTCACAATTCCAACGTGTGTAGAATGTAATTCTTGAAGAATGACTGGTTGAAGTTTTTTTGGTATAATCACTCTCTGTCCTCCTAGAAAAATACCATCTTGAAGTGTAATTTCAGGGTCTCTTATCTTCCCGTTTAAAATATTTTCTTTAAGCTGTGAAAGGTCTTCATCTAGTTCGGTTTCTTTTTGAATATCAACAGCCGTAACTGTACCTGTAGAGATGTGTTGTACTGTATCCTCTTGTATAATGTATGAATCATCAATTGTACATATTTCTTGAGTAGTAAGTGGTAAAGGGTTTCTTGATAAATAATCTACATTGACATGATCCCTTGAGTTACGAAGTTGGATTGTATAATCAAAACTTGATAAAAAGTGTGCATAGAGGAGCATTCTGATGGCTGACATTAAAGGAAGTTTCTTTTCAGGGTGTAGGATTGACATCATAGGTTTATTATCAACGATTAAAGTAAATTTTTTTCCTAATATATAATCATAAAATCTTTTGCAAGACCAATAGACAGCGGTTGCTTCCCTGTCCAGTCGACTATAATTTCTTTCTGCAGCAGTTAACGATCTTGAGGCGAATGCAATTGGTCTTTCACTTCCGTCAAGCTTGATGTGCGAAAGGATATCAGATAATACGAAGGGACTTGCGTCGGTAGCTAGTGTTACTGGCAACTTGGGATTGAAAGGAATCAAAATTTGATCACTTGCAATTTCACATTTAGCTTTCATCCAGCCTTTTTCGCAATTATCTGTCCATTTAAAAGGAGTGTTTTTCTTAAGAAGTTTATTTAATGGATAAAGTAAGGTTGAAGCGTTTTTTAAAAATTTTGAGTAATACATCACTAGACCTAAAAATTTTCTTAATTCATCAACTTTTTTCGGTCTAGGTGCTTCTTCTATAGCTTTTATTTTATCTGGAGACTTTTGAAGTACTTCAGAACTGATTACATGACCCAAATATTCTACTTTTTTCTGAAAAAACTTATATTTATTGCTTTAACATGTAGATTGTGATCACGTAGCTTAGCTAGAACTTGAAGCAAACGTGTTTTGCATTCATGAAATGTTTTCCGTTGAATAATTACATCGTCGAAATACGCAGTAACGCCCTGTAAAAATTGAGCAAATTGATCAATGAAGGAATGAAATTCGTTAGGTGCTGATTTTATCCCGAAAAATAAGCGTTTCACTAAATATGTTCCTTTTTGTGTTGAAATGGTTTGAATTTTTGCACTTTCTTCATCCACTGACAAATGTAAGTATTCTTGTTAAATATCTAGGGTGCAATAATACGATCCACCACATAATTTATTATAAATATCTTCAATTTTTGGAATCGGGTGTCTCGCGTCCTGAAGTTGTTTATTTACAGTTACCTTATAATCACAGGCCTCTCAATTTATCCTCGTTTTTTAAAATTCCTACCTCTATAAATAATAGAGTAAAATGTTCCGCTTCTTCAACAGTTGTTAAATGTTCTTTCTGGATGTTAAGGTTTCGTCTATCAAACCATTAAAATACCAGGCTTTATAAATAAAACTTTGATGAAGGTAGGAATTTTAAAAAAAGAGGACCCATTGAGAGGCCTGTAATCAGCACAAATTCTTACTGTACCGTCTGGTTTTGGAACTATAACTAGGGGTGTACCCCACTCAGAATAATCACCTTTTTCGATTATACCCTCTGATTCTAACCTATCAAGCTCTCTATCTACTTGTTCTCTTAAAGCGTAGAGTACCGGACGGGTTTTTTGGAAAAGTGGCTTTGCATCATTCCGTAGTTTTAGAGTGCAAGTATAATTCGGAATTACACTTACTTTTTGTTCAAATACATCTGAGTATTCTTTCATTATAGAAGAAATCGATTTCTGTATGTCATGGTCAGTATTTCAATTTACATCGGTAGAATTACTTATTTTGTTCAAGTTTATCTTCAGATTTCGTATCCAGTTCCTTCCTAAAATCGCATTTTTATGTAAATTAACCAAATATAGGTCTTCAACACTGGAATGTCCCTTATAGCATGCTTTTACTTTAACAACTCCTAGGGGTTTAAAAATTTCACCTGTGTAACTGCGAAAAAATACATTCGTTTTCTGAATAGGGGAGGGCGATATGTTTAAAGCTTTGAATTCCGCTATGTGCATAATACTAACACGACTTCCCGAGTCACATTCAAAGCGGACGTTGATCCCGTTTAGCTGTATTTTAGCAAATAATCTATCGTTATTATCATTTGTGCTTAAACATACATCAAATATGTTCTTTATGTGAAAGTCACTTGAATTGCAATCCTCTACATCAGCGGTGCGCAAACCGTGGGTCGCGAGAAAATTTTTAGGGGTCGCCAAATTCAAAGAAATCCAAATTTATGAAAAATCTACAATTACTCATTTCAAAGAACGGAAATAATACAAGAGAAGAAATTGACAATTATTATTTTACGAGCGCGATATTCGCGATCGCTATCACGGGGCTTCAAAACCCTCTTATCATGCATAGGGATCTGCGGTATCGGCTGCTTACTTCCACCTATAAATAATATAAGGTATGAAAAATTTCCAGAAAATGAATTAGGTTGGATCCGTGATCCATTTTCGCTTGATATTATTAATTCCAATATCCCTTTAAATGTAAAAGAACAGGTAATTGATCTTTCAAGCGACGAAACACTGCGCATTCAATTTAACTCTCTGACTTGCCAAAACTTGACAGGGCCACCAAATCCTTTGAAAATGATACAGACTGAGATGAATTTGAATCTTGGGGTTAATTTGTACAAAAGAGATAGCTCTGCGCATGTGTTAAAATAATGTGCCGTTGATACAATTCACATGAAGTACCCGGTTCCTGAGTGGCTCATGTCTACACTGATGGCTCCTTTTTATGATGATGGTATGACTGCAGGGTCAGGAGTTTTTTCGAGCCTGTTCTCCTTTTATGCCCATACGGGGAAATACAGAACAGCTTTTGACGGAGAGGTAGAGGCCATCAGGATTGCTCTAAAGCAGCTATTGGCTCTCAAAGATAAATTTACAGGAGTGGTTTTGTTCTCCGATTCCCAAGCAGCAATTCAGGCTATTGGCTCAACTAGTCCTTCATCGTGCGAAATCATTCAATGTCGAGAAAATGTTCGAAAGTTGGTTTTAAAGAAGAAGCATGTGGCGCTTCAGTGGATTCCTGGTCATTGTGGAGTAAACGGGAACGAACAGGGTGATTTCCTTGCGAGATGGGGCTCGAGATTGCTTCAGTCAGCAATTTCTTATTACTCCATTAAGCTGTATATTAAACAAATTATTCTAAAAATTTTAAACGACACCATCTTGACCGTCTGCAGTCAAAGCAGTGGAAAATTGATTATCTTCTGGCCATTCCCAACTGCCCGCGTCGTGAAGCTGTCGCACAGGTCCGTCTTTTGACTGGTCACGACTGCCTTGGAGAGTCTCCATCGTTTAGGGATATTGGACCATCCAAACTGCCCTCTTTGTGGTACGGACGAGCCAATGAATGGAGACCACCTTCATTGTTGCATGTTACTCCATGGCGACTCCGAGACGGCGTTGTATTGGAAAGCGAGAGAACTTTTGAGGCAATGACTTTGGTCTATCTTGTATCAGCTGTCATCTTTGTACTTACTTTTTGTCTTTTTTTTCCTTTGATGTTCTACTTCTTTCCCTTGTATTGCCTTTGCCATTGGAAATTAAAAAAAAAAAAAAAAAAAAACCTCCCCAAAAATTTTGGTTATCAATTGGTAATGAATATGCTGCTTTGAAAAAACAGGCAATCAATATTTTGATTCAGTTTGCATCTACCTACTCATATGAATCCGTCTTTTCAAAATTAGTTTCCATTAAAATAAAATATCGATCTCGATTGGGAGGATGACTTAGGGCTTGCGATTTCCAATACAGATCCTAACATAGAGCAATCATGAGCTCTTTGCAAGCACATACTTCACATTGACTTTTTATGATGTAAAGTTTTTAAAAGTATTTTTCATAATAAAATATTTATATTATTAATGCATAAATAAAGCATTGTTTCATAAAATTATGTGTTGATTCATTAACTGATTTTTATGATGTTACAACTTTTATAACATTTTTAGGATGGTTTATAAGTTTGGTGCGCTATTTTAAAAAGGCGTTATTTCAATCGATGACATCACGACACTCTTTTAAAAATACCCTGTAAGAGCAAATCCCAGAAAGGATTTCAATTTAACCTCGTTGTCAATTGAACAAAATGTCTACTGTCTATCTAGGGGTCGCCACAAAATTTTACACAAAATAGGTGGTCGCAAATGAAAATAGTTTGCACACCACTGCTCTACATGACTCATATTGTTTCTTTCGCTTCTGTATCTAGTTCTCATGCGTTCTGCTATACATACTTTGCTCAGATGCTCTTTTTTGAAACAAAATTTACATTTTAATTTATTTTTGGGTCCACATTCTTGAGTTCTGTGATTATTTTTCCCGCATCTTAAACATACATTCCCTAATCCAAGTTTTTCCAAATTCACACGTTTTTTATTTTGACTAGTTGGCGTATTACGCGTCTGTAATGTATACTTTGAATTAGAATTATTACAACTGAAATGCTGATTTCGTTTAGCTTTCGAGGTTGAAATTTTATTCACATTAGCTGATGGAGCACTACTCTGATACAACTCTTTATTTTCAATTTTGGAAGCTTCAATAGCTAAGGCAATGTCTAGTGTTTTTTCAGAGGTCAGTTCCGCTTGTTGTAGAATCTTCTCTCGGTTGTCAGCTTCAGACAATCCGCGAATAAACTGTGCACGAAGCATTATGTTTGAAATTGATCTAGAACAATCTTTATTATCACAATTTGATTTGAAATCAGCACTTTTCAAAAGATCTTTGAGCTGAGTAATGTGCATCGATATGGATTCACCCATAGAGAAGGGATATAGGTGGAGGGAGCATCCTATTGTATTTTCCCGGGAAAGTTGAAGCTAAGATAAGAGCGTCGTAGGAGAAGAAGAAGAAGCGGATTTGGCTGCTTATCGCGCTTTGGTTTGCAAACTCAAGCATTTTATTTTTCTAGAAAGGGAATGGGGGGAAATGGTTTTTGCAGCACTATTTATTTTCTCCCTCTCTAGTTATTTTGAAATTATTTAGTTTTAAATTTTGTTTTGCAGAATTACTTTGAAGTTTTGGCTTTTGAAACATTTTATTTTGTTGTATTTTTTGTATTATTTTGATTTGGTATGAAACATTGTAATACACTCATGTCCATAAATTAAGGATAATTCAGAATCACACAGAAATTGATCTCTAAAATAAAAATTTCACCTGTGGAATGATCACACACATTTTGAAGAAGAATATGCAAATTACAGGAAACCACCAGATGGCGTGGATGGTACGTCACAATGACGAGAGTGTAAGAGAGGGGTATATAAGGAATGGTGGCAAAGAAGTAAAATTGTACACAAGCGCTGTGAAAGCCTTTCAGTGCAAAAACCGCATAGTTATGGCACAAAGGAGGCATTTGGATGATGTTTTACGTGGCAGAATTATCGGACGACTGGAATGTGGACGTACCCAGCTGGAAGTATTCGAGGAACTTGGAATCGCCCAGAGTGTCATCTCCAGGCTTTGGCAACGATTCCAAGATGATGGTAATGTGAGTAGACGTTACAGCACAGGTCGCCCCCGAGTTACAACGCCGAATGAGGACCGCTATTTGGCAGTTACTGCCAAAAGAAACAGACGGAGTACAGCATCAGACCTGTCTCGTCAGCTCTCTTCAGCTACCGGTACGACAGTTTCAAGGCAGACCGTGTACAGACGCTTAGGGCACATTGGTCTATATGCTCGTAGGCCTGTCAGATGTGTTCCACTTACCGCTACTCACTGTCGTCTGCGATTAACCTGGAGTAGAGAGCATGCATTGTGGACACCGCAACAGTGGTCTTGTGTGGTATTTTCCGACGAGTCCAGGTTTAGTTTGGAGTCTGATTCTCGCCGGACATTCATCTGGAGAGCGCCAGGTACCCGTTACCACCAAGAGAACACCATTGAAAGACACCGTTACGGTGGTGCAGGATGGCTCGTTTGGGGAGGAATTATTCTTGGTTCCAGAACTGACCTGCATGTTCAGAGTGTAACGATGACAGGCCACATCTATCGGGATGTCATTCTCGAACAACATGTGCGTTTGTTTCGGGACGCCATGGGTGCTGAATTTGTGTTTATGGATGACAACGCTCGTCCTCACCGTGCAAACATTGTAGACGAATGCCTTCCATCGGAGGATATCACCCGTATGCATTGGCCAGCATACTCACCGGACTTGAATCCAATAGAGCATGTGTGGGATATGCTTGGCCGACGAATTGCAGCCCGTCAACCCCCTCCCACCTGTCTACCGGAACTTCGGAGTGCATTGCTTGATGAGTGGTGTAATATTCCCCAAGATCAGATTGATCATTTGATACTCAGCATGCCTAGGCGTTGTCAGGCCTGTATTGCATCGTCCGGGAGACATACTCCGTATTAACCATCCTACTAACCATGTTATACTGTTTTTTGTAAATAGGTTTTTTTTTTAAATTTGGTCAAGGGAGTAAAACTTGCAATTTTTATTAATTATGTCAAACATATAGCACCTTTTTTGCTCTTTACTTTTTGTTTAATAAATAGACTTTACAAATAAGTCAAATTTGTTTTGCTTCTTTCTCTTTCTTTGCCTGAACTTCATTATCCTTAATTTATGGACATGAGTGTAAAATGTAGTAATGTACATTATCAAATGAGTTAATCTAGTAATTTACATTATCAAGCTTGATGAGAATATTTTTTCGTTTTAGATGATGAGGAAAATTGTACATGGTTGGTATTGCATCCTTCTTTAACCCTTTCCTCCAAATTTTGATTTCTCAAAGCAATCTTCTATAAAATGCTTTGAACGCAACTTCGAATAATCTAAAGCTTTAAATCCTCCTCTTTTTAACTGTGTTTCCCAAAGAAGTCTTCTCTCTAGATCTTTAGGAAAGCTTAAAAAAAAGTAATTCTTGGTGAAAAAAAAATTGTAGGATACAGCATCGCTTTGCATTTCGTATTACAAGACACTACTTTTTTCACAATTGTTATAATTTATCAAAATAGCAATTTTTATTTTTTAAAAAAGGTGCGAAATTTCAATAAAACTCTTTTTTTTTAATGCTGGTCACGCAAAAAAGACTAGAAACTTATTTATGCAGATTAAAATAATGCATACATCGACAACCTTTTTTTCAAAATATTAAGAAGAATATTAAGCAATTTAAAATTTAAAGTTTGTATTCAGTAGCGCATATAGGTTTCCATTTCGGGAGGCGGGGTGCGATCTAGTATTTTAAACCATATTGTTACTAGAGTTAATATGAACGTTTTAAACAGCTGATTTTTTAGCAATATCTTTACATTTATATACACATATATAGTGAATTCGTTAATTGAAATTTATGTTTCTGTTAACATAATGAAATGGTATTCCCCCCTCCCCCCATGATTTGTGACATTCTTTGTCCAAAAACAGAGGAATATAGCTTCAGTGGATCAGCTTAAAAAGTTCAATTTGTTACTAATAGTCTGAAAAAATTACCTTAACAATAAGGACATTTTGAAAAAATTGAATGTTTAAGAAAGAAACATGAGTGAGGCACTACAGCGCCAATAGACATTCTAAAACAATAACCTGTTATATTAACTGAGAAAATAAAGAGTAAATTTTATTTTGATCTGATTTTTAATTTTAATTTGAAATTAAAAGTTAAATTACGTGACTTTCAGATCTGCAATACTTGGCGAGTTAATATAATCGCCAAATTGTCAATTTAGTGTTTTAAAGAACATTCATAGATTTTAAACGGCTAAAATTGCAAAACGTAGCTTTCCTGTGAAATGTCAGTTGTCGTCCTTTCAAGAATTTTTCATTGCATCCATATGCAGAGAAATAATGAAGCCTTTTTTTGGATTAGAACCATCGACCTCACACAAAGCTATGGAGAACAGCAAGGGAAATGGAGAAATTCCACCCCGCTTGTCCACATGTCACGTGACTCGTGTGCACGCTTCAGTTTAGGGTTACAATTGCTCCCTCCACCTATATTCCTTCTCTATGGATTCACCAGGTTGTTGAGTGCGACACAAAAATTTATGTTGCTCCGTTAAAATATTTATTCTTTTACTTAAATTTTCTTTTAATAGCTTCAAAAGCTCATCATATGTTTTCGTTGCTGGTGAATCTAGCGCTGTTAAACTCGATAATAAGTGATAGTATTTTGGACTTAAACAGTTCAATAATATCAACGGCTTTGCGTTTAATGTTTCTTGAATAGTGTCTGATAATCCTTTTAATTTAAAGTAATTTTCTAATCTTTGAATATATTCCAAATGTTTCATTACTTTCATCGAAGCATTCAAATGTTAATGACTGTGTTTGGAGCAAAGTGCTTACCTTGGGTTCTTTTGTCGAAGTTGCCGACGTTTCTTGAAGCTTTTGTACAAATCCATTCAAGGTTGATATTAATTCCGCAATATCAGATATTTTTCTGCGTTCATCCTCGACGCCAGCTCTTGTGACCGTGTGTTGATAAACACAAGAAACTAAAAGTGCAATTAAATTCCTTTAATTAAAACTTATTGAAATACATTGAAGAATGAGCTACTAACTTCGTAGCTACCTTGTAACTGAATGAATAGATCGAGCGCGCTGCCGCATCGTAAGAAAGTTCAGAAGCAGCAGTATAAAATGTTCTTGGCACTTTGTGACCGCTTAACGTACTCCGTCGAGGAAGTTTACGAACACAACATATATTCAGCAAGGCGTGCTTTCAAGTAAGTAAGTCTTTCTTATTTTCCGATAGCTTAATTCGTATTTCTTTTACAGCTTGATAGCTAGATCTAAAACTGCAATTGTATTTATGCACCTATTCTATCGTAATGTTCTAAACACATTACCATATAGCCGCGATTTCTAATCTGTTAGTATAAAACCTCATTGTATTTTCGATACTGTAGGATTTTAAAATTTATCAATGCTAATACCCGCAAAAAACTTTTAATGATATAGCCAATACTATTTTATCGCTAAAAAATTCGCAAAGTCTCCTTATCCTAACATTAAACATAATTATATTTACTATTCTGTAAAAAGTTTGCATGATAGGATGGTACCGGTTGTAGGATAGAACTTAATGTTTTTACACTTATAGAAGAATATATCATTACAGAATACCTGTTAAGTCAATGGGTGTGCTGTGAAATTAACTTTGAGAGGCAAATCGATACAGTAGATTTCGTTTTCGCTAAAATATTTTTCCAATTTTAAACAGCATTTTACCATAATGATTTTAAAGAAAAAATCTAAAACGCATTTATATTTTAATATAGTAGACACCAAAATTTAACTCCTTCTAGTTATCGGAAAAAATCTTGGACTAAAAGAATAGTTATCGCCTTTACTATATTATCTCGATCTCCCTAAAAATTCCCCTTATCTAGCGGTTGCGAAAGACAGTGAAACATTCTCTATCAAACCAATACGAAATCAAAAAATATAATCAAAAAGAAAATAAAACATCAAGATTACAAGGCCTGCTTCCAAAGTTTAACATCCAGTAGGGAAGTACAACATCAAATGCAAAGTGATAACCATCATCTACATACCATAAAACAAAATAGAGTAGCACTTTGCGCTTTCGACGACAAGAGATATATTTTAGAAGAAGGAATTAACACCTTGGCACATGGGCACTACAGAATTACATAATTTTTTATTTTAAAGAAAAAGTGAGGCGGTAGAAATTCTACCGGGTGGTGGTGGGACCTCATTTTTGAAAAATGTATAAAACCTTTTGCATATTTGTATCACCCTAAAAAATTTTCTAAGTCCCCTTATCGAACATTTGTGGAAAAAATTCTCCCCTCTAACGATTGCGCAATCAACTAGCTGCGGGTGCAGATAAGGAGCGAGTGGTCAAGTATGGCTGCGGAGAAAACGGTGTGAGCTGCTGCCTGCTGCCAGCTGCTGCGGCTGAAACCGAAATGGAGTGATGCAGAACTCTCATTCCTCCCCTAACAGCAATCTTTGCTCCGGCTTTACCAGACCTATGATCGGTGCATCGGCTATTGATCGCCTGATCATTACTGATCATCCTTAATTTTTCGTATGTTCATCTTTTCCCGATGATCGAATCTTTATACTGAGATCTGATAGGCGCTTTCAAGATTGCGAAGGGTAAAGCGAGCAAACAGGTTTATACAGGTCTTTCTACCAAGTAGCTGAACGGCTCGATATCTCCGTTCCTTCATTAATGTGCAAAGAGCATCATATGCACACCATATGTTTGTTTTAAGGTTGCTGATTGGCTAAGCTATTACGCGGGACGACAAGACAGGCGAAAAAATGCTGAATCATGTTGCCCTCTTCCCGCTCTTAGCTTTCTCGTGTTCTCCTGTATGTATCTATCTTGTGCTAGCTAAAAGGGCACCTTGCCTTAGTCAATCTCTGTCAAATAGGGGAGACAAGGAATATTTTTAAAACAAAATTTGTCAGCGACTAAAAATTCTGGAAGTTTCCTGAAAAAGTGCGAAATTAATATATATATATAAGAAATTTTCCTTTGTGTAAATTTTTAATGACATTTCATTCAAAAACTTGCATTCTTTCCTAGAACAGCCTTGAAGAAAAGGATATTTAGTTATAAAATTATATATGCATATGAAAGTACATGAATTAATTGATACAATAAAAGAAATAAACAAGCTAATATGCAAATCAACGATATATGTGCCAATTTTTATCGATTGCTCAGTTTAAAATTTTTACCAAAGGTCATAGGCTTCACATCCTAACTTGCAAGGCGTTTGCTCTTCCGAGATGAATAGACCCAGCTAGAAATGTCTTCACTTTTTTTGCAAAAAAAGTATGGATTGTGTACAATTTGTGCATAAAAAGTGGATATTTTTTAATATTTTGAAAGCATACACTTTTTGTGCAAATTATATACAGTTTTTATGCAAAGTGAATATTCTATATTGTCAAAAATTGTGCACAAAAAGTGTATACTTTTCAAAGTATTCAAAATATTCACTTTATATGCAAATTTTTTGCACAAGAAGTGCAAACATTTTCTAGCTGGAATTTAAGCAGTTTGAACAGTTTTCGCAAAATCTCAAAATCTAATCCAAATTTTAAGAAACTTTAGGGGCATAGTTTAAATTGTACGACCACCTATCGTGTCACTAAATTTTGCTTTATTCACTTAAGTCGTATGTGATGCGCCGACAAAAATTTACGCAGTTTGAAACGATTTTCAGAAAAAATCTCAAAATCTATTTTTTTCTTTTAATCAGACGATTATAGCTTAAGGTGAGTGATTGCCTATTATGTCCGTAAATTTCATTCCTTTCGCTTTAGTCACTTTTACGTGATGTGCGAACAAAAATTTATGCAGTTTGAAACAATCTTCAAAAAATCTCAAAATCTATAGAGATATTTTTAAAATATTCATTATAATGAATATTTTTGAAAATTCGAAGCCTATACTTTAAGTTAAGTGACCAGTAAGTTAAGGAGCGAGCGGTCAAGTATGGCTGCAGAGAAAACGGTGTGAGCTGCTGGCTGCTTCGAGCTGCTGCGGCTGCAACCGAAATGGAGTGATGCAGAACCTCATTCTTCCTCTACTGACAGGCTTATTTATCGTCCCGCGTTTATCCCTATCAGATACCGGTTTAGGAACGTAGTAACATCTTTTATTTAAAATACAAAATGTTCCCTTTAAAATACGTTCATACGTGGCAACCGATCTTTGGAGAAAATAGATTTCCGTCACGTGTGTGCGTTCGTCGTCCTTTGCAGTAAATTCACTCTGAACGCGTTTACTTGGCGATAGCCCGGAAAGCGTTGAGAACAGGATTCGAACTTTAATAATCTCCTTATACAAGACAGTCTTTCTGCTTTCTTTCTGCACAATTTTTGTTTTTTTACACGTTTGTTTTTCTAAACGAAATGCACGTAAGCTCACACTTGTTATTTTAAAACGCTGACACACAGCTTAATAGTCTTTTATTATAGTACTAGCTGAGTGCCCCTTCTTCGAGTGGGGAGAATAACTCCTTTAAAAATAAATAAAAAACATACAAAAACATTTAATTTTTTGAGATACAGTACGAAGTCCCAAATCCGGACATCAAAAGTCCTGAATTCTCCAAAATTCAGACGTTTTGCTAACTTTTTAAAAAAATGTTGTTATTTGCAGTTTTTAAGATTGGAACGGCTGTCTTTGTTCTTTAGATGACGTCATCACAGGTCTTGAACAGCGGAATTTTTGTATGGGACAAGAAGTGATGACTGTTTACAGATTAAAAGAGAAATCTAACGACGAAAAATCTAAATAAATGAATCATTGTAAAATCACGGACATGTTTAGAGTAAATATCACTGAAAATATTAAAGTTTGTGTTGAAAATGAATTTTATTTATAACTTATAATTTATGTTTGTTTGTTTTTCTCTTGTAGTATTGCAAAAATGTGGATTTAACACCCATAAATACACGTAGAAAATTTCACAGAGCAAGAATATATATATATATATATATATGTATATATATATATATATATTCCTGAAATTCGGATCCATTTATAGGTCCAGAAAATTTTGGACTTTGTACTGTATTCAGAACAAACAAAAGTTTCTGCATTTAATCCTTCATTGCATGATTTTTTTTAATGGGCCGAAAATAAAACTGTACTTCATTTAGGCTTACTTATGCTACTGGGGGGGGGGTGCTGAAGCGCTCTAAACCCCTCCCCTGGATTCCCCACTTCCTTAGTATCCAAAGGATACCATTTCTGCATTATACCTCACACATTTTAATTTGGCTATTATTCATTAAAAATAGGGCTCGCGAAAGTTCATATGGCAGAAATTAGGTCTCCTGATCAATCATTAGGTCAAATAACGATTTATAATTCAGCATAATTAAAAAACACTGTGTAACCAAGTCGCAGACAATTGTTAAATAAACGGCAAAATACTGCCTTTTTGACAAACTTTCGTCAAATTAACGTTTCTCCGGAGCACAATATAGACATTAAAATGTCCGCCACTTTCCACGATAAAAATAAGTTAATTATTGCCCTTAATATTACCTTTCGTTCACGTAATTTAACGTTTTTTCTAAAATTTTAACACAATTTTCACACTTTTTTTCTTTTTTAAGAATCATAATTTTAAATTAAGGCTGTAATTAAACTGTATATTATATTTTTAGCTTATTAGTAAACAAATTATTAATATTGTGTAACTATTTTATTTCGATAAAGAAGAAAACATTAATTGATTCATTAAGGAACATAATAGCATTAATCATGTATAAATATCTATTTATAAAAATAATTTATTTACTAAGCTAAAATAAAAAATAACGATTAACATGTGCTTTTATTTATTGATAATGAGTTAAAAAATTTTCAATCACCGAACATAGAAATTATTTCTATTATTACAACTTTTACCTTACATGCACTCTCTGAGGCAGAATCCAACATTGCTGCGTCTAGCCACTAAACCTTATTCACCTACCAGTTACGTGACTAAAGATTGAAGTAAAGGTGAAAGATTTTCGGAATGGAACTTTGAAATTTCCACGATATTTCCATGTAATATCCAGCGCTTCGTGACATACTTTTTTATATCTATGAAAGTAAACTTGTATTATATTGTATGTTTATATTACATCGTAATGAATGTAAGTAATTTATTACAAGATTATAAATTATATTGATTAGAATTATTTAATTAATTAGACCTTTTAATAGAGCAAAATATATTATAAATTAATGTTTTCATCCCTCGTGTGAGAGTAAAAATTTGCATTCAGTCGAGAAAAGAATTGAACAGAATTTTTGAACAGAGACTTTTCACTCCCCCTCCCCCTCGTTCTCACACAGCACACTATGTCCAAATCAGGTCTACACGCTTAAATCTATTGAGTAAAATAATAATCAAACGGAGTATATTTTTACTCAATTTTTGACTTCAAACAGCCATTCTCCCGATTGAGTAAAATTTGCTCCATTAATCGACAAAAATCAATGGAGCGAAAAATTCTCAATTTTTGAGAATTATACAACAGCTCCATTTTGGCTAAATAATAATAAAAAATCAGGAGTGTCTGTCCGTTTTTTATTAATATAACTGTACTCAATTATGATTATTATTTAAGCTATAGAATGAGCGTTTCTGTAAAATCAGCTCTTTTTCAATTAATATATCTGTACTCAATTAAGATTATAATTTTAAGCTATAAAAAGGGTGTTTTATTAAAATTTGCTGTTTTTGATTAATATATTGAATTATTGGTTTTCTTCATTTTTTATTATCAGAGCTGTAATCTATGATTATAAGCCCGAGAAAATAAATTTTAAATCAAGGCAAATACATTACATATATCTTAATTATAAAAAAGTATTTTTTTAATAAATAGAATATAATTTCACTGTAGTCTCTAGTTATAAAACGAATTCACAGTACAGTCAAAATACAGAAATGCAATCATGGTTAAACCAGCTGTGAGATTTAATTAAAGCAGCAACCAAATTTATTGAGATGAAAAAGGTAAAATACTACTTACTGACTTTGAGTGGAGATATCATAACTTCATTTGTTATACAACAGCTTTTTATAATCCAATCGTAAGAAACTATGTCATTAAAGCGAAATCTTTACCTAAAGCATCTCCTCCATATCTAGGCTGAATTTATTTCACAACTCTGAATATGAAAAAGATGCATTTGGTATGCGGATATAACATAAAACAATCGCCAGCGAATACACACACAACTATGCCCGCGTTTTTTACTATGAACCGTTAAGAGCGTTGTCACGTGGTAGTAATAGGATATGGGTCGTGGGGAGAAGAGAGAGAATACTCAAATAGACAAAAATATTGTGAAAATTGAGCTAAGTAGAATATAGCGGATGGGGAGTGCTGGGGCGAATTGAGGCATTCACAAATTATTGTCTTGAATGAGTATTTTTTGGCGTAAAAGGATTTAAATCGGCCGATAAGAAATTTAATCAATAAATGAGTGTTAGTTTTAATCAATAGATTTAAGCGTGTAATAGATATCCAAACTGATCTATAACATCCAGGACATTTAAAGGATATTTATATGCTTAAAAAATATATATCTAAAGGACATCTAAATCGCTACCTCTATAAGATATAGTTCGCCGACCGGATTGTATGGTGGGTAAAGCACCGTGCTACGGTTCCGGGTTCAACTCCCGGCGGTCGAGGTTCGATCCCCGACTGGGCGTGTATGTCATTGTGTCCGTATCTTCATAGGGGGCAACGTTGGTCCACCTACTAGGTGCCCCCATAATAAAGTGACCAACAACTCCGGCTTTAGTTGCGGCCAATGCCTCCAAGGCATGGTTAAGTCCTGCCATTCGAAAAAAAAATAATAAGATATAGTTCAGGGCTTATAGATATCTAATATTCATCCGAAAAAGGGTATCTATTGGAAATGTATTTATGACATCCATAAGAAATCCATCAGTAGACATCTTATGTAGCTAATGAAATAGATGTCCCATAGATATTTAATTGCCCTACAAATCTATTGGATGTGCGTGTATAACATCCATAAGAGATGCATTTGTAGACATCTTATTTACGTAGAAGATTGGATGGCTACGGAAACAAAAATTTACTCAGTTTGAAAGGATTTTCAGAAAACTCTCAAAATCTAGTAAGATTTTTTTTAAAATCCGATGCTTATAGCTTGAGTTCAGTGATCATCCATCATGTCACCAAATTTCATTAGTCGTTTTTACGTGATTTGAGAAAAAAAAATTGCGTTGAATCCAATTATAAAATGTAATTATATTTTATAATTGGATCCACAAATAAATGACTATTACGAAGAGACCTGTTCGGTACATTTACACAAATACTCTGAAGAATATCACTACAGTCTACCATATTATTGACAACTTTATGAAAAAAATAATAAACCAAATAGATCACGACGAAAACTTAAACTAGGAAGTCCAAAAGCACTTCTCAAGTAACATGAATAAATATTCGGAATGTAAATATGATTACTTTTGTAATATAAATAACGTGCAAACTGAGTCTGCACCCGCTCAAGAATTTTCATTTTATTTTTATAATACGGATCCCGAATAAGACTACAATATTCAAGATAGAGCGTATCAAACTGCAGTATAAGATTTTTAAAGCATGAAGGTTTGAAAAGTCTTTATTTTTGCACTTAGTTTTTTGTAATCTTTAGAGATAATGTTATTGATATGGATTGAAAAATCAAGTTTCCTGTCAAAAACAACGCCCAAATAAGTTATCGAATCCGAACGAAATAAAGGAAGATTATTAATATGATATGAATAAATTAAAGTTTGAGATTTACGAGAATAACTAAGAATACTACATTTCATAACATTAAGAAGTAATTTGTTGTCAATGCACCATTCATATAAACTATTAGGAGCACTTTGTAAAAGACAAGCATCATTAACAGACCGTATATCTTTAAATAATTTCAGATCATCAGCAAATAAAAGATACTTAGAAAATTTCAAAACTAAACACAAATCATTAATAAACAAAATAAAATGTAAAGGTCCCAAATTAGAACCTTGGGGAAGACCAGAAGTACAGGTAAAATTCTCAGAAACAGCACCATTAAAATACACACAAAAAGCAATCTATTACTCAAGTAAGGAAAATCCAGTTAGTACGATTAATTTGAAAACCCAAGCCAATTAATTTCTTAAGAAGAATACCAAAGTCAATAGAGTCAAAAACCTTGGAAAAATCGGTATAAATGACATCAAGTTGAGATCCGTTTTCAAACGAAGAAATAATATTGTTATTTAAACAAAATAAATTAGTAAGCGTAGACCGTTTAGAAATAAAACCATGTTGAAATGAGGAAATTAAATTTTTAACTTGCTGAAAAACCTTATTGTGCAATATAATTTCGAATATCTTAGAAAAGGACTTAAAATAGCAATATGTCGATAATTTTTGCAATCATTTATATCACCCAGGAATAATTTTAGTGTGCTTCTAAGCATCTGAAAAAGTGCTTGGAGGCATACTAAAATTATTCAGTAAAAGTTGTTCAGTAAATTGTAAAAGTTTTTAAAGAAAGATTAAATAAAATAAGATGAAGATAAATCAACCCATCAGCACAACCTTTAACAATAAAGGAAGGTACATTGTCAACACCAACAACTGAAGAAGACTTCAACTTCTTAAATGCCAAAAGAATATCCTCAAAAGTAATATTATCAATTTTAATGTAATCATACCAGGAGCTGCAGAAGAAGGGAGAATTTCTGTCATAATCAGAACTAGATTTGTACACAGAGCTAAAATAGGTGGCAAAAACATTAGCGATATCACGATTGTCATTAAAGCAGACATTTTTATAACAAATATTGTTAGGCAAAAATTTATTTTTATTAAAATAAGACCAGAACTTTTTAGGGTCTGATATCAGTTTATTTTCTGTATTGTGCAAATAAGAAGCACAATCCTTACCAATGCTGTTCTTTATTTAGATGTAAAATACTTAAATTCATCGGAAATGATCGGATCTCCACTTTTTAATAAAAGCCTACGAACTTTACTTTTACATTTAATTAATTTAATAGTTTCAGTGGGATACCAAAAGGGGAATTTTTTTCTTGAAGATTTCACAGGAATCGTATTTAAAACATCATAAAGATACACATAAAAGCAATGCACAGATTCATCAACATTATTAAAAGCATTCAGAAAATTCCAGTCAGTCTCAGAAAATAAATGCCACATAGTAAAAAATCAGCTTTTTGAAAATCATAACCACCAATGCTACTACTTTTCTTAACAGGCCGAGTTGGAACATAATTAATAAAAAATAGATAATGCAGGATGATAATTATCTTCAGAAACCGACGGTCTATCACTGTGCTCAACAAATATATTACAAAAATTGATATTAGACAAAATAAAATCTAAAAATTTGTTGTGACAGTTAGGTACCGCATTAAATTGATTTAAATTATAGAGTTGCAAAAAATTAAATAGTTCATTTAAAATAGGATCCGAACAATTAACATTAAGACACTCTGTTGTTACAGATAAGTTAAAATCACCACAAATAAAAATATTATCATATGTAGTGAACTTCACAAAAACATCAAAAAACTTTACATAAGTTTCCCTACCAGAACCAGGAGGGAAATAAATAACACATAAAAGCATTTTAATCCGATAGTTCACAACAATGGAGATCCAAAGACACTCAAGGTTCAAATCAGGAACATCAATCCGAACAGCTGAAAAACATTTTTTAACAGCAACAGCAACACCCCCACCTCGTTTAAAAGAACCAGTTGAAGAATCACGGTCCCTCCTAAAAATATCATATCTGTCATCAAACAAATCCGAAGAGTCAATGCTACGACATAGCCAAGTTTCAGTTAAAAAAATAATATCATAGTTTTCAGAAGCAACTGATCAGAAAAAATCATTAGTTTTAGTACGCAAACCACGAACATTCTGGTAAAACATTAGTGCTGTAAAAGTAACGACAAAATGAGTATCCGTATGTATTTGTTACTTAGATGTTCACTATTCGTTACTAAGTATTCGTTACTCGTTACTACTAATAGAATCGGTAATAAGGTGTTATATGTGCCCCATAACAACACATCCGGGACAGTGTTGTTATGGGTATATGCCGCCCATACATAAACCCATAACAAAACCTAACCAAAAAGAATTATTTTTAGCGAAGTTGTACAAAGTTGTATTTAGATCTTATTTTCTCTGATTTATAGATTGTTTTTATACACATTTATGGTTTTATACAATGCTAAATTATCCAAATTACTAAGAGTGCACATAGAAATCTTCCAAAGACATATGCCATTCTGTTTTTTTCTCAACCCCCCTTTTTTTTAATTCTGAACACTGTTCATTCTTATCATAAAAAGTGTAAAGGAAAGCTTGTGACTCGTGTTTTTTCTGAGAGCGGGTTCTCGAATATTGAGATCCACGGATTGGGCCACATATATAAAATTCACAGGGCAGGGGATCTCAGTATGATATCAACTACTTTGCGTCTCTACAAGCATAATATCTTTATTATTTGTGAGTTCTTATTTCATATCAAAAACTTCTTTTGCTGGACCATTTTTCGAAGTAAAATAAAAATTACCATATTTTAAATTAAAATTGTTTAATTCAGTGAGAATTATCTATTTTTAAGATATTTCCAGTTCTATTTCTGCACTTTTGGGATGAAAGGGGTTAGCCCCTTCTGTGGGTGCATATATGAGAGCATTCTTTAAACAAAAATTATCACTCCTTTCATACAGAAAGAATGGTTGCACCGGACTATGCGTATTCCATGAGTTCATGGAATAAAATGTACCATAAAATAGGGCAGATGCCCCGTAAAATAGGGCAGATAAAATAGGGCAGTCGGCTAAACGCCGACATTTTAGAAACATACTGAACTTTATTGAATTATTTTAATAAAAGTGGCTTGCGCAGGAGTGGGCATAGAAATCCCGGGTCCCTCCCAATTTTTTGTATATTTTTTAAACAATTACTTAAAAAATGTGTTTAAGTTTCCATGCCAAATATTTTTTTAGTTCGAAATAATATTTTAAATAATAAAAATGTGTGAATTCGTTTATTTTATAAAAATATAATTTTTTAAAAGGTGTATTTGAATAATTTGTTATTTATTACTCATTTTTCGATTCTAGCTTAAAAAAAAGGAAACGTTCGCAATCCTGCTTCGGAACCACCCTGAAAGAAAGAATTCTGATTGCACCACTGTTTTGTACTAAAATGTTAGAAAGCCCGAAATTAGCACCCCTTACTAATATAGATATTGCTCCTATTATAGATATTGCTCCTCTACAATTATAAGAACACCCCCTCCCCCCCCCCGCAAAAAAAAGTTCAACTGCGCATAAGAACATACTATACACCGGATCCTATCCCCTCATTGTACGACCCATATCAATAGAGCAGCAGATACTATATCCATCTCCATAACTGTAACGAAACATACAGATTCTTCCAAACCTCATCAAAACGATACCATTCGGCTCGGCACAAACGAAATGCAACCGAAACATACTACTACTCAAATACCGAAACTTATTTTTCCCTTCAAACAACGAGAATCTACAATCCTTCCGGTATCTAGTAACGGAACGGAACATACTATTATTCAAAGGCCGAAACTCATTTTCTTCCTACGGCAGTCTTGTATTCGAAGTTCGAACCTGGTCGATCCGAAATGCTCACTCCAAAGTCATTTTCCCCCTTGAAACCGCGATCCGATATCCAGTAACAAATAACAGAAGATATTAGTACTCGATAACTGGAACCCGTTTCCCCCCTAGTTCGCCTCGCCTTGCAGTCTGTATTCGAAGTTCGAAGCTGCTCGATCCGAAAGAGCTTCGGATCGAGCAACGATATCAACCGAAAAGTAGCAATTCGTTACTTCGAGTCTGAGTGATTATCCGCATCTTAGTACCGAATACATACGATTTGCTTCAGCTCTATAAAACATAGTCACTTGTCGGAATCCCGAATAGATTTATCGAACTCAGTTCCGGAGTCATCAGAATTCACTTCTAAAACTTGGTCTTTTCTCAATCTGCCGAAAAACTCCGACGCAAGACATTCATTTGGCCAAACTGAAGCATCCATTAACTATTAAAAATCACTCTCATACACTTCAACATGGAAAGAAGAGTAAGTTTGAAATTTAGTCTTCAGTTTCTGGCATAAAAGAAAGTCTAAATTCAAGGGGCAAAAAAAAATCCGTTACTTGTTTCTTTGTTGTCTCAGGACTTAATCTGGACAAAAAAATTGCTTTTCTACGTGGCAGCCTTTTCACATTACTTAAGTTCGACTCTTTCTTGGATCCATTAACAATAAGTTTACTTTTATTTTTCCTCTCATTTTGCACAGGAATACTTACAGGAAAATTTTCGACAATCGGCACTGTCGAGACAGAGTATATAACTGAAGCATATGTCTTTTTGGCGCATTGAATTTTGTTGGCTTGATTAAGTCCAGAAGAAACAGAAGTCGGAGAAACTAACTGACAAGCACCAGACATTTCCCTTGACTTTCCGTTAGAATTCACAATCCCATCAGGTACCAAGCAAATCTGGTTAGCGATACATTCAAATTTACTAGAAATATCCTTTCGAAACGAAGTAAATTCATCCTTTAACTCCCTAAACAAATCTTCTAAATTACTGGAGGAACGTTGGCTTACATTATCTCCGGCAGATAGCACCACATCACCAACCAGCTTCCCACTCGCCATGAAATCAGCGGAAACTTCTTGAGAGGCTTCATGGTAAATAAATGATCTAATACACTCAAGTTTCTTTTTAATTAAAGACTTCAACTCACACATAGCGTTCCTGGCATCGTCCCAAACCTTTTGTTTCATATTACACTTAAAATTAATTGCAGTATCCACTTTTACATAGCATAAATCAAGAGCACCAAAAAAGTCGTCCTCCATCATGTCAGCCATCTTGCCATTTTCTCCGATTTCAACTTATATATAGGTAGGTATGCACTCAAATAACCGTTGAGTTAATTATTTTAAAAGAGCGAAACCTTATTTATGCATACCAAATACATAATTAGATAAATTAGATAAATTAGATAAATTAGGCAAGGTAAAATTACTTTGTCTGACCAATGAAGAAAATGAAAAATGTGTAGTAGTTTGAGAATAACATTACTTAAATACAATTTCTTTCCTAATTCTGTTGTTAATAATAATAATATAAACTCTGTGAAGTAAACTTAATCTATGTTACTTTTAATGCTTTTTTTTTCGTTAATATTGCATGTGTGAGCATACTTGATAAACTACACTACTTCGGAAAGACGAAGATCTCTTCCGAATAGCATCTGGGAAGGTGGGAAGCCGGTAGTATCATGGACGGCACTCCTATAGGCCAGCAGAAACAATTGCAGTTTCTTATCCCAGTCCTCTTGATTCCTAGATACCAGGAGCACGAGATTGTTCAAAATAGTGTAATTAGGTCTCTCCACCATGTCGTCGGATTGTGAATGTAAAGGCTTCATCTATGTTTTGTCGATTCCGAGAAATTGACACAGTACTTTAAAAACGGCAGAGGTAAAGTTCGATCCTTGGTCGGAATGAGGTTACAGAGGTGTTTCATACCAGGAAATCCATTCTTACACCACTAACTCTGCTATGGTCGTATCTTCTTGATCGGTAATAAGAAACGCTTCGGACCATTTAGAGAAGTGATCAGTGACAACTAGGATGTACTTGTTGCCATCTTAAGTTCACGGAAGCGGCCCCAGGATGTCAAGGGCAATTCTCTCGAAAGGCTCTCCTACAGTGTAAGAATGTAGTTTTCTACGGCTTCTTTTCTTAGGGCCTTTACGGGCGACACAGGCGTCACGAGCTTGACACAACTTTTCAACATCGTCTGGAGTCGGTCGTAGCTTCTTAATCGGGAAAAGGAAACGCTTCGGCCATTTAGAGAAGTAATCAATGACAACTAAGATGTACTTGTTGCCATCCGCAGTTCTCGGAAGCGGCCCGAGGATTTCGAGAGCTATTCTCTCGACAGGCGCGCCTACATTGTAACGACGTAGTTTTCTACGGCTTCGCTTCTTCGGGCCTTTACGGGCGGCACAGGCGTCACAAGCTGGACACCACTTTTCGACATCGCTTCGAGCCCTAGCCCAGTAGAAGCGCTCGTGAACTTTCTCCACTTTTCTGAGACTTCTCTTTTTCTGAGACTTCATATAGCCAAAATGGCCCCAGTTAAGCCATTATGCAACTCTTTTAGAACCTTTAGAATAAAGAAAAATAAATAAAACGAGCAAATGCACTTCTTCAAGCTGGGGGTTCCGAAGTCGACGTATTTCCAAATTTCAGATCAAGAACAGTCAAAAATTCAAATAGCTTGGTACCGAGAATAAAAATGCACAAGACGCAATAAAAACCACATTTTAAAACTGAAACGTATATATTTACAATTATTTACATCTTTTTTATAGAAAAAATTTGATTTTACATAATTAATTATAGTGACAGCGTCTCTTGAAATCTATTCTAAAAACGCTCTCAGGCGCAATTCGAACATAAACAAAACATCATTCTTTGAAGAGGATCATGGGATAGAGTAGAAGTATACTTTTTCTTCTTTTAAAGCGCGTTGCGCCATCTATAGAAATTAATTTCTACACACTCACCACCTGAACTCCATGGGAGTTCACTTCTTAAATTTCTACAAATCATCTAAAATTCTACATAATATCTAAATTCTACATCAGTGGTTCAAATTCAAACAAAATGGTTCAATTAATCTAAAAAATCTATAAAATTAATCAATCATATAATTCTAATCAAACTCAAATATCAACACAGAGCAAACAATTAAAACATTTTCAAAATATGCAAGATAAAGGTAATGAATTCAAAACATACCTGAAATAAAAAGGATACAGTACAATATTCATGAAAAAGGTAAAAAAGTTTAAAATATGCAGAGTTCAAAAGGAAAAAAAAACAATATAGTTTATTAATGTTCATCAGTCTGAAATTTCTAAAGGATATAAATGTTGAACAGTTCTTTTTAGGATACCATTCGCAGTCTTTATTTCATACGATCGCACATTATTATCTCTTCCGGGTATAGCTTTTTGGATTTTGCCCAATTTCCAAAGGAACTTGTGTTTGTTGTCACCTTCAATTAAGACGACATCACCTTCTTTTAGAGGTGTGCGAGATGTAGGATTTTTCGAGAGATGGGCGGTTTTCAAATCGAGTAAATACAGTTTTTTTCCACTGAGACCAAACTTGTTTCAGAAGAAGAGATTGGTATCTTTTTCTCTTCAAGAGTGAAGATCTTTTAGAACCTACTGCAATAACATCGAAAAAATTAACAGGAAGACAAATTTCTTTTCCGAAGTTTAGAAAATGCATAGGAGTTAAAGCTTCGGGTTCTTCTTTCTCATTATAGACGTATGTCAAAGGACGCAAATTAAGGACGTTTTCTACTTCAACGAGTAGCGTTGACATTTCCTCATAGTTCAATAGGCCTTTACCAATAATTTTTCTTAAGCATTCTTTTACAGACTTTACCATGCGCTCGTAGAACCCTCCCCACCATGCAGCTCTTTCAATGATATTTTTCCATAGAATTCTTTCTTTTGCAAAAAATTTTAACACGTGATCGCTTGAAAGAATGTCGTACAGATTTTCTATATCCTTCTTAGCCTTCTTAAAGGTTTTCGCATTATCGGAGTAAATAACTTTACAATTCAATCTTCGAGACAGAAATCGTCTAAAAGCAAGAAGAAATGAGTCAGTGGTCATGTCTGACACAATTTCTAGATGTAATGATCTAGTGACTCCGCAGGTGATCAAAAGGATGTAAGATTTCTGAGACTTGTCTAAATTTTTAACATATATTGGACCCGCGAAGTCCAAGCCACATACTGAAAATGGAGCTGATTCCGTTATTCGGTCCTTTGGTAAAGGTGCTGTGATTTGATCGGCTGGTCTAAAAAGATATTTCTTGCAAATAAGACATCTTTTAATGATGCTTTTTACCAACTGTCTGCCCTTGGGGATCCAATATCTAAAACGAACTTTCGATAACGTCATTGCAGTTCCTGCATGCATCACTTTTTCGTGATCTCTTTGTACAAGGAGTGTCGTTAACCGTGAATGTTTTGGTAGGATTATTGGGTGCTTTTCTTCCAAAGAAAGATTGCTGAATTCCAATCTGCCACCTAAGCGAAGAATTTCATTTTTGTAAAATTGTTTTTGTTCGCTCCTTATTAGAAAATTTTCAGCTTCTGTCAACTCTTCTGCAGTTAGTGCACCATGAGCTTTGCTACACGGTAAAAAAAAATTCGGAAACGTTACCCCAAAAAATGGGGCAGCTCTTGTAGTTTAAAATTGCGGAAACGTTTCCGAACCATGCGGGTAAAGTATTTAGAAACGTTTCTGCATATGTCGGAAACATATTTACCTATTTTCCTGCATTTTAGGTAAGGTTTCTGGAAAAGATGGGTAACGTTTCTGTATATTTTGGTAAAATATTGAGTAACCTCTCCGTGTATTTCGGAAAGGTTTCCGAGTATTTGAGAAATGTTTCCGAATTCACGAGTAACCTTTCCGAGTTTTTCAGAAAAAAGTAACATGCACTAGATGAAGCGTTTCGAGTATCTTAACCTAGATGGCAGCACCAAACTCTGTCGGAAGGAGCGGTGAGGACGACTAGAATCGAAAGCTGGACCTACGCATTCGGAAGAAAGCACGGTACCACGGCGCTGCGGTTTCCTTGCCGAATTTTGCTTTATAAGTAAACTGACTGCTGCAAAAGTTATTTGTGGTACGGCTTTTTTTGGAAACTAAAAATTTTTTTGAAGTATTTTGTAAATGGAGAGAAAATACCATAATTAATAAATATAAATTAAAAGTTTTAAATCTTTTTTCTTCCACATAAATTATTTTCAGGAGATAATGTGCTGTTTTATTTAAGTATTCATCCGTTTTATTTAAGTATTCATCCGGCGACGTCACCTGGTGACTGGTCACAAATAAACTTCACAGTGACCACACAGTTAAGTTACATCACTCGCAAGTTACCAGACCCTTATTATCGCATGGGCAAATCAGGACTTTGCCCAGGGCCCCAGTTTCAAATGTTGTTCTGAAATATTCTTTTATATGTCAAAATATTATGAAAAAGAAAACAAATTTTATAGATGGGGACCCCCAAATTCATCAATGCCCGGGGCCCCTGTTGGTCATAATCGGGCTGTGCAAGAAGTTACAATGTGACAGTCCTGTGACTTTTGTGACCCTCTGTGACGTCACAGCGACTCTTTTGTGACCATCTGTGCTATTAGGGAAGACGCGTTCACTGTTATCCCTCTGTCGCTTGGCACTTGGCGCATGCGCGCGAAGTCCCAAATAAAGATTTCCTTTCGCCCGTAAATACTTTACCCCGAAATATGGGTTATGTTTCCGAAATCGTGAGTTCGAGTAGAGCATCGGTAGGTTACGCTATACTTTCGGAAACCTTTCCGCTGTAAGTGTGTAACGTTTCTGAATTTTTTTACTGTGTAGATTTCTTTAACTTCGTCACAAACCTTTTAACTAAGGCAGCGATTCTCACCAGTTTTTCAAAACTACTAAATTTTTCTATATCAATTGGATTTTTAAGTTCTTCAATTACACATGCGCATTGCAATATATCAGGATTCTTTCGATATTCTAACTGATCTTCATCAATGACTTCATTAGGCTTTAGCCAAAATTCTGGTGGAAGGCTAAGCCACTTTGGCCCGAATAGCCATACTGGATCTTTGATTAGTTTAGGAAGTTTTGTTCCTCTCGAAACAAAATCTGCGTGGTTGTCCACTCCGGGGCAGTGACGCCAATTTGTAGGTGAAGTAAGCTTTTGGATCTCTTCTACTCGATTTTTCACAAAGGGTTTAAATCCACAACACTGAAGCAATAGAAATTTTTAAAAGTGCAAGCATGGAACTCAATAAAATGCACACTAATTCTAAACCTCTCTTAGAATCTTGGAAGGAAAGTAACGTAATTTCACAAGAATATGCAGAGTCCCTTCTAACAAAAGATAACTCATGTAAAGTGTCAGGCATTGCTTGGAATATTTTGAATGATTGTTTATATTTTGATACTCGAGAATTAAATGAGTTTACTTCTAAAAAGGTAAACACCAAAAGATTTGTTTTGCAAGCTCTGGGTCGAATTTATGACCCGCTTGGTTTCCTTGGACCTTTCACCTTGAGAGTTAAGTGTTTGACGCAAAAATTATATTCCATAGGTATTGACTGGAATGAGGTCATACCAAATGAATTAGTTAAAACTTGGAATGACTGGTGTGATGAAGTTCCCCAGTTGAATAACATTTCCATTCCCCGTTATTATTTTACCGAAATTGTTGATATCAACATTGCTAATTTAGAACTACATATTTTCTCGGATTCAAGTATGTCAGCCTATGGCAGTGTTGCCTACTTGCGGGCAACAACTACAGATGAAAACATTCAAACTCTTTTTGTGGCTTCTAAAAATCGTGTAGCCCCCTTAAGAAGTCTCACCTTACCGAAATTGGAACTGATGGCCGCATTGTGCTCCGCAAGATTGAGCTGCAGCATTTTGGAGGCTTTGAACATCAATATCCCTTGTGTTTTTTGGACTGACTCAAAAATCACTTATTTTTGGATTAGGTTTGCTCAATAGAGCTAACACTTCCTATGATGTGATCAACATAAATGTTTTTACTAAGAAAATTTACAGTCTTCGGATACTTTGCGACATAACCTTTCAGATGATGTTTTATTGTAGCTGCCAACATAAATGGGCTACAATTAACACCAAATAATACTCTAGTGAATTTATAAGTTTTGGGGTTCTTTTGACATGTCAAAGGGATCTTCACAAAACAAAAAACGAGAGACATCTCTGTCTCCTTCGTGTACTAGAATCTGCAAAAATGCTTTTTTCATATCCATAGTAAAAGCAACTGGATAAAGCCGAAAACGTAACAAGATGTTAAAAATTTCTGGATACAAATTAGGGCCAGAATACAAACAATCATTCAGAGATAAACAGCCAGTATCATGAGAGGAAGCATCATAAACAATCCTTTGTTTACTGGTAGCACGATCTAATTTTAAAACTTCTCTGTGTGGCAAATAGAATTTAACACAATCCTCATCTTCTGATTTAGGAACTGTTTCAATTATTCCTTCATTCAAATAGTCCCGCAACACCGTTTTATATTCAAAAAAGAGCTGAGGATTTCTAATAAATCTCTTATTTAATTTAGCTAGCCTAATCTGAGCAATTTTCCTATTATCATTTAAACACTGTTTTCCTATCTTCCATGGCAGCTTAAGTTTATACCTATTGTTTACATATTGAAGATCTGCCTCAAATTGTTTCATTACTTCATTTTTCGATGGGTCAGTGTCTTGTTTTGTGTTTATAATTCCCGAACTCTCTAAGTCCCAAAACTTTTTGATATGTTCAGATATCAAATGTTCCTCAATAATTACATTAAATTTCAGTGAACAATCTTATCCAAATTTTTTGCTTTGCAGGCACCAGCCAAAAATAGTTTCTATCGCAATCAAATATTTGTTCAGATGTTTGATATTTCCAGTTACTAGATCGTAATAATAGTCCGCTCCCACAAGGAGTGTAACAGGGATTTCATTCTGAGGCGAGTCTGCAAGGGTTAAATTCTGTAAATCACCAATTTCCTTAACATCGTTGATTTCTGGGGATGGAATATCAGAACCTGAAATATTATCCGTAACCAGTGCTTCAATTTCCAATTTAGGACCTCACAATATCTTATTTTCTAATTCAAGTTTCACAACATGGTTCAAGTTTCAAAACTTGAAAGAGCCTATCAAGTTTTCCTGATAGGCTCTTTGCTACCAAAGGTGAACACTGATAAATTTTCCTGTCGAATGATATTTAATTTCAAACTATCAGAAACAGATTTTAATACAAATGTTTTCATACTGCCTATATCTAACAATAAGCGAATAATTACTTCTTTATTTTTGTTTTTTGCCTTTACACTACATGTTTGTAAAAGAACTTTATTCTTATCGACACAGGAAATGGCTGTCACAACTTTCTCACTTGGATTTGCATTTGTTTCTTTTGAATTTATTGGATCCAAATGTTCATCGGAGTGATTTTCATTACTCGTCAAATTAATTTTAAAACAAATTGCTCTATTATGCTTTCCAGCGCAAGAACATCTTTGTTTTGATTCACAAAATTTAATTACATGTTTAGGTTTAAGGCAGAGAAAACATCGACCTTGTGATTTCAAAATCTCTCTCTTTTTTTCAACATTAAATGTACTACACAATTCCGATTTGTGACTTTGATTGCAAAAAAGGCAAAAATTTGATGTTTTCTCATTTGTTACTGTAGTTATTAACTCATGCGTACTTGCAAATTCCCGTTTAGGGGATTTTACAATTCTTTGTTTATTATTTTCAACCATTTTAGGTTTCGAGAAAGAAAAAGAACGCTCACGACTTTTAATTTCAATTTGAAGACAATCTAACAGTTTGTTTATATCAAAGGTTGAAGATTCTTTTGTGTTCTGTCTATTATATTCTAAAGTTAAATCAGGTGGAAGTAATTTCAAAATTCCAGGAATTAGCATGGAGCTATATGACTGTGGTTCGAGTCCCAATGTTGTCAGTGATCGCAAATAATTTCAATATCGTCATGTAATCTTTTCAATTTCGAAATATCAGTAGATTTGTAAACAGGATTTAAATTTAATAGCTTATTCACGTGAAAGTTCATTATAACATCACGATTTCCATAGCGGCTCTCGAGAATATTCAATGCAACGTCATCGTTTGACTCTGAAATTTCTAAACCTTCTATAGAGTTCAGAGCTGAGCCACCCAGGTAACTTCTCAAATAATTAAATTTTTCAACTTTTGATAATGAAACGTTGTCATTTACAGACACTTTAAAGATATTCCAAAAATTAGTAAATTGCGTGTAATCTCCGTAAAATTTTTGTATTTGTAATTTAGGTAATTTCACTATCATATTTGTATTGGTGGGGGAGGACCCCGAACTTTCCGAGTTATCAGTAACATTGTTTACAGTACTAATGTTTTTATTTAATTTTAATTTCTTTTTAGCTCGAAAAATTGTAAGCGACACCTTGTCAGAATATTCGAATAGTTTCATTATTTCAGAGTCGAACTCAGCCACAGTCAATAACGGTTGGATCTTTTTATAAATATTTTTAATTTCGTCTGACTTTAGATTTAATTGATGAAGGGATTCTTCTAATGAATCAAAATTCACAGGATCCTTCGTTAAAATAGAATCGATGTCATTTGTCAATTTCGTAATACCAGAATGTAAAATTGTTCTAGTTTTCTTTAATTTTTCAATATCACTCATTTCTAATACTTTCAAATAAACCAAGAATCTTGCAATAATTTTTCAGAACACAAACTTGAGATAAGTATAAATCAAAACAAAGCTTACCTTGGCCGTCTTCACATTAAAAAAAATTAATCCAAAATGATAAATAATAGAAACGAAAGTAAATCTTGAGATCAAACAAATTTGTCTTAAATTCGAACACTCATATTCTTCCTCGGAACAAGCAGCTTTCAAAACAAATCACAATTCCCGGCCGATGCAATATAAATAAAAATAAATAAAACGAAGCAAAAACACTTCTTCAAGCTGGGGGTTCCGAAGTCGACGTATTTCCAAATTTCAGGTCAAGAACAGTCAAAAATACAAATAGCTTGGTACCGAGAATAAAAATGCACAAGACGCAATAAAAACCACATTTTAAAACTGAAACGTATATATTTACAATTATTTACATCTTTTTATACAAAAAAGTTGATTTTACATAATTAATTATAGCGACAGCGTCGCTTCAAATCTATTCTAAAAACGCTCTCAGGCGCAATTCGAACATAAGCAAAATATCATTCTTTGAAGAGGATCATGGTAGAGAGTAGAAGTCAAAGTATATTTTTTCTTCTTTTAAAGCGCGTTGCACCATCTATAGAAATTAATTTCTACAAGAATCATCTAACGAGGGAGTACTAATTGACATCAAAACACTTTGCTGTCGTCCGACTCCCATTTACGATACAGGACTCCATTTCTCAGGCGGAGCGAATCCGACAAAGCCCAGTATTTCCTCGTTGCTGTACTAAATGACGATATTTCTTGTCAGGTGAACTTAACATTGGCCTTTTCCTTTAGCTCCAGAATAGGTTTAATCTCGCTATCATCTAACTTGTCCGCCCGGACATTTCCGTCACTCTATGGATCTTGAGATGAGACAGAGTACAACGCATCTGCGTTTATATAAGATGCTCCTTTCCGATGAAGTATTTCTATATCATATTCATGTAACCTCTGTATCAATGTAGCTATCTGGACCTCCGGATTCTTGAAATTTAAAAGCCAGGTTAAAGAGGCAAGGTCCGCTCGGAACAGAAACTTTTGGCCGTACAGTTAAAGATGGAAATGCTCCACGGCCTTAACGATAGTGTTACGAATTTTCGGGGCAACCCGCTGCTCTGGGGCTTAAAATGATTTAAAATTCGTATTCTACGCTTCAAATAGATAAATTTTGCTTTTTGTTGCATCAAAATCGGCCAATTAGAACCGGAGATACGGAGGTTTCGCTTTCCCATATGTTTTTCTATGGGCTTCTAGAAATCTCGAGAAATATTAGTCCTAGAGCTTAGATCTCTTCACTTCTGAGGACTTATTTTTGGCGCCAAATTTGGCGATATTTCGCCAAAAGTCGCCAAGTTTGGCGACTTTTTGGTCATTTGGCGCGATTTTCCCAATGGGGCCTGGAAGTTGTTTTTCCTGCATTAAAAACGCATAATAACCTAACATTTCTCTTCTATGACGTAATCAAAATTCACGCTTTATGTAGAACCCTCGAGAAATTGACTTTTCTGGAAACCTCTTGTAGCTCCTGCGCCGGCTATTTATAGAAGAGCGCGTCGCCCCGACAGTCAGTGCGAGCTGAACGCTCGATGTGTGAATAGCTCTCGGTACGTTTGTGTGAATTGATAGTGCTATAGAAGCTGTGTTTTAGCTTGTTTTGTGAAGCTGTTTTCAAAGTGCTGTGTGTAAATTCTTCATTGCTGTGTCTTAAGGGATTGTGTACTATATCCCTTGAATATTTCTACGGAATTTTTGCCTGTGAAAGTGACTTATTTTGGTGTGAGAAATACAGCATTTGTGAGAGCTTCTGATCCAAGCGGATTGTTAAAAGCACGTTATTGCTAGATTGTGCTTGTGAATTGTGTACAGCTGATTGTACTACGAAGATCTAGAAGCAATAAAGTTTGTGTTCCATCCTGACAAGTGACTTTTTACTTGAACTTTTTACACCAACAGGACTTTAGAACGACGAACCCAAGGAGTAGCAGAGTAATTCCGCAACATTTGGTGTCAGAATCGGGATTCTAAATAAAGACTTTAATTTTCCAGTTTATGGTTTTGACTAGACAAAAAAATGGAAGAACAACTTCAAAAGCTCATGAATATGATGCAAGAAATGAAAGCCGGACAAGACGAGATGAAAGCCGGACAAGACGAGATGAAAGCGGATTTAGAGAAGAAAATTGAAGCAGGACAGACCGATTTAGAAAAGAAAATTGAAGCCGGACAGACCGATTTAGAAAAGAAAATTGAAGCCGGACAAGAACAGATGAAAGCGGATTTAGAGAAGAAAATTGAAGCCGGACAAGAAGGAATGAAATTGGGATTGGAGAAAATGGAGACTGCTTTGGGAAAATTAGAGAAATTCGAAAAGAGTGTGCAGGAAAGTCAAGAGATAATGGAGAAAAGAATGTCGCTCATAGAAGAAACTCAAACGAAATATGAACAAAGAATTGAAGGAAAAATAGAAGAAAATGTTAAGGAATTGCAGCAAGATATTTGCAGAATGCGGGAAGAATTTAAGAATAAAATTGAGGAGAAACTAGACTGGAAAGAAAATATAGTTTCGAAAATACAGGAAGAATGTGAAGCTAAAATTGAAGAAAAATTGGACTCTCTCGTAAAGCTGGGAAAGTTACCGGAAAACATCAGACTGTCGTCACGCCGCCCAGCAGTGAAACTTACCACTTATGACGGAAAGACTCCCTGGGAAGCCTACAAGACCCAATTTTTAATCGTCGCCAAAGCCAATGGTTGGAGCGAGTCCGAGAAAGCGGACCAACTGGCCGCTTCCCTTAGCGGAGATGCAATTAACGTATTGCAAACTATTGGAGCGACGAAGATAGGAGATTTTGACGCCCTCGCAAGTGCCTTGGAGATGAAATTCGGAGAGAAGTGCCTGAAAGAATATAGTAGAATCCAACTTAAGTCAAGGATGCAGAGATCTGGCGAGACCCTCCAAGAGCTGGCTTCCGACATAGATAGGCTGTGTCATCTAGCCTATGGCAGTTATCCTGATAATGTTCGAGAAGAAGTTGCAGTACAACATTTTATTGAAGGCCTCGTGGACTCTGAAATTCAGAAAGCATTGATCTTGGCGGATTATAAAGATCTCAGGTCTGCCCTCGTATTCGCCATGAAGCTAGAGGCAGCTCAGCTGGCCGTAAGAAAAGAGCGGCATAATGTTAGAGCTGTGTCATTCCAGGAGCCTACGGATGGAGAAATGGAGAGATTAGAGAATAAATTAAAGACCCTGGAAAATCTGGTGGAACGACAAGAGCAGTCAGAGCCAAGAAAAGTGAAATGTTGGAGGTGCAACAGCGAGGGGCATTTACGAAAATACTGCGACGCACAAAAGAACTCTCGTCGTAAAGATCGCAGTTATCAACGCACCAGAGAAGCCCATGAAGGAAGACAGAAAAGAGACGACTTTCAGGAACAGAGGCTGAGGGATATTCAAAAGCCCCGTTTGAAAGTCTTACAGATTTCATCAGTGAATGGCGGCAGTGATGGACTATTCGTACTGGGATACGTTAATGGTTCCCCATGCCACATGGTGATTGATACTGGAGCGAACGTAACCATCATAAGGACGGATCTGGCCAAGAAACTGAACTTGAAGATTATCTGGACTCCGCCCTCGCTGACCCTCCAGACTGTGACAGGTGACAAGATCGAAGTGGGCGGAAAAGCGCAAGTAGAAATCACGTTTGGAAATGCCAGATACGACCATGTGGTATATGTCGCCAATATTACAGACTCTTTTATTCTCGGACTCGACTTTTTAAAATCGCACAAATTTAACTTGGACTTTAAGAATAATGAGCTTCGTTCAGACTCAGAAGAAATAGCTGCGTTCGATATTAGAAATGAAACTGTTTTGCCTGTTCAGCAAATAATAGCCCAGACTGATATCACTCTACCTCCCAGAACTGATTCAATAATTTCTGGAACAGTAAAAGAAAGCAATAAATTCCGTTTTGGATTAATCGAACACCCAAACAATAGTGATTCCGTCAAAGGAGTACTTGGGGGAGCAAAACTTGTGGACTTGTCGCGGACAGAAATTCCAGTTAGAGTAGTAAATGTGACGGACAAGTCGAAGGTGATAAAGAAAAATGAAGTGTTGGCGACATGCACTCCTGTTACCTGCATTAATAAGAAAATCAACCAAACGACAGCTAAATCTTCCGAGTGCCTGACGAAGGAATTATTACAAGACGTGGAGTTAACGGCAGAACAGAGAAGCGCTGCAGAGAAAGTAATAGCTGAATTTGAAGACCTCTTCTCTCGTACTTCCGGTGACTCTGGCCGTACGAGGTTAACGCAGCATAAAATAGACACAAGCAGCCATTCTCCCATCAAGCAACATCCTAGGCGGCTGCCGTTTGCTAAGCAAGAAGAGGTGAACCGACTTTTAGAGGAGATGCAGCGTGATGACGTCATCGAGCCATCGACTAGTCCGTGGGCCTCGCCGATTGTTTTGGTCCGAAAGAAAGATGGTTCCACCAGGTTCTGTGTTGACTATAGACGTCTGAATGACATTACCAAGAAAGACAGCTACCCTCTTCCGAGGATAGACGACACATTGGACACTTTATCGGGAAACGAATGGTTCTCCACTCTGGATCTCAAGAGTGGCTACTGGCAAGTAGAAATCCATCCCGATGACCGTGAAAAGACTGCGTTCACCACGGGACAAGGATTGTGGCAGTTCAAAGTTATGCCTTTTGGACTCTGCAACGCACCTGCTACATTCGAGCGACTAATGGAGACAGTGTTGAGAGGACTTTCCTACGAAGCATGTCTCGTTTATTTGGACGATATCATCATCGTCGGAAGGACTTTCGAAGAGCATCTCGAGAACATTCGGAAGGTACTGCAGAAATTAAAAGAGGCAAACTTGAAACTAAGTCCATCAAAGTGCCATTTGTTTCGTCGGGAAGTACGTTACCTCGGGCACATAATATCCGCCCACGGAGTCCGAACAGATCCCGAAAAGACGTCCGCAGTCCAGAACTGGAGTCGTCCCGAGAATATCCACGACTTAAGAAGTTTTCTCGGTCTGTGTACTTACTATCGAAAATTCGTGAAGGGCTTTTCTCAAATTGCAAGACCTCTTCACAAATTGACCGAGACTGGACAGAAATTTCTATGGACTGAGGAATGTGAGGACGCATTCAACGAACTGAAGACGGCTTTAACATCTTCGCCGATCTTGTCGTATCCTCACCCTGACAAGCCATTTATCCTGGACACAGACGCGAGTAAGGAGAGTGTCGGAGCAGTTTTGTCCCAGGAGATAGATGGCCAAGAACACGTCATTGCTTACTGGAGCAAATGCCTTTCAAAGGCAGAACGTAACTATTGTGTTACGAGAAAGGAACTCCTTGCTATCATTAAAGCCGTGGAGCACTTCCATCATTACCTGTATGGCCGAAAGTTCCTGCTCCGAACGGACCATGCCTCTTTAACCTGGCTTCTAAATTTCAAGAATCCAGAGGGCCAAATAGCCAGGTGGATACAGCGATTACAAGAATATGACATCGAGATACGTCATCGGAAAGGGGCATCTCATGGAAATGCAGATGCTTTGTCAAGAAGGCCCTGTATAGACAGCTGTCGCTATTGCTCCAGGGCAGAGAAAAATTACCATCTGAAACATCCCGCTGTCCGCCAAGTTACATCATCGGCATCATCTCAAGATCCCTGGAGTGACGAAAATGTTCGGGCGGACCAATTAACAGACAGCGACATCAAACCTATTGTGGAATTTATGGAAAAATCCAGCGCTAAGCCCAGTTGGCAAGAAATATCATCTTAGAGTCCGGCAACAAAACAGTACTGGGCTTTATGGGATTCGCTTCGCCTGAGAAATGGAGTCCTGTATCGTAAATGGGAGTCGGACGACGGCAAGATGCTCCGATGGCAGTTGGTACTCCCTCGCTCGAGGATTCCGAAGGTTCTAGAAGAACTTCATAATGGCTTAACTGGGGGCCATTTTGGCGTAATGAAGACCCTGCAGAAAGTTCGCGAGCGCTTCTACTGGGTTAGGGCTCGAGCCGACGTCGAAAAGTGGTGTCAAGCTTGTGACGCCTGTGCCGCCCGCAAAGGCCCGAAGAAACGAAGCCGTGGAAGACTACACCGTTATAATGTAGGAGCGCCTTTTGAGAGGATTGCCCTCGACATCCTGGGACCTCTTCCGCGAACTTCGGATGGCAACAAATACATCCTAGTTGTCATTGACTACTTCTCTAAATGGCCCGAAGCGTTTCCTATTCCCGATCAAGAAGCTACGACCGTAGCAGAGGTATTGGTGCAAGAATGGATTTCCAGATATGGAACCCCTCTGCAACTTCATTCCGACCAAGGAACGAACTTTACCTCTGCAGTCTTTAAAGGACTATGCCAACTTCTCGGAATGGACAAAACCCAGACTACGCCTTTACACCCACAATCCGACGGCATGGTGGAGAGGTTCAATCGTACAATTTTGAACAACCTCTCGCTCCTGGTATCTAGGAATCAAGAGGACTGGGACAAGAAACTCCCCCTGTTCCTGCTGGCCTATAGGAGTGCCGTCCATGAGACTACCGGCTTCACACCTTCCCAGATGCTGTTCGGCAGAGATCTTCGTCTTCCCGCCGATCTACTGTTCGGCCGCCCTCCAGATGCGCCTTCATCGCCAGAGGAGTACGTGGGAAACCTTCGGGCACGGTTTGAAGATGTACATCATTTTGCTCGGGAGCGGATCAACCTGAACACGGAAAAGAAAGACTCGCTACGACACGAAGGCTACGGGACACGAGTTCAACGCAGGTGACAAAGTTTGGCTATGGAATCCTACTCGACGGAAAGGCCTGTCTCCCAAGCTGCAATCGCCGTGGGACGGTCCTTACACAGTCCTAAACCGGCTGAATGACGTCATCGTACGGATTCGTAAGTCACCAAACTCGAAGCCAAGAGTTGTACATTACGATCGGCTTGCCATCTACCGCGGTTGTAATTAGCTCAGACCATGGTCACTATGGCGTAATTCCTCTTTTCTTTCAACTCTCATTTCTTTCCTGTCTTTCCCTTCTCTTCCTCTTTCTTCAACTCTCTTTCTCTCACCACTTACGCCATGTTTAGTGTACATATTTGTAATATATTGGATTTTATTAATGTGTATTTGTTATTACATTGATTACTTATTACAGTGTAATTATTTATTATGATGATTATTTATTTATTAATGTGTATTTGCTTATTGTGCTTGATTACTTGCTTGAATTATGTTCTTAAGATCTTGTTAAGTGTTATACAGTGTAGGTACCTGTGTGACCTCCTAACTAGGGATTGTACTGCCCGGGACGTGCAGTCCTTGGGAAGGGGGCAATGTTACGAATTTTCGGGGCAACCCGCTGCTCTGGGGCTTAAAATGATTTAAAATTCGTATTCTACGCTTCAAATAGATAAATTTTGCTTTTTGTTGCATCAAAATCGGCCAATTAGATACGGAGGTTTCGCTTTCCCATATGTTTTTCTATGGGCTTCTAGAAATCTCGAGAAATATTAGTCCTAGAGCTTAGATCTCTTCACTTCTGAGGACTTATTTTTGGCGCCAAATTTGGCGATATTTCGCCAAAAGTCGCCAAGTTTGGCGACTTTTTGGTCATTTGGCGCGATTTTCCCAATGGGGCCTGGAAGTTGTTTTTCCTGCATTAAAAACGCATAATAACCTAACATTTCTCTTCTATGACGTAATCAAAATTCACGCTTTATGTAGAACCCTCGAGAAATTGACTTTTCTGGAAACCTCTTGTAGCTCCTGCGCCGGCTATTTATAGAAGAGCGCGTCGCCCCGACAGTCAGTGCGAGCTGAACGCTCGATGTGTGAATAGCTCTCGGTACGTTTGTGTGAATTGATAGTGCTATAGAAGCTGTGTTTTAGCTTGTTTTGTGAAGCTGTTTTCAAAGTGCTGTGTGTAAATTCTTCATTGCTGTGTCTTAAGGGATTGTGTACTATATCCCTTGAATATTTCTACGGAATTTTTGCCTGTGAAAGTGACTTATTTTGGTGTGAGAAATACAGCATTTGTGAGAGCTTCTGATCCAAGCGGATTGTTAAAAGCACGTTATTGCTAGATTGTGCTTGTGAATTGTGTACAGCTGATTGTACTACGAAGATCTAGAAGCAATAAAGTTTGTGTTCCATCCTGACAAGTGACTTTTTACTTGAACTTTTTACACCAACAGGACTTTAGAACGACGAACCCAAGGAGTAGCAGAGTAATTCCGCAACAATAGCAAGAAGTTCCTTTCTCATAACACAATAGTTACTTTATACCTTCAAAAGCCATTTGCTCCAGTATGCAATGACATTTTCTTGGCCATCTATCTCCTGGGACAAAACGGCTCCGACACTCTCCTTACTTGCGTCTGTGTCCAGGATAAATGCCTTATAAAGATGAGGATACACAAGATCGGAGCAGATGTCAAGGAAATCTTCAATTTGTTGAATGCATCATCATATTCTTTAGTCCATTGGCTATTTTTCTCCAGTCACGGTCAATTTGTGAAGTGGCCTTGCAATCTGAGAAAAACCCTTCACGAATTTTCGGTAGTAGGTACACCCTCTCAAAAAAGTATTCTAGTATAAGTGAAATTTCCTATTTTAGCTTTGAGAATAATTATTAAGTTTTTGAAAAACGCACAATTCTTCATAAATATGACAGGTTAAATATAAGCAGACATAGCCTAATTCATATTCTATGATAAATAATTTTTAATATACTAAACCAACGTAGGAAGTTTATCTCTTACTCGAATACTTTTTTGTAAGGGTGTACATAGTCCGAGAAAACTTCGATACTTGTGGACATTTTCAGGACGACTCCAGTTCATGACTGCGGATGTCTTTTCGGATATCCGAACTCCATGTTCGGATATTATGTGCCAAGATAACGTACTTACCGATGAAACAAGTTGCACTTAGATGAAATCAGTTTCAAGTTTGCCTCCTTGAATTTCTGCAGCACCTTCCGGATGTTCTCTAGATGATCTTAGACGATGATGATCGACGATGATGATTTCGTCCCAAACCACGAGACATGCTTTGTAGGAAAGTCCTCTCAACACTGCCTACATCAGACGCTCGAATGTAGCCAGTGCGTTGCAGAGTCCAAAAGGCATAACTTTGCACGCCACAACCCTTGTCCCGTAGTAGACGCAGTCTTTTTCACGGTCATCGGGATGAATTTCTGCTTGCCAGTAGCCACTCTTGAGATCCAGGATGGAGAACTATTAATTTCCCGATAAAGTGTCCAATGTGTCGTCTATCCTGGGAAGCGGGTAGCTGTCCTTCTTGGTAATGTCATTCAGACGTCTATAGTAAACGCAGAACCGGGTGTAACCATTTTTCTTCCGGACCAGAAACGATTAGGAAAGCCCAGGGACTAGTCGTTGGCCCGATGACGTCATCGCGCTGCATGTACGCTAAAAGTCTGCTCACCTCTTCTTGCTTAGTAAACGACAGCCAGCTTGATCTTTCTGTGTTGCGTTAACTTCGTACGACAAAAGTCACCAGAAGTACAAGAGAAGAGGTCCAGCAAACACACACAGGTTCTCTGAACGTCTATTAACGTTCAGAAAACGTTTTCTGAACGTTAATAGACGTTCAGACAGCCTTTGTGTTTTTGCTGGGGGGTCTTCGAATTCCATAATTATTTTCTCAGCAGCGCTTCTCTGTTCTGCCGTTAGCTCCGCGTCTCGTAATAATTCCTTCGTCAGACACTCAGATGATTTGGCTGATGTTCTTATTAATTGAGGTAACAGGAGTGCACGTTGCCAACACTTCATTTTTCTTTATCACCTTCGATTTGTCTGTCACATTCGCAACTCTAACTCGAATGTTAGTTCTCGACATGGCCACAAGTGTTGCACCCACAAGTACTTTGAGAGAATCACTATTGTTCTTGTGTTTGAGTAATCCGAACTGGAATTTATTGATTTCTTTTACTGTTCCTGAAATTATAGAATCAGTTCTTAGAGGAAGAGTGATGTCAGTCTGAGCTGTTATTTGCTAATAAGGTAAGGCTGCTTCATTTTTAATGTCGGACGCAGATATTTCTTCCGTGTCTGAACTAAGCTCATGATTCTTAAAGTCCAAATTAAATTCATGCGATTTTAGAAAGTCCCGTCCGAGAATGAAAGAGTCCGTAATATTGGCGACATACACCACATGGTCGTATCTGGCAGTTCCAAACGTGATTTCTACTGTTGCTTTTCCACCCACTTCGGTCTTGACACCAGTCACAGTCTGGAGGGTCAGCGACGGCGGAGTTCAGATTGTCTTCAAATTTAATTTACTGCCCAGATCTGTCCTTATGATGGTTATATTCGCTCCAGTATCAATTACCATGTGGCAGGGAGAACCGTTCACGTATCCCAGTACGAAGAGCCCATTACAACCGCTATTCGCTGAGGAAATCTGCAATACTTTCAAATGGGGCTTTTGAATATCCTGCAGCGTCTCTCTTCTGTCTTCCTTCATTGGCTTCTCTGGTGCACTGATATCTTCAACCTCCACAACGACAGTAATTTTGTGCATCGTAGTATTTTCGCAAGTGTCCCTCGCCATCGCACCTCCAACATTCAGCTTTCCTTGGTTCTGACTGTACTTGTTATTCCATAAGATCTTCGAGGCTCTTAAATTTACTAATTTCTCCATTTCTCTATCCCGAGGGTCCTGGAACGACACTTCTAACAGTATGCCGCTCTTTTCTCACGGCAGACTGAACTGCCTCCAACTTCATAGCAAATACGAGGGCGGACCTGGGATTTTTATTGTCCGCCAAGATCAATGCTTTCTGAATTTCAGAGTCCCGGACACCTTCAATAAAATGTTGCACTGCAACTTCTTCTCGAACATTATTAGGATAACTGCTGTAGGCTTGATGGCACAGCCTATTTATGTCCGAAGCCAGCTCCGACATAGATAGAGTCCAAAGGGTCTCACCAGGTCTTTGCACCCTTGACTAAGTTGTATTCTGCTATACTCTTTCTGACACTTCTCTACGAATTTAAGTTCCAAGGCACTGGCAAGGGCGTCAAAATCTCTTACCTTCGTCGCTCCAATGGTTTGCAATACGTTAATTGCGTCTCCACTCAAGGAAGCGGTCAGTTGGTTCACAGACTTTCCCAACCATTGTCTTGTGGGACAGTTAGAAATCGGGCTTTGTAAACTTCCAGGGGAATCTTCCCGTCATAAGGCGTTAGTTTCACTGCTGGGCTGCGCGACGACTTCTTGATTTTTTCAGGTATTTTTCCTAGCTTTACTTAACTGTCCAGTCTTTCCTCTAGCTTGTTTACGATCGTTTCCTCAATTATTTCCTTGTATTTCGCTTGATTCTCTTCTAGGACCGACATTCTTTTCTCCATTTCCTCTTGGCCCTGCTTAGTTTGTTCTAAATTTTCTTAGGTTTTCCCTATCTTCTCCTCCAATATTTCTCTCTTTTCTCCAACCCGGTTTTTATCTCTTCTTGTCCGGCTTCAATTTTCTTTTCCAAATCGGCTTTCAACTGTTCTTGTCCCCAGATTTCATCTATTTTTATCTCATCTTCTCCTGGTACAATTTTGTTGTAGTTTTCTTTTACTTCTTCTTTTCCGGCTTCTATCTCTCCTCGTGCAGTTTTCAACTCTATTTTCATCTTTTCATGTCCGGATTTTATCCGGACATATCTCCTTCAACATATCCATGAGCTTTTGCTGAAATTGTTCTTTCATTTTTCTGGTTCACACCATTCACTGGAAAATGATTTCTTTTGAATCCTGATTCTGATTCCAAATGTTGCATAAAACTCTGCTTGTTTGCTGGGTTCGTCCTTCTAAAGTCCAGTAGGTGTAGAGAGTTCTAGTAAAGAGTCCACTTGTTATGATGGAACACGAACAATCAGCTGTACAAAATTCACAGGCAAAATCAGCCAGTAACGTGTTGATAACGGTCCGCTTAGTATAAAAGCATTCACGGCTTGATAATGTATTTCTCACACTAAATAAAACACTCCCACAAGCATAAATTCAGTGTAAACTTACGAGGGAAATCGCTAGCAGTCCCTCAAGACTCAGAAATGTAGAATTTTTAGACAGCACTTAAAAATAAAGCTTCAAAAATCAAGCGAAAATACCGCTTCTATAGAGTAAATACACAGGCTTATGCTTTGGCAGAACGGAATCTGCTTCGCTCGCAGGCTACAGCAATACTGACTGAATTGGCCAACCAGCTCCGCTTTTCTAGATGACGCAGAAGCTATTAGAAACTTCCCGAAGGTTCCCCTTAAAGCGCGAATATTGATTACGTCATAGGAATACAGCTGAATCATTAGGCTAATATGTTATTTTAATGCAAAAAGACCAATTTTACAGGTCCCATTGGGAAAATCGTACCAAATGACCGAAATGTCACCAAGCTTGGCGGCATTTTGTGAGATATCGCGAAATTTGGTGCCAAAAATAAGTCACCAGAAGTCAGGTTAGCGAAGGCCTAGGACCAATATTTCGAGATTTCTAGAAAATGCTCTAGAAACCGATGGAGAAACATTAAACTCCATATCTCGCGTTCTAGTTTAGCCAATTTGGATGCAATAAAATGCAAAATTTAACTATCTGACGCGCAGAATACGAATTTTAAACTATTTTGAACCCCAGAACAGCGGGTTGCCCCGAAAACTCGTAACAGTATCATGATGAGAGGAGGTAGACACCCACTGTGGTGTTTGTTATTTATCCCACAGAATTACTATCAAGATCTAGTTTATAGTTGTTAAATTTAAGATAACATTTTTAATTATGAGGGATGGAATAATTTGTAGGCATTTAAGAAATAATTTGTTTCAAATTTAGTTCCAGGAATTTAAACAAAAGCTAAAATGAATATTTAATTATTTTCATTGTAGCGTGTTTAGTTTTGGTTGCAGTAATAATAATAAAATGAAAGTAGTCAATACTGAGAATATTAAATTACATTTAATATAGCATTTAAAAATTTTAAATACCACGATATATTAAAAAACTCAGCAAAAATATACAATTTCTCTATTTTTTTTACTGCGACAATTGAATACTACAAATTTTTAAATAACCATTTCTATTAAAAGCTTACGAGATTGTATGGTGGGCAACGCTTTCGGGTTGAACTTCCGAGGTCGGGGTTCGATCTCGGACTGGGCGTGGCTGTCATTGTGTCTGTCTCTTCATAGGGGCGACGTCGGTCCACCTACTAGGTACCCCTATAATAAAGAGACCAACAACACAGGCCTTAGTAGTGGCCAATGCCTCTAGGGCAGATAGGCCCACCATTGGAAAAAAAAAACTTCCATTAAAAATTAACGTATAAAATTAAACAATGATTTCTCTACCTTGAAATTTAGTAATTCATTTAGAATGTTTTTATTAAATACTTTTTACAGCGCTAGTTCCATTTTGCAATTTTTTTTAATTATAAACTACTTTTTTATGTTTCTATATTTTTAACAATAAACAAAAGATAAATAATCAGCTCATTAATAACGTATCTTTATAATTGATTTTTACTGTTAGCTGACACATGAAGATCGACTTTATTTTCATTATAACCATGCTCTTGTTAGCCTACCTTTTATATATACAGTATGCCATTGAAGCACATTGCCAGCCACTCAACTTCTGAACGGCTGCTGCTATATTCATAAAAGAGGTGTCCAGGTATAGTAAAGTAGCCAAGCGCTACTAAAAGAAACAGCCTAAAGAAACCTGGTGGAAAACTGCGGAATTATATCTTTTTTTATTATAAATTACTAATTTTTTGTTTGTATATTTTTAACAATTATCAAAATCTGGAAAACAGAACGAAATAGGGAGAAAAAGCGATTAACAAAGTTGTACAGCATCGTGGATTTAGTACGAAAAGACACCTTGAAAATATTACTACGAAGAATAGAACGGTTAAAATGCGCGTTTGTTTTTCGTGTTTCTTACACTGTTATGTCACGATACTCCAGCATCACCCTGCCCCGACAGAGTCACATCTAATAATACGACAAAATAAAAACGCCATCGTCTCTCCTCCCTTACAAACGGAGCTGTTTGCCAACTTTTTTAGCAGCTCAGCCTCTCCCATGAACCTCTTCCCGTGGACTATGGAGATCAGGAAGAGGATCCTGTTAACCAACCTTTCTCACTACAGGAATTGAGGGAAGCAATTAGCTACACAAAAGTCACAACTCCAGGTGATTGAAGATCGTATCTCTGCCAGACTTTTCAAGGGTCTGAACGATAACTCTCTCAAGCTCCTTTTAGACATTTTTAATAAGATCTGGAGTACCGGCAGGCGCGCCTCTACTATTCTCCCGATTCTGAAACCTTCTTTTGTTGAATCGTATCGCCCTATCACCCTGATGGCGGTAATGTGTAAAATTAAAGAGCTGATCATTTCTCTGTGTCTTGCTCATTTTCTCCTTTCGAACAACGTGTTAGATTATATCGTCACTTCGGTTTTTTGCCTTATCGGGACAGCCAAACGGCGGTGACTCAGCTACACCTTGCGATCAACAAGGCTCATTCCCGAAAATAATTTTTATTGACATTCGCTGGATATACACGCCGCTTATGACTCAGTTTACATTGATGGGCTTATTTCAAAGTGCACTCGTCTCCAAATTCGTGGACGTATTACCCGTTGGATTCACCAATTCTTACAAAATCGATCAGTGCGGCTCTCCTGGAGAGGCACTTTCTCAAGAGTGCGTCCTATGCTCAGAGGTATCCCGCAGGGGAGCGTCTTATCGCCTCTCCTTTTCACTATCTACATGTCCGACTTTTTTGATGTTCTCGTACAGGGGGTGGAATGCCTCATTTACGCGGATGACATTATCCTATACTGCTCTAATACTTCTCTGTCCGTCTGTGAAACGAAGCTTCAACTGACATTATCCAGAATCTCCCACTGGTGCGCATACTGGAAACTTTCGGTGAGCACGGACAAATGTTGCGCTATCAACCTCTCGCGCAGGCGGGGCATCAGTGACAAAATATTTTCTCTTAATGGAAGGATTATTACATGGTTGGATGTAGTAAAGTTTTTAGGCTTTCATATCTCTGGGCGAGGTGGCTCCCGCCCTCACTTGGCATACTTAAAAAGGAAGGCGCTTCAACGCATCAGTGTTCTTAAAGTTCTTTCGTGCCGCAGGTATGGCGCCCGCTTCGGTCATTTGCGTCAACTCGCTCTAGCCACGGTACGTAGCCTGTTGGACTACTGGGCTAGTGTACTGTACGGCCTTTGCCCCTCTCTTCTCAACTGCTTGAAAGTCTTCCAGACCTCAGCTCTCAGGGTGGCGCTGGGCCTCCAACATCGTTTCCCAACATCGGTTCACAACATCGTTTTACTGAAACATGCGAGTTGTATGACAATTAAAAGGAGGATTGCTTTGCTCACCCACAGGTTCTAGTTAAAACACTTTTCCCCTCTACAATTGTCTCCTTTGTGGCCTCTTCTCTCGGCCCTCACTTTGTCTCCCCCTGCTTGTCGTTTTCCGGTGCTACCTGGGCTTGACGTTACCTTCGCTCGCCTCAACTGCGATCCGATGCATCTCATCCCTGCGGCCCGACCGCCTCCTCAAGGTCGGAATTCTTGGTCCCTTCGCCTCAATGGGCTTCCTTTTCAAAATAAGGACCTTTGCCCCGCTGCTGTTTTGGGTCTGTTTGCAGATTTTGTTGGTTCCTTGGATCCTTCATTTGTTATCATCGCGACCGACGCGTCGAAATCTACCTCTGTGACTGCGATCGGGGGATGCTCCCTTGCGTTCCAATTTCGATACAAAATTCATAACATCAATTCCATTTTTCTCTGCCGAAGCCCTGGCCCTTTGCACGGCGTTAGATGAGCTAATTATTATCGACAGAGCCACCACAATCATAACCGACAGCCTTTCTGTGCTACAGGCGCTTCAAAAGTGCTCTCGCAAGTCCCCCCACACCATACAACGTCTCCAAAAAATTTTTCTGTTACTGCTCGGATGGTTCCTGCAATTCATCTGTGCTGGGTCCCGGGACATCGGGGTATACCGCTCAATGAAAGGGCAGACTATCTTGCCTGGACTTGCCTCCCGAACGAAATCTGTCTCGAATGGATCTGTCCTGAAGACCTCCTTACTCTTCTAAAGCAGGAAGCATTTTCTCAATCCGCCCAAGAGTACGACAATTATCACTGTAAAAGCTCACATGGTGACATCCCGCCGGTTTCTCTCTCCGGCTTCTGGTTCAATAATAGGTATGCGGATGTCCACTTCTCCCGTCTGGTGTGCCGAGTTATGATTACCCCTGTGCTGCTCTATAGATTTGGACTCGATTCCACTTTCCTGTGGGGTACCTGCGATCCGCCGGATTCCAATGACCACATTCTATTTCATTGCATTAAGTACGCCAAAAACCGTCGCAAGATTTATTCGGCTCTGGGCCTCCCGCCGTCTTTCGCGGGGACTTTCTCGGAGTTTGTCTCGCAGGCTACCTCTTCTCTCCCCTCTCGCCGTGCGCTCATCCAGTATCTTGTTGCAATTAACCGTTAGTCGGCTGTCTGCTCTTTTCGCTTCTGGATCTCTATAGTTAGACTTATCTCTGGATCATTCGGGACGACAGCCCCAGCCCTGGCTAAAGGTCCCAATCGCTTCTAACAAATAAAAAAATATGTCACGATACAAACGGAAGGACAAATGATTATCTTTCGGGCAAAACAAGACACCGCAATGTAGCATAGTGGTATTGCTTGTAATTCCTAATCAAACGGATAGCAAAAGGACCAAATAATTGGGTATGGCGGCTTCGAAGAATGGCCTCCACGTTCGACGACGATCTGTTTCCACTGAGCTTCTTCTTGTGGGGATACCTGAAACAGGAGGTGAATGCGACCCCTAAACAAGCATTGCTTCACCTTAAGCGACTCATTAGGGACGCTTATGCCAACGTATCACACTCTATGTTCCAATGTGCGCAACTTGACTTTCAAACGAGGATCTATATGTGCATTGCAGCTCACGGTGACACGTTTGAATATTTCAATTAAAGGTATAGAATTGTTCTACTAGTGTTTTTATTCCTCAGATCGTTTAGTCATGTCACAGTGTAGAAAATCACACACGCATACACCCACAAAAAATAGCCTTTTAACCGTTTTATTCCTCGCAATAATGATCATAAGGTGTCTTTTCGTATTAAATCGATGATCTTTCTCCTTATCTCGTTCCGTTTTTGAGATAGGAATGCTAACTCCGCAGTTTTCCACCAGGTGCGGTGCCGTCGGCAGTCTCATTCAGTGGCGCATGATTACTTTACTATGCCTAGGCGTCATTTTTGAGGCCTTAATTCACGAAGAAAATTTCGGGTGATTTTGTTGCCGCAACCAGTTGCGAGTACCTCTTTCCTGGAAATTTCCCTCGGTTACGATGTGGAAATAAATATGATTGAAAGCAAATGTGAAACTCCACATGTATGGAACCGTCGAGATCCTAAATATTTAAAAAGATTGCTAAGGCAACATCCTACCTTTAAATACATGCTCTAGCAATCGCCAATTCGGCGAATCTCAGGCGCTTATGAGCACAGCTGAGTTTGTTTATTATGGCAACCTTGCTTGCTCATCGACTTGCCGGAAAGTTGTGTTGTGTTGTGGGATTAAGGCCGATTAGCTACGCATGGGCTCTAGGCCTATGGGTGGGGTGCCCTCCGTGGGGGTCTTTCTAAGGGGTCCTAACCCGTATTTACGCTAAGTTTCGGAGAAAACCACGGAAAACTCCGAACGGTTAGATCGACGGACGCGCGATGGGACCCGAACCCGGGACCTTCACACTTCGCCCGTCTACCATTTTTAGTGGCATAACCACTACGCCATGGTGAGGCGACTTGCCGGAAAGAGTTTCGGCAAGTGGTTGCAGCAACAAAATCGCCCGAATTTTTTTTTTTTTGTAGTATGAGGCCTTTATGAGTATACCAGCAGCCGTTCCGAAGTTAAGAGAGTGACAAGGTACTTTAGTAGGCATACTGTAGAGGTAATAGCATTTTTCAGCTTGATGCCATAGAAACTCCATCTTCAAATTTGGCACACATATTGATAAAAAAGATCTAAATAACATTTTATTTCCGCAAAATAAATAAATAAATAAAAATTCCGATTTAAAATTTTTAAATCTTATTTTTTTAATTTACAAGAAAAAAAAAGTCATTCGGTTGACATAGCCACGTTATATAGTGTAGGAAAGACCTCAAAACATTGAACATAATGACATAAATTTCAACTCTCTAACTGAAATAAGTCTTGTATTCTAGCTTCTTAAAGGTTACCATATCATGCAAAATGTCCGACTTTTCAAAATTTAAAAATTTGATAACATTTGAAAGAATTGCAGAAAAAATTTGAAACTTCACAATTTTCATCTAGTAAGTAACTGCAAGAAGTACACAAAGAATCATTAAACTACAGAGTGAAAGAAAAAATTATATTGGCTGGTTTAGTATGGACTTACCCTGTACTAACATTAGTACTTTGCGCATGCTTCTAAAATTATGTTAAACTCCGGTTACGAACTATGGCTCAGAGAGAGGAAATGCAGTCAGAACCACTATGCGAACTACAGCTTGCGCAGCGGTAAAGAAAAATAAAAGCAGTGTGTAAAGTGCTCGTGAGTTCTCTACACACTTTAGATGAGGTGAGACTCTCTACAACACACTTTGCTTCTCTATATTGTGACAGAGGCCGCCCAAGTGGTGTAGTGGCTTAAGAACCATCTTTAAGTCTTGGGTCCGGGTTTGAATCTCGTCTTGGGCATGGATGTTAACTTGACCGTTCGTTCATTGGGGGTAACGCTGGCCGCCCACTGGGTTCTCTAATAATAAAATGGTCAGTAATTTCTGGTCTTAGTAGGGGCAAAATGCTTGATGAGCGAGTGCCCGCCCATTGAAAAAAAAAAAAAAAAAAAACACTGACAGAGAAAATTTAAGTAAATTGGCACTGGCGTCGGCGGTTGACGTAGCAACATGTAAGCGTTCCAAGGGCCGAAGGCCCTATACTTCTGAACAGGACGTGGGAAAAATGTGATTACAAAAGTTGCTAGAAAGGGTGAGAAAATAGTTTAGAAAACATATAGAAACAGAGAGAATAAGAAAAAAGAAATGTTAGGCTCTCTCTCGCGGATTGGATGCCAACAGTTCCAGAGCGCGAAAGCTGAATGTCAAGACAAGACGGGAATCAGACAGGAAATAAAGCAACGCGACACACATATAATGAGATGTGTAGGGATGGATCAGGAATTAGAGAGGATATTCATGCAGAAAGCGTCTCATGGTCAGCTGTAGCTGTTAATGGTAAATAAAAAAGTTGAAAAGAAATATAGGTAGAGAAAAAGCTATAGCAATTTTAAATTACTCTCTGTGAAATTAAATATATAGTATAATAGTATAATAGTATAAAATATAACGTATAATGTTTTACGGTAAGTTGCTCATTGAACGGGAAAATCCGGTACCCCTATTATCAGCATGTATCAGTCAATACAACGAAACAATTTTAGCTGCGCTGTCGACTAATTTTGCTTATGTGTTCATGATTTGTTTATTTTGCAGCAAAGTCTCGTTTCAACAGACTTTTGTCTTACGAATATACCTGATTAAAGAATATCCTATTTCTGTTCAAAAAATCATTACTACAAAATCAGTCAATTGAATGTATCTTTTGCATATTTTTACGATTTACTAATTCGATCTTCAGCCCCTTCAATATCCGAGATTTTACTTAATTTTCAAGGTACTTAATTTTCAAGTTCAGTATCGTAATTCTAAAATATGCGTTTAAGTGAAATTTTATTTTGATTGCATTTGTAAGGTGTGTCTTCTTTAAACGGAGATATTTTATTCGCTAATCCGAAATATTCACATAAATGAAGTTCGTTGTAATTATATTTTGGTATAATTTTGTATCTCAATACTTCAAAAACAGTATATGATCAAATTGAGGGTTTCTATATATTTTTCACTCACGCGTTAATTCAAAATTGATAAGGTTTTTATTTAAACTTAATGTATGGGAATATCTCACTTCTCGGTCTTGTTAGTTTACATAGTTGTTAGAGCACACTTTTAGTGTCAAATAAAAGCAATATATCGTAACCAATGGCTGTAAACAAAGTTGTCTTACTAAATTGTGTAGGTAAAGCTTTTTTCACTAATTATATTTATTATCATGTCTTGAAACTGAAAATATTCCTGAAAAAAAATTGTTTCCACCCAAAAAATAAATTTTCAAACACTTTCGCTTTCTTCAAGACTTTTAGCCCTTAATTTCCTGTTCCCATCGGTGAGGACAAGAAAAATGCCAAGATGCAAATTATCCTCATAATTTAAAGCTTTAAAAATAAATACATGTATCCCAGTTCTGACAAAAGGCACTGAATTATCGTGAGGGTAATTTAACCAGAAAGTGTTCATATTTGCATTTTTTTTATTAATTCAGAAAATTTAGAAAAAAATGCTTTAGATATTTCTGGATAACTATAGTACATTAAAATAATATACCTAGAGTGCCACTCTTTTTCCACTTAATAAAAGCAGCTTTTATAGTGACTCGATAAAAAGCACAACTAGGGCGAGGAGGGGTAATTGCGTTAGAGGGTGGAGTGGGTCATCCCCCTTGGATTTCACCAATTCATCCATTATAGATTAACCACTATACCGTTTAATAAATCTATCCCACGGCATCAGAAAGCATTTTGAAACTGCTTTAATTTTTGCTGTGTAAAAGTTATAATCGATTTTTTTCAAATTCGGTGATTTTGAATTGGACTTTTCCCATTAAAATACTTTTTTTTAATAAATGCAGTACAAAAGAAAAAGTTGCATATTTATAAAGTTCACAAAAAGGCGCTCGTTTTTAATTGCTGAAAACTTCGTTGTTGTTGTTGTTGCTAATGCCCTCTGGCAACCGCGTTGCGGTGACAGATCCCCCTATATAGGCAGGTGATGGGCCGAAGGAGCGGCTTCCATTTCAATGAGCCCCAGTGGGAGGAAGTCCGTCTTAGCTCGGGGTCCTGTAATTTTGAACCAATTCCAGAGGAGGGACCAACCCCCTGAAATCGGCACCCCCAGAGGTATCGTTTAACAACTTGGAGGACTTTGGAGCCTCGACGGATTTTACGTGCACCAGCTCCCATTAGCGTACACGGTGAAAACTTCGTGGTATTGGTAATTAGTTTTTGAAATTGGATGTCCCAGTTCAACTGTGAAACCAGTATAATAGGATAAGGGGGCCATTACTTGGCCCGGCCAAATTCGTACTTGATCTTATAATGTATACGCTTAAATCTATTGATTAAAACTAGCACTCCTTTATTGATTAAATTTCTTATCGGCTGATTTAAATCATTTTACGCTAAAAAATACTCATTAAAGACAATAATTTGATATCTCCTTACTTCCCCTCAATCCTCCCGATTCGCTAGATTCTACATAGCTCAATTTTCACAATATTTTTGTCTATTTGAGTATTCTGTCTGCCTTTTCTCCCCCACGACCCATATCCTATTACTATCACGTGACCAACGCTCTTCAACGGATAATGGTTCATAGTCACAAACGTGGCTCACGGCTTAGTTGTGTGTGTATTCGCTTCTGATAATTTGGTTTTATATCCGAATACCAAATGCAACATTTTCATATTCAGAGTTGTGAAATAAATTCAGCCTAGATATGGAGGAGATGCTTTAGGTAAAGATCTCGCTTTATGACATAGTTTCTTACGATTGGATTATAAAAAGCTGTTGTAAAACAAATGAAGTTATGATATCTCCACTCAAAGTCAGTAAGTAGTATTTTACCTTTTTTATGTAAATAAATTTGGTTGATGCTTTAATTAAATCTAACAGCTGGTTTAACCATGATTGCATGTCTGTATTCTGACAGTACTGTGAATTCGTTTTATAACTAGAGACTATAGTGAAATTATATTCTATTTATTAAAAAAATACATTTTTATAGTTAATTAAGATATATGTAATGTATTTGCCTTGATTTAAAATTTATTTTCTCGGGCTTATAATCATAGATTACAGCTCTGATAATAAAAAATGAAGAAAACCAATAATTCAATATATTAAACAAAAACAGCAAATTTTAAAGCTTAAAATTATAATCTTAATAGAGTACAGATATATTAATTAAAAAAGAGCTGATTTTGCAGAAACGCTCATTCTATAGCTTAAATAATAATCATAATTGAGTACAGTTATATTAATCAAAAACGGACAGACACTCCTCATTTTTTATTATTATTTAGCCTAAATGGAGCTGTTGTATAATGCTCAAAAATTGAGAATTTTTCGCTCCACTGATTTTTGTCGATTAATGGAGCAAATTTTACTCAATCGGGAGAATGGCTGTTTGAAGTCAAAAATGGAGTAAAAATCTACTCTGTTTGATTATTATTTTACTCAATAGATATAAGCGTGTACCTGTATACTCTACCTTATAATATATATTTTTAGAACGAACTGAATCAATACTTTAAACAGGTATCATAAGTTCATGTTCCAAACTGATATTTCAGTATACAATGTATCTTGAATTTCTTTTTAATATAGGTTACTTGTCCAAATATGAGCAGTTGAAACATTTTTGAGCGACCCTTATCGCTCGACCAATTATCGCTTTGACCAATATGCCACCTTACAGAAGCAGTCGACGGGAAAACATCTAGACCAAGAGCATTCAGTGGATTGATTGGTAAGTCCCTGAGGACGTGCAGTAACTTTCCTATCATTAAATTCCAGGAAATTGAATTTTCGTTTGAGTCCGATATTGACTTTGGAGATCTTAGCACGAATCAACGTTATTTGTGAGAAATTTGTAAGGCTATTTCCTCTGGTTATTGCCCACAAGATCTAGCAAATAGAGACCCTGGAAAACTTTCTCATTCTCGCTGGTTGTCTTTCGCAAATCGCATTTTGCGTTTGTCTTTTGGAAGATCTTATCCAACACAACTTATTGTATTAGCCGCATTCGTAATGAAAGTATACGCGCCAACATGGTTCAGAATCAAGTGTAACAGTGCTTTTCAGGATGTCCCAAAGAATTTGCAATATTTTATATCTCGATTTCAGTATCTCCCAGATAATTTAAACGGTATAATAAAAAACGTTGTTCAGAAAAACGCGTATTTTGTTCATGCAGAAAATGTACTCGCTGCAATGTTATTCGACAACAGAATATCTATCCATCAGATTGCCATTCAGCGTATCATAAAGGCTAGAAAATCTTCGGAACAAACAATGAACATTTGAAGGTTTCAGATTCCAAAGGTGAATTTCAAAAGCAATGACTACATTGACCTTATCCATTAGCAAGCATGTGTTGTGACTGAGCCTCCCATGACAAAGAAATGGACGAGTAGTGTGTTAAAGGAATTACTGAAGTCGGATAAACATCCAAGTTCTTGCGATAAATTTATAAAAATATCCTGCCATTCCCAAGTAGTTGAGAGGATGATTAGGATTGTGACAGAATCTGCGCTTCATGTTGTGGCCTCCATGCAAGACATGGATTCATCCGAGCAAAAACATTCGATAGGAAGCTAATGCCATGTTTTGAAAAAAAAGTCTGATTTCTGAGTGAATTAATCTACTCCTTACATGAGAAGGTAAGACTAGTACAGTAGACACCGGTTATAACGTACTCTCACGGGACCTAAAAAAGTAGTACGTTATAAGCAGTACCACCGGTTAGATTCAATATTACACTAAAAAAGGAAGTGGGCTCATAATTTCATTGTAAAATGTGTTTTAAATAGGTCTCATTTTTTATAATTTAAATTAAATAAAGAGAAAATTCTTTATTACTTACAATTTTTATTGAGATAAATAATCATTAATTTTCTGGTTTTAAATGGGGTGGTGCTACTTTAAAAATACCGTTTTGGATATCTATAATAGACTTTTATAGAGGTATGCTTGGTATAGGCTCCTCTGCTTCTTCTTCACTATCATCAGAATCACTATAAATAGGGCTTTTCAGGAGGCATTTACACTGATGAATGACAAATAGAAAACATGGTTTTGTTCTTAGTCCTACCTAGCAGGTGAAAAAGATAAAAGATCGCTCCCTTCATTCATACACAATTCATCTCGCTAGAGAATCTGAAAACTGACAACGAGTGTTTTTGAGGGTACTGAAATTTACGCGAACATTTTTTTTCCCCAATGCAGCAGGCGATTACAGACATTATCCTTACGCCGTACAGAGATCAGAGAAACAAAACAAACTAAGAATATTTAAATATTCTTAGTTTCAAAGACAAACTAAGAATATTTAAAAGCGCGAACAAGGAAATAAAATTTTTAAGAAAAGCAATGGTTTTATTATAAAAAGTACGTTATAGCCGAAGTACGTACTTTTGTTAAGTACGTTTTAACCGAAGCTAAATAACATTATAAATATAGGACTTCAATCTGGACCTAGCTTCTAGGTACTTTAAAACCAATAGTACGTTATATCCCAGGTCCTTTATAACCGGTGCGCACTGTATGTTCTCTATTTACATATCTTTGCGTACCATTTTCAGTGAAAAACGCTCATCTTCAAGGAATTTGGGGAGGCCTAAGAATTAATTTTACATCGGCTAGCTTTTTACAAATGTTTATATACTCAAAAGTGCAAATAAATAACCTACCGGCATTTCATAATTTTGTTTCTTTAATGAAAAGAGCAGTTGATTTTAAAGCATTTTTTAATTTAATTTCCAAAATTCATGGATCTTGAGGAGGCCTAAGATATTAAACAATTTCATCCAAATTTCAGGGTAAATTTTACTATAAAAATCGCAACTATTGCACATGGTGACGTTTCAAATTTCAAAAAAAAAAAAAAATGTTTTCGCACCACCCTAGTAAATAACCAAATAATGAAAAGTCGCCATTGGTGGCAAGCTATCCTAGCTGTTCCGAAATTTTTATCAAATAAAACATATTGTTGCGGAATTACTCTGCTACTCCTGGGGTTCGTCGTTCTAAAGTCCTGTTGGTGTAAAAAGTTCAAGTAAAAAGTCACTTGTCAGGATGGAACACAAACTTTATTTCTTCTAGAACTTCGTAGAACAATCAGCTGCACACAATTCACAAGCACAATCTAGCAGTAACGTGCTTTTAACAATCCGCTTGGATCAGAAGCTCTCACAAATGCTGTATTTCTCACACAAAATAAGTCACTTTTACAGGCTAAAATTCCATGGAAATATTCAAGGGATATAGTACACTATCCCTTAAGACACAGCAATGAAGAATTTACACACAGCACTTTAAAAACAGCTTCACAAAGCAAGCTAAAACACAGCTTCTATAGCACTATCAGTTCACACAAAACAAGCGTACTCAGAGCTCTTCGCACATTGAATGTTCAACTCGCAACTGACTTCGTTGCGATGTGCGCTTCTATAAATAGCCGACGCAGGAGGTACAAGAGGTTTCCAGAAAAGTCAATTTCTCGAGGGTTCTACATAAAGCGTGAATTTTGATTACGTCATAGAAGAGAAATGTTAGGTTATTATGCGTTTTTAATTCAGGAAAAACAACTTCCAGGCCCCATTGGGAAAATCGCGCCAAATGACCAAAAAGTCGCCAAGCTTGGCGACTTTTGGCGATATATCGCCAAATTTGGCGCCAAAAATAAGTCCTCAAAAGTGAAGAGATCTAAGCTCTAGGACTAATATTTCTCGAGATTTCTAGAAGCCCATAGAAAAACATGGGAAAGCGAAACCTCCGTATCTCCGGTTCTAATTGGCCGATTTTGATGCAACAAAAAGCAAAATTTATCTATTTGAAGCGTAGAATACGAATTTTAAACCATTCTAAGCCCCAGAGCAGCGGGTTGCCCCGAAAATTCGTAACATTGCCCCCTTCCCAAGGACTGCACGTCCCGGGCAGTACAATCCCTAGTTAGGAGGTCACACAGGTACCTACACTGTATAATACTTAACAAGATCTTAACAACATAATTTAAGCAAGTAATCAATAGCACAATAAGCAAATACACATTAATAATCATCATAATAAATAATTACACTGTAATAAGTAATCAATGTAATAACAAATACACATTAATAAAATCCAATATATTACAAATATGTACACTAAACATGGCGTAAGTAGTGAGAGAAAGAGAGTTGAAGAAAGAGGAAGAGAAGAGAAAGACAGGAAAGGAATGAGAGATGAAAGAAAAGAGGAATTACGCCATAGTGACCATAGTCTGAGCTAATTACAACCGCGGTAGATGGCTAGCCGATCGTAATGTACAACTCTTGGCTTCGAGTTTGGTGACTTACGAATCCGTACGATGACGTCATTCAGCCGGTTTAGGACTATGTAAGGACCGTCCCACGGCGATTGCAGCTTGGGAGACAGGCCTTTCCGTCGAGTAGGATTCCATAGCCAAACTTTGTCACCTGCGTTGAACTCGTGTCCCGTAGCCTTCGTGTCGTAGCGAGTCTTCATCTTTTCCGTGTTCAGGTTGATCCGCTCCCGAGCAAAATGATGCACATCCTCAAACCGTGCCCGAAGGTTTTCCACGTACTCCTCAGGCGATGAAGGCTCATCTGGAAGGCGGCCGAACACTAGATCGGCGGGAAGACGAAGATCTCTGCCGAACAGCATCTGGGAAGGTGTGAAACCGGTAGTCTCATGGACTGCACTCCTATAGGCCAGCAGGAACAGGGGGAGTTTCTTGTCCCAGTCCTCTTGATTCCTAGATACCGGGAGCGAGAGGTTGTTCAAAATTGTACGATTGAACCTCTCCACCATGCCGTCGGATTGTGGGTGTAAAGGCGTAGTCTGGGTTTTGTCCATTCCGAGAAGTTGGCATAGTCCTTTAAAGACTGCAGAGGTAAAGTTCGTTCCTTGGTCGGAATGAAGTTGCAGAGGGGTTCCATATCTGGAAATCCATTCTTGCAACAGTACCTCTGCTACGGTCGTAGCTTCTTGATCGGGAATAGGAAACGCTTCGGGCCATTTAGAGAAGTAGTCAATGACAACTAGGATGTATTTGTTGCCATCCGAAGTTCGCGGAAGAGGTCCCAGGATGTCGAGTGCAATCCTCTCAAAAGGCGCTCCTACATTATAACGATGTAGTCTTCCACGGCTTCGTTTCTTCGGGCCTTTACGGGCAGCACAGGCGTCAAAAGCTTGACACCACTTTTCGACGTCGCCTCGAGCCCTAACCCAGTAGAAGCGCTCGCGAACTTTCTGCAGGGTCTTCATCACGCCAAAATGGCCTCCAGTTAAGCCATTATGCAGCTCTTCTAGAACCTTCGGAATCCTCGAGCGAGGGAGTACTAACTGCCATCGGAGCATCTTGCCGTCGTCCGACTCCCATTTACGATACAGGACTCCATTCCTCAGGCGAAGCGAATCCCATAAAGCCCAGTACTGTTTTGTTGCCGGACTGTAAGATGATATTTCTTGCCAACTGGGCTTAGCGCTGGATTTTTCCATAAATTCCACAATAGGTTTGATGTCGCTGTCTGCTAATTGGTCCACCCGAACATTCTCGTCACTCCAGGGATCTTGAGATGGTGCCGGTGATGTAACTTGGCGGACAACGGGATGTTTCAGATGGTAATTTTTCTCTGCCCTGGAGCAATAGCGACAACTGTCTATGCAGGGCCTTCTCGACAAAGCATCTGCATTTCCATGAGATGCCCCTTTCCGATGACGTATCTCGATGTCATATTCTTGTAATCGCTGTATCCACCTGGCTATTTGGCCCTCTGGATTCTTGAAATTTAGAAGCCAGGTTAAAGAGGCATGGTCCGTTCGGAGCAGGAACTTTCGGCCGTACAGGTAATGATGGAAGTGCTCCACGGCTTTAATGATAGCAAGAAGTTCCTTTCTCGTAACACAATAGTTACGTTCTGCCTTTGAAAGGCATTTGCTCCAGTAAGCAATGACGTGTTCTTGGCCATCTATCTCCTGGGACAAAACTGCTCCAACACTCTCCTTACTTGCGTCTGTGTCCAGGATAAATGGCTTGTCAGGGTGAGGATACGACAGGATCGGCGAAGATGTTAAAGCCGTCTTCAGTTCGTTGAATGCGTCCTCACATTCCTCAGTCCATAGAAATTTCTCTCCAGTCTCGGTCAATTTGTGAAGAGGTCTTGCAATTTGAGAAAAGCCCTTCACGAATTTTCGATAGTAAGTACACAGACCGAGAAAACTTCTTAAGTCGTGGATATTCTCGGGACGACTCCAGTTCTGGACTGCGGACGTCTTTTCGGGATCGGTTCGGACTCCGTGGGCGGATATTATGTGCCCGAGGTAACGTACTTCCCGACGGAACAAGTTGCACTTCGACGGACTTAGTTTCAAGTTTGCCTCTTTTAATTTCTGCAGTACCTTTCGAATGTTCTCGAGATGCTCTTCGAAAGTCCTTCCGACGATGATGATATCGTCCAAATAAACGAGACATACTTCGTAGGAAAGTCCTCTCAACACTGTCTCCATTAGACGCTCGAATGTAGCCGGTGCGTTGCAGAGTCCAAAAGGCATAACTTTGAACTTCCACAATCCTTGTCCCGTGGTGAACGCAGTCTTTTCACGGTCGTCGGGATGAATTTCCACTTGCCAGTAACCACTTTTCAGATCCAGAGTGGAAAACCATTCGTTTCCCGATAAAGTGTCCAATGTGTCGTCTATCCTGGGAAGAGGGTAGCTGTCTTTCTTGGTAATGTCATTCAGACGTCTGTAGTCAACACAGAACCGGGTGGAACCATCTTTCTTTCGGACCAAAACAATCGGCGAGGCCCACGGACTAGTCGATCGCTCGATGACGTCATCACGCTGCATCTCCTCTAAAAGACTGCTCACCTCTTCTTGCTTAGCAAACGGCAGCCGCCTAGGATGTTGCTTGATGGGAGAATGGCTGCTTGTGTCTATTCTATGTTGCGTTAACCTCGTACGGCCAAAGTCACCGGAAGTACGAGAGAAGAGGTCTTCAAATTCAGCTATTACTTTCTCTGCAGCGCTTCTCTGTTCTGCCGTTAACTCCACGTCTTGTAATAATTCCTTCGTCAGGCACTCGGAAGATTTAGCTGTCGTTTGGCTGATGTTCTTATTAATGCAGGTAACAGGAGTGCATGTCGCCAACACTTCATTTTTCTTTATCACCTTCGACTTGTCTCTCACATTTACTACTCTAACTGGAATTTCTGTTCTCGACAAGTCCACAAGTGTTGCTCCCACAAGTACTCCTCTGATGGGATCACTATTGCTTGGGTGTTCGATTGATCCAAAACGGAATTTATTGCTTTCTTTTACTGTTCCAGAAATTATTGAATCAGTTCTGGGAGGTAGAGTGATATCAGTCTGGGCTATTATTTGCTGAACAGGCAAAACAGTTTCATTTCTAATATCGAACGCAGCTATTTCTCCTGAGTCTGAACGAAGCTCATTATTCTTAAAGTCCAAATTAAATTTGTGTGATTTTAAAAAGTCCAGTCCGAGAATAAAAGAGTCTGTAATATTGGCGACATATACCACATGGTCGTATCTGGCATTTCCAAACGTGATTTCTACTTGCGCTTTTCCGCCCACTTCGATCTTGTCACCTGTCACAGTCTGGAGGGTCAGCGAGGGCGGAGTCCAGATAATCTTCAAATATAATTTCTTGGCCAGATCCGTCTTTATGATGGTTACGTTCGCTCCAGTATCAATCACCGTGTGGCATGGGGAACCATTAACATATCCCAGTACGAAGAGTCCATTACTGCCGCCATTCACTGATGAAATCTGCAAGACTTTCAAACGGGGCTTTTGAATATCCCTCAGCATCTGTTCCTGAAAGTCGTCTCTTTTCTGTCTTCCTTCATGGGTTTCTCTGGTGCATTGATAACTGCGATCTTTACGACCAGAGTTCTTTTGTGCGTCACAGTATTTTCGTAAATGCCCCTCGCTGTTGCACTTCCAACATTTTACTTTCTTTGGGCCATCTCTCGTTCTATCGGATCTTAATTTTCGCTCTATGAGATCTTCAATTCCCTTCAATCTGTTCTCGACGCTCTCTGTGTCTTTGTCAGCTTCCTCTTGCACCGTTACCGCTCTTACAGCATGCCGATCTTTTCTCACGGCCCTCTGGGCTGCCTCTAGCTTCATTGCGAACACCAGAGCAGACTTCAAATCCTGATAATCCTCCAACATGAGTGCCTTTTGGGTTTCTGGATCACGGATGGCTTCAATAAAATGACGCACCGCCATTTCTTCTCGGACATTATCAAGGTGGTCCATGTAGGCTAGATGACACAGCCTATCTATGTCCGAAGCCAGCTCTTGAAGGGTCTCGCCAGATCTCTGCATCCTTGACTTAAGTTGGATTCTACTATATTCTTTCTGGCACTTCTCTCCGAATTTCATCTCCAAGGCACTGGCAAGGGCGTCAAAATCTCCTATCTTCGTCGCTCCGATAGTTTGCAATACATTAATTGCATCTCCGCTAAGGGAAGCGGCCAGTTGATTAGCTTTCTCGGACTCGCTCCAACCATTGGCTCTGGCGACGATCGAAAATTGGGTCTTGTAAGCTTCCCAGGGAGTCTTTCCGTCATAGGCAGTAAGTTTCACTGCTGGGCGGTGTGAAGATAACCTGATGTTTTCGGGTAACTTTCCCAGCTTTACGAGAGAGTCCAATTTCTCTTCAATTTTAGCTTCACATTCTTCACGCATTCTGCAAATATCCTGCTGTAATTCCTTAAGATTCCCTTCAATTCTTTGTTCATATTTCGTCTGAGTTTCTTCTAAGAGAGAAACACTTTTCTCCATTTCTTCTTGGCCCTGCTTAATTTCTTCTAAATTTTCTTGGGTTTTCTCTATCTTCTGCTCCAACTTTTCTTGATTTTTCTCTATTTTCTGCAACCCAGTTTTCATCTCTTCTTGTCCGGCTTCAATTTTCTTTTCTAAATCCACCTTCATTTGTTCTTGTTCGGCTTTCATCTGTTGTGTCATATTCATGAGCTTTTGAAGTTGTTCTTCCATTTTTTTGTCTAGTCAAAACCATAAACTGGAAAATTAAAGTCTTTCTTTAGAACCCCACTCCTGACACCAAATGTTGCGGAATTACTCTGCTACTCCTGGGGTTCGTCGTTCTAAAGTCCTGTTGGTGTAAAAAGTTCAAGTAAAAAGCCACTTGTCAGGATGGAACACAAACTTTATTTCTTCTAGAACTTCGTAGAACAATCAGCTGCACACAATTCACAAGCACAATCTAGCAGTAACGTGCTTTTAACAATCCGCTTGGATCAGAAGCTCTCACAAATGCTGTATTTCTCACACAAAATAAGTCACTTTTACAGGCTAAAATTCCATGGAAATATTCAATGGATATAGTACACTATCCCTTAAGACACAGCAATGAAGAATTTACACACAGCACTTTAAAAACAGCTTCACAAAGCAAGCTAAAACACAGCTTCTATAGCACTATCAGTTCACACAAAACAAGCGTACTCAGAGCTCTTCGCACATTGAATGTTCAACTCGCAACTGACTTCGGGGCGATGTGCGCTTCTATAAATAGCCGACGCCTGAGGTACAAGAGGTTTCCAGAAAAGTCAATTTCTCGAGGGTTCTACATAAAGCGTGAATTTTGATTACGTCATAGAAGAGAAATGTTAGGTTATTATGCGTTTTTAATTCAGGAAAAACAACTTCCAGGCCCCATTGGGAAAATCGCGCCAAATGACCAAAAAGTCGCCAAGCTTGGCGACTTTTGGCGAAATATCGCCAAATTTGGCGCCAAAAATAAGTCCTCAAAAGTGAAGAGATCTAAGCTCTAGGACTAATATTTCTCGAGATTTCTAGAAGCCCATAGAAAAACATGGGAAAGCGAAACCTCCGTATCTCCGGTTCTAATTGGCCGATTTTGATGCAACAAAAAGCAAAATTTATCTATTTGAAGCGTAGAATACGAATTTTAAACCATTCTAAGCCCTAGAGCAGCGGGTTGCCCCGAAAATTCGTAACAATATGAAGTACTGTTTTCTTAGAGCTAATTATTAACTATACATATACGTAAGTCGCTAAATTATGAAAAATCGTCTTAAATGACCAATACGCAAGGTATTCCATGGGTTTCACATAATTAAAAATAGTGGGAAGTTCAAATTTTTATGTTCCAAGGAACACGCAAGAACCAAACAATGTGTAGCTCGGTAACATTCTATCTGATCCAACTTTTGGGTTTCGTTTGTTGAAATTGTGCCTTTTTTTTACGAATAAGCCTTATTAGGGACGGAATGCCTCGTACGAAAAGCGAGCGTAGCGAGTCTAGGGGGCCTTGGCCCCTAGTTGAATAAAAATACGAAATTACATTAAACTTCCAAAATATGGGAAGGGTTAAACAACCATATACTGGAAATCGCTTTATGTTTGTAAGAATTTGGCGCAGATCACAATTATTCGGCAATTTTTCACTTGCTCCCGGCTAACCGAAAAAAGACAAAAAAAAAAAAAAAAATACTCACTGTCAAAGAATTTGAAACCTCTACTGGACTTTGGAAGAACTTTCACTGGGAACATAACAAATTATTTTATCGTAGCCATGGTGATATGTTATCTATTCATCAGATATTCGATTATGCCAACATTAATAAAAGTTCAATCATCATTTTCAGGTTCTATTATAACTGACTTCAATATGTTATCTGAGAGTATGTTTTCGGAAATATTTCCTTACACTTCATTAATAATATTATTTTCATTCCCTCTTAATTACTGAGGATATTTCTTCAATAATATTTTTGGAGGAAATTTGCTTTATAGTCCAAGAGCCAGCGACCGCCAGACCTTCGTCATAGTATAAAAGCTGAAACTTTCTCTGCGCATACCCCCCCCAACAGAGGTAGGAACAATCGGCCACTATAAAGTTTGGATGATCGTTGCTTTGGCAGGTAACAGGTGGCAAAGGTGTATAAAAATACCGAAAATTTCGTCATTTCATAAAGCTTAATTTTTTTATATGTTCTTCTTCGCAGTACTAGAAATCGCTTTATCCCTTGCCAGACACTTTTCCATCGTGGCAAACCCCCGCCAGACAATCTCAAAGTCATGGAAAACTGTTCTGTTCGTAAACTCCCGGACGAAGTACGTCAAGCTGTCACAAAGTGCCAAGCACATTTTATACTGCTACTTCTGAACTTTCTTACGCGCGAACTTTCTTGCAGCGCGCTCGTAATAGAATTACGTTTTTCAAGACTTTGAGGGTGTCTGGCGAGGGTTTGCTACGATGGAAAAGTGTCTATCAAGCGATTTCTACGCGTTTTTCGCGCACTTATCACCGTCTAAAAAAAGGCGCCAAGCACATTGCTAAAGCACATTTTAGTCATTGGCGTATCACCAAACTTGGGAATAAAACCACTTTTTACAAATTTTGTTGCAATACTATAATCCTATAGTTCTGCTAAAATTAAGGGTTATTATTTCAAAATTGACATAACAATGGAACCATCGCCTGACTTGGCGCGAAATTCTGCGGGCCAAATTACTTCTCTAATATTTTTATTGTGCATTAGCATACTACACAAACATTTTAACATTCGCACAAACAACTCCATACGAACTTTAACTGTGCAGAATTTCAGGGTCATCCGTTCGGGCAGTGCGCTGCAAAAGGGACACCAAGGTTTTGCTTAGCGTATTTATATATACATAGATATCTCAAATTTAAGTATTTTTTATAGGAATAATAATAATAATAATAACAATTTTCTCAACTTGTGTCAGTGAACATGACTTGCATCAATCTCCCATTTATATTTGTATTTTAAGATTTATGGTGCACCATTTCTCATATCTTTGAGTATAGTAAACCATGGTCAAATTATCCAATTGGTGAACAACTAACCAAATTAAAGTTACCAATTCATGTAAAATAAATGTATGATAATGGAGACATGTCTAACTAAATAATGGTGCCAAAGATGACATTTACATGGAATATTCCAAAACAAGATTTTAAAAAAATTGCGAAAAAGTGCTACTGAAAAAAGAATATGTCTTAATTCTTAAAAGGATTTGCTGTTGTGAAATAATTTGGTAAATATTTGTATTTCGCACGTATATTTTGTATACATGATCATGATTTAATTATTATACTATGATTCATGTTGTCTGTAAACATTTGTATATGTGTATTTTTGTATCTGGTAAAGATAATCTAATGTTACCTAACTGAACCAAAAAAGGCAAAAGTATATTTGTTGAATGGTTTAATTGATATGTATACTGGATGATGGTGTGAAACCCATTTAAAAAATAATTTATTAATATTTCAGACATTTTCTCTCAACAAACTCTTTTTGTTGTTTCCAAATGTTTTTTGAAACTTATTTTAGGGAGGCAACATATAACCATTTATTTATATTCTGTCTCATCTTTTGTGTTTTTTCTCTTTGCAAATTCTTTGGCGTTATTTCGCTTTTCATCGTTGCTATTTTGATTAAAAAAAAAAAAAAAAAAATCCACATCCTTTTGGTCTTCCAAAATTTTTATTCGTTAGCAGGGGATATTTATGTAGCAACTATTTTTTCTGTTCCTCGGAAATAATAAAAAAAAATATAAATAAAAACAACAATAGGTAAATCATGCTGAACTGAATGTCGTAAGCAAGTGTTTTTCGCAAGCATTTTGTTGGCATAACATTTTCCCCTTTTGCAATTGGCAACAACGCTTTCGTGTTCCACCGCTTGTCGATTGTGTACTTTCTTAGAATGTTTTCTTACGGGTGCCCTGGGGAACAGATGGAATTAAATAACATCAAAACGGAGCATGGATTTAACCGGGGCCGTCGTTATTAGCAACGGGCCTGCGTATGAGTTGCCATCGCTAAAAATGAGTTTAGCATTGAGGCCTGTTTTCCCCCAGTCACAGTGTTCAATTTTATTATTCTAAGTATCATAAATGTTATATTATTTTATTATTTTAAAACAATTTTTTATACTTTTGTCGTACTAAATAACTTTAGATGTAGGTAATCGTTTTGTGAATCTTGCGCCATTTTCTTTCATGAAAATTTATCCTAAAATTCGAACATTTTGCTCTGAATGTACAGGTACGTGAACACTTTTATAATGTATTTAGAAATAATAAAAATATGTATGTAAATCATGTTTAGTGAATAATTACTCATGTGTTATTTATAAATAAATTATTTTAATCAGAAATCGTATTACTTACTTGAGTAGTTTTTATTCTTGTAAATAAGCATGACGTTGTGATACTATTTAGACAATTTAATTTTGCCAGTTGAAAATGTTATTTATCAGTTATACATGCCTTGATTATGTGATTCAGACTTATATCTGGTACAGTGCAGAAATACAGTAAATTATAAATTATTGATTTTTGCCCGTTTATACAGAAACTTCAAATGTAGTTAATATTTTGTACAAGCGTTCATTATGCTTGCTCAATTCCAAAGTTCGATTGAGAAAGCTACAAAAGAAAAATATATTTATACAAAAGAATAATACTACATGAAATGTTTTATTAAAAAATAATTAATTCAGGGATCGCGCTATAGAGCGTATTTTATCAATTTTCTCCAATATACAGGATATCCCGAAAACACTGAAATGCGCTTTAATACATCATTTGTTAAAGATTAATCTTGAATTATTTAAAATAACGTAGGAAATACGACTGCGTTCATGAAATATTCATTATAAAAATGCCTTTCTCATTTGTGTATTTAGTTATTTTAAAGTATATTAAATATCCACTTGTGAAACTAAAATAAGCAATCGTGAATCATGAGAGTAAGCGCTACTTTGTTTTTCCTTCAAATTATATGCATCTATTTTCTTTATGTCAATATGTATCATAGCAAACAAATTAATCATGAGTTCGTACTTAAATTAGTAACACAATTACTACTTAAAACTACATTAAATAACGTTTGAAAGCCCTGGGAAGCTTAAGAAATGCCTGATGTATACGTGAAGACTCGAACATCCGTAGGCCTCTTTGGATGGCTCATCAAAATACACGCGCAGGCCCGTTACTAATTGCGAAGGCCCCGATTTAACCCATATGAATACAGATAAGATATATAATTATTTTTGTTTATTTAACTTTTTTCTGTCTTATGGAAGCCGCAGTATAGACATTTAAATTTCTTTAATTGAGTACAATTACAGAATATAAATATCGATTTTTATAAAACCATCCAGTATACTAAGCTATTATTATGGCATCTGTGTGTAAGGGTGACATATTAAAGATATTTTTAAAATAAATTTGTGAATCTAAATCCATACTGTTTCGTCTGAATATTTTTATTTATTTTCTTTTTTCCTGTTCAAAGTCTATGCGATGACGACCACGTTATAAGCGGACTATGTATACCTCCGATCTTCGTATGTGTGTGTCTTTGGATTGCATAGCGCCGCAACGAGTTCTCGCAGACCTACCAAATTTTGTATAAGGCTTCACTGGAAGAGGTCCTAACACACCTCGAAGTGATTTCTTCGAAATTCGAATCCAATTTTTTTAATTCTGTGTTATATTCGAGTTTAGGATTTTTTTTTCCGCATGAAACATAATAACGCCAGTAATTACACTCGCATAGTAAAACGATATTTCCATCATCAGACACAGGAGAAAATTATCTTGCAAAAGCAGTTTGTACTGACTATGTAAAACAATTTGGAGATTTTTAGGAATTTTTTAAAGGAAAATCACGCTTGACGACAGTTTTCGTAAAATAATTTAAAAACTGTTGCGTTCTTAATTCCATCTGTCATAACTTTTTGATGTCTTGACAAATAGCAGAGCACGGATTTTGAAGTTAAAAAAAAATGCTGCGTAAAAATTTTGCTATCACATCTTGCGGCCTGGTTTTCTTGGAAACAGTAATAATGAATACAACTGCGCGTAGAAAAAAATAAGTAGAATTACTTTCAAACAGGACTTCAAGTTTCCTACGTGAGATGGATGTACGTCGTTTTGGTGTAACAAGTTTAAAATCCCTTCAATCAGAAACTTAATCAGAATAACTGAGTATCCCAAGCAAAATAAAATAAGATATACACGAAAATAATTCCGCAAGTTCTCATATTTCCGATCAACTGAGTAGTATAGCCCTTTAATAAAATTTAATATTACGTATCATTTTCGGATTTTCACTCTCGCACCCTGAAATCTATTAGTTATATTTTTTTTAAGAATTTCGTCAAATTAAAAGCACATTAAGGCCTTCATTCAAAGTTAAACGACAAAAAAAAAAAATATTAATTTGGAGACTTTCTGCAAATACTTAACAGCATTTTGAATTTAATGAGCTGAATTATGATGTTTTAAAAGCCGTTACATTTTTTCTCCCGCTTTCGTAGCAGCGACAGAATTGAATAATTATGCTGTAAAAGAAAGCAAGCATGTCAAAAGTTCGTTGCATTTACTATGGGTAGTAGCGTAGGCATGTGTAACTTCGGGTAAATTGAAAAGTTTGTGCCAGACATACGAAGGAAAAACTGCAAAACATCTGCTGTAGAATAAGAATCTAAAAGTTTAAAAAAACTGCTGTAAAATATTTTTTTTTCATAATATGAATTTTCATTTTCCTAAACTAAGAACTCTAAAAATTATAGCTTTCATTTCATTGCTGAATTTGGCGGCTTAAATATCAGTAATAGACATGTCCGTACTCAGACAAAAATTTTGGAGGGGTGGATCTCCAAACGTTTTAAAAGGCAGAATTTGTCACAAAAAGACTTTATTTTGTTAACAAAAATTGTAATTTCGGGAGTGGGGAGGAAGACTGGAACCCCTTCTCTAAATATGTCCTTGGTAATAGATTCTGTTACTGTAGTAACAATTATGATAAATATGAAGTTAGTTTTTTATGTTAAATTCTAATCATAAGTGAATTTGACATCATTTTGATGTCACGAATTCTAAATTGCATCAAAAACTAAGGATAGCACGCTTTACGGAAAAGTCACTTCATTAAAATTTACTTTTACGGCAGCCAAAATATTTACAAAACAATGAACGTTTCATGTAGATATTTCTGTGCCTTTGTTCAATATTTTACGGTAAAGTTTTACCAAGATGTTCTGCAGAATGACTGACATTACACATTGTTCACGCTTTAGGAATTAGAATACAAAATAAAAGAGTGTTCACACCATGTGGCGTTATTTTAGAATTTAACACTTTAGTTCCCATCTCCACGAAAATCTCATATCTCTTGATACCCGGCGAAACGGCCGAAAAATGCCTTCTACCATTATAAAGCATGTGCTTTTATCACTGATTAGTAACAGTTTGGACCCCCCCCTTCTTGAGTAACACTACGGGCGAGATGCTTTCTATTGTGCCAATCCACAGAAGGTCTATTCTAACTGCTTTTGACCACCCATTGCTCAATGATACAGAATGCAGATCATGAATATACGGATTATCTCTTTCCCCTCTTCCTCAAGTTCTTTAGCCTCAAGGGATACATTTAGGCTTGTCGTCTTGGCCGGTACGAGGCCTAAAGAGTTAAACCAATATATATATATATATATATATATATATATATATCTTGCTGAAGCACTTTGAAAGAGACTAGATTTGTTTGTAAAATACTGTTTACGGTCTGTTTGATCTCAAATAACGTTGACATAAATTTTGTGTTATCATTTTGCAGTTACGCTAGCATCTCAAATAAGTATCTGTAAGGCAAAGTTTATGTCACGAGTCAAAGTACTTCTCACATTTTTAAATTTCGTAAAGATGGATTTAATTTCACTATAGGGTACGAAAAACATTCAAGTCCTTCAGTACGAAGAACGGGTACGCAGCTAGTGAACAAATAAATAAATAAATAGGGTCAGATGGGGGAAAATGGAGGTACATAAAAAATACCTTTTTTTACCATAAAAATTTAGATGTTCCAATATATATTTTTTCAATGGAAGTGTATTTTAATAGCATATCAAACATTTAAAAGGAAGTTTTAGGACGTTTTAATAGTAGTAATTCGTGTGAAACTTATTGGTTTTGCTCAAAATATACTGCCTGTTAACAAGTGACATTGAAAAACTTTCTTCTAGATTCCTTAAAATTAGATAATTCTTTATATTCTTGCACATATTTGTAGAGAAACTTCAGAAGAACTGGATTATTTAAAAAAAAATATGAATATAATTGTAATTTCTATTTTTTAATTTTTTTCTCGTAAGCTGCGGTAAAATAGGAGTATGGTTAGATTTAACAAAGTTCTATATGATATCGACATTTCTATCTCCACTTTAGTTAAATATTCCTGAAACGACAGCTATAATCAACGAAATTGACATTTTAATCAACTGTTTATTGCAGAAATTTGTATTGTGGAACTAGTAGCATAGCCAACCATTTTTTTTTCTTTCTTTTTGGAGTTGACTCTGAGAATTCAAATAACTAGAAAGTAATACATGTCGTTTATAAAAATTGGCATAACACAGCTTTTTTTTGGGAGGGGGAAGGAGAGATTGGAGCCCCTTTACTTTGTCCACAAATGTTCGCATATAAAAATGAATTTGAAAGTACGAAAGAAAAAATAAATTCATAAACCGAGTTTGGAATATTTGCAGTTGGAGAAAAATACATTTGAGAAATATTAAATTTGGCTCAGGTCCGTAGCTGAACCTTAAATTTTCAAGGGAAGCTTTCAAATGTATCCCCAAATAATTAATATTTTTCATGTCTTATTTTTAATTATTTCGGTGGTGGGCTACAGCCTCATTAGACATCCCCTGCCTACACCTCTGTATGGAACCAAGTAACTTTCTCCATTACTGAGTAAACCTGAATTTGATAATCGTGGACATTATTTCTTTAGCTAAATATTTTGGAAAATATTCGTTTTCCGTGCACCTTAAACTTAAAGATAGTAATACATTGACACACTCAATTGTCTCAAGATTTTTGTTTAACTGAGTATTCAGATTGTGAAAAGAAGCATATAGAAATTTATGTGTGAGTCAATGTACAATTCACAGTGATATTTGTACGATTTTTTATTCAAAAGAGAGAAATTATTATTATTTTTTATATAAATTTCGTGACGACAAATTTAGAATTTTTCATAAAATCCTTTTTTGCTTATGCTCTAAATAATAACGATTTATTAAACAAAAATTTATGAAAGAATTTTCATGATCACTCTACAAAAGAGAAAAAGTCATAGCATTATATATCACAAGAGAAATCTTCAGAAAATAAATCATGTGCCATTGTCAATGGTGACCTTTGAAACAGCTGATTCACTTAAATGAAAATCTATAACCGATATTCAAAATTTTTAAATGAAAAAATTATATACTGTACATTTTTTAATTTCACTAAAAATTTTCCTGGTGCACAAACAATAAAATAAATCATGCTGTGCTATTTATAGTGTAGAACATGTGTACTGCGACAAAAAAAATATACAAAAATGATATATTAAAAAAAATGTAAAACATTGCACTGCGCGTAAGGATGGATGCGAGACGCGTGAGACGAGAAACAGGCCGTCTCGTCTCGTCTCTCAGTCGTAAACCTCTGTCTCGTCTCTTGTCTCGCGCGAGATGACTCGCAAAATTAAGGACTGCGATTTTGTTAGCATATTTTTAGCAATGTTAATACTACGAAAAGGCAATGTTAATACGACGAAAGGCAATAGAATAAAGAACAAATGGACCTGTGGTTATTTTTCTGGGCTATACAACAGTAATTTAAGTACTAAGGATAGGAAAAAAGTTTAACATATTAAAACAATAAAAAATAAACTGATTTTGTATTTTATTGAACATTACTATTAATAATAACAATAAGTTATACATACTACCGTATTAATATATATATTAGTACCATAGTCACTCATATGTGCATTTGAAATGATAAAAATTCAGATTTAATCCGTATATAAAATGTGACATGACACCGAAAAAATATTTGTTTTTATTTATTTCCGGAACTGCGTAAACTTAATATGAATGGTTGATGGGAGTTTCATTTGCTTTTGAAATTATAGAGAGCTTTGAATTTTGTTAGAAATGATGCAGAACTCAGGACATGTCGCGTTAATAAAATTTCAATCGAACTAAGCCGCCCCAGTATGCGGAATAGTGAATCCATAAAAGCTTGAATGTGGGGAAGGGATAATATAAGTGAAGCCTGCTTACCCCCCTCTCCTTTTATCCTTTTAGTGTATGACGCAGGGTCATAGCCAACGGGGGGGTTACGGGGGTCATAACCCCCCCCATGAGGAATTTTTTGCCATACAAAATGTATATTCTTCACTCCCTTATCACACACATACATGCATATATGTGAGTTTCAGTAGTCGTAACCCCCCCCCATGAAAAATTTCTGGCTACGCGCCTGTGTATGAGATATGGGTTTCATAGTTAATCCGGAACCCGGGTTTAACCTGTTCATTCACACCATCAAAAAGAAGAGATCATCAGAGAAGACTTGTGGCCAGGGTTATTTTTCAAAATGGATCTTTGAATACTTCGCTGAGACCCAGCGTTGTATTAACGAAATCGCTCCAGTAGATCATTCATTTACGTACGCATATAGCTTGGCTTATGGTGAAAGAAGCATTTTTAATAACTGATGAGATATTTTATTTATAAATATTAATTTATTGAAGAGAAAAATATGAAAGAACATACGTATTCATACATTTTGATGAAATGCAGCCAATATCATAAGTAAACAAAAGATCATAATTATTAAGTACACCATTAGAGCATAAAATATCAAAGTAAGCATACTTGCATGAACTACTTTCAAAAAATATAATAATTATAGCCATACATTCTAAATAAGTTTAAAAATTTTTCAATGAAAAAATAATGATGCATATTTGAATAATTTATTCATAATTCTGGATTTTGCGTAAATGAGAATTAGAAATTAAAACTCTCTTAAAAATTCAAACCTCATTTTTAAGCTATCTAAATATATACAAAATCAACAATTATCACAACTACGAAACCGAATATCTATGTTGCATCGGTGATCACTTGGGGGAGGGAGGCCAATTAAATTGATAATCTAAAAAAAAACGTTTTCTAACAAGATGATTGAAGTCCATTGGTTTTTATTTACAAGCAACGATTACTCTGCGAAAATTAATAAATGAATGGTTTCTTTATAAATATCATTCTTTAATTATTAATATATAAATTTATACAGGAGAGTTTTTCTCCATAAAATTATTATCTAGATAGACATATAATATATAAACACTGGAACCCACTTATACAACAGACAACACACACACACACACACACACACGTGTGTATGTTATAAGAACTTCTCCCAGATTTGATCAAACATTTTAAGTCTAAAACATCTAAAACGGAAAAGCACTAAGCATAAATGATAAAAAATGTAAACATATTTCTTCTATAAAGGATAATTGATTATATTATAGTTTTTTTATCGTTTCCTAAAATGAAATTTCAAAAGTACGAACAAGAGTGTCATATAATAGCCCTCCCTGGGCACGTGTGTCATATAATAGCCATCCCTGGGCACGTGTGTCATATAATAGCCATCCCTGACTTAGCGTCCATATGAGCTAATTATACACATGGGTTACAAATATTAAAACAAAAATAATTTTTAAATGTAGCTTGCTCAAATATATGTAAGTAAATTTAAAATTCATTTTAGGAAATCTTAAAAAAGCTTTGCATTGCGAAACTCAACAGCGGCCAAAGAATGCGTTAAAATGACTATGAAAGCAACAGGAGCCCCAAAGTTAGTGCCCCTGGGCCCGCATCTAAATATGGTCAGGCTTCGGACTTACCGTACCGTCTTTCTTCAGTTTACTTATTATATTTATGCTTTCTACTCTTTTCTGTTTTCTTTCTTTTTCCCAGTTTCTTTCTTCATCCTCTTCTTTGTGTGTTTTGTATATTCCTCGTGCTGTCATAATTTTAAATGTTACGTGTTTGTGTGTATTGTAGAGTTCTGATAGTATACCAGGAACGAGATAACAAAGGAGACGCAATTTAAGCGGTAGAGGCTTCAGGCAAAATGTACCCTTCCTTTTCAGGATAGCATACCTCCTCAAACACAGCACTGCAATTCTGATTGAAAATTAATTCGTATCGTATATTTATGCGAGACGAGAAATTTTCGTGAGAAGTTTCGTGCGAGACAAGACTCTGTCTCGTCCCGTGTCTCGTATCGCAAAATATTTTCTTTCTCGTCTCGCAAAAAATTGCCTGTCTCGTCTCGTATGCGAGACGAGAAAGCAAGACAATGCGAGATTTCTTATGTCTCGCGTCCATCCCTAACTGCGGGTGAGACGCCGCTCTTCAGGGTGAGATGCCGCTCTTGTGCGGGAGTTATGCCGCATCTATCATATGAACTTAATGAAGTAAAAAATATTAAAATAAATATTCATATCTGGAGTATAATTACCTATGTAATAACAAAAAGAAATTAAATGAGTACAAACAGAGGTATTAGTATGTTTCAATTAATATTATTCTGCCAATTCAGTTCACTACTAAAGTTAAATACTTATTTTTTAAATTGAATTTTAATTGTTATTTCATCAACAACGTAACATCAGTGTATTTGAGAGGGGGAAACAGAGTAATTTAACGTTTATTTTGTTTTATTTGTTTTAACAATTTTTATTCTTTAATAAAATGTTTGTGTTTCTAACAAAATCTGTAAATAAATGTAATATTAATCTGGCTTTTAAGATGAATATTTCATTTAAGACAGAACGTTAAAATGCAAAATTATTACAATTAGTATTAAAAACATGACCAACTTTGGTGAGTCTGTGCACAATGAAAGAGAAAAAAGTTAATAACACTTAGATAAATCAAGCAATTATACTCCATTAATATAAATTCAGTAATATAAAAAATAAGAGACGGAGAGATCAATTAAAATTTTACTAAAAGCGGCATCCCGTACAAATGAAACTGCGGCATGTATACCGGACTAGCAGTGCGGAATGTATCCCATTTTGAACGGTACGGACGTAACAGTTGCCTGTCTTCGTGACGGAAAATGGAGTAGCCATACACACAGTACTATATACAGGTGATACACTTAGTTTTGACTTCGAAACCATGCATGGATTCACTAATTAGTGTAAAAAAAGAACACTTAAGCGTAACATGTTTAAAAGTTTGGATAGTGAACTCATGCGCTTATCTCAAAATAAAATTTTTATAGTTACAGCTAAGCATTGAACAGGATTCCTGCTTTACTCCAAGGGGAAATCTCACTGCACACCTATAATGCGCGTGTGAATGCTATCTATGGACAATTATCAGAAATACAAGGGGTTCGGCAATTCTCTCGGAATGACCCTAGTTAAAAAGCAGACTCAACCTTTTTAATTATAATTATCTTTTCTGGACACTGAAACCTCCTAATGTTGTCACTTATCGGAAAACGCAAAATATTTGACTTTCAGTTAATTTGCTCATTACCATGTGGGTTCTACGATGTAAGGGACTAAATTTCGAAATCGAGTCCCCATCAAAGAATAAAAATCTGCCGAAAACATACAAAAAAATTCTTTTTTTTTAATTTTTCAGTCGTCTGACATTTATCATTCACTAATGTAGACTGTCACAAAATAAAACAACTTGGTTAAATATCTAAAATAATATTACAATTTTAAAAATCTATCGGCAGCACGCATATTGTTCTTTAATGAGCATACCGGCACAGATTAAGCAAAGGGAGCAGCTTCTTTCTTCTGAGTTCCTTTCATTGGGAAATTCTCACACGGCGATGGGATCAGGAATGGGAGAGGAGTAAGAAGAGTTGTGGGCTGACTGATATAGAAAGACTGAGGTGTTTCGGTTAACAAAGTTTAATTTTTCAAAGCGATTTTATGTTCTTAGCCATGAACTTCAAAAAGCTCTTTTAACACAAATTTTTAAGAGACTAGCCGAGTTTCTGTAGTCCATGAACGGAACATCACTGATTTCTTCTACGTCCAACAAAATACTTTTATTTTAGTTCAAAAAGGCATTTTGGTAAACCGATATGCAAGCAAACTGCTGTTAAATTATGTTATTTGTAAAAAAAATGGTATACATAACGTTGCTGTTCGACGAAAGGCAATAGAATAAAGAACAAATGGACCTGTGTTTTTTTTTTCTGGGCTGTACAACAGTAATTTAAGTACTAAGGATAGGAAAAAAGTTTAACATATTAAAACAATAAAAAATCTACTGATTTTGTCAAATGTATACCTGAAATCAATAGAAATATAACGGCTAACAAATTAAAGAAATTAATTTTATTTCAACATTACCCATCTCTTGATTCAATTCAGTATTGTTGAAGTATATATTTTTACTGATAAATAGCTTTCATGTACAAAAAAAATTTGACTTACCACTTTTCTAACAGGAGTGTGAAGACAACTTACCTGGTATCGTTCAGAATACTAACAATTTGTTGCAAGGGGATCATTCAATGCTTTTGCATTGCTTTCATTTATAATGAATTCAACAAGATTATATGTCCAGAAATTCTTTCATATTTCTATATATAATTTTCGGGTATCGTTTTCTTCACTCTCTAAATGTGAAAAATCACTTTATAAACATACATTCCAGTGCAGACAGCTATTAGTTTTGAATCCGATTCTTTATAATCCGCCTTGTCGATTCAAAATAATTCCGAAGATTTAGAACAATTCATAAAGAATGATAGAAAAATATTTAATTAAATACATACTTTTTTAAATACATCGTGGGATAAAGTAATATTGAGCATCTTTTTTTTTTGTTTCAGCTTACAAATAATGTTGGAACAGTCCAAAAATATTGAAAATTGACTCTCATACTCAAGTAAGATTCAGTGTTACATTAGTGACCACATACGTGAAATTTAAGGGTAAGACGAAAAAGCAAAGAGCACGTTTTGAGATAGATCAGCCTGTATTTCACGACTGTCTTGCTGAAGAAAATGGAAGACGGAATATCAAAAAATTACTCATGATTAGTATATTAAGGCTTTTCTGGTATCAAGATATGTTCATTGAAGGTAGAATTTCCTTTTACATCCCAAAAATAGAAAAAAAAATATATAGTAAACATAAACAACTTACCTCCAGTAAGCTTCTGCATTGGATTCATTCGAATGATCTACGGAGAAAATTTTAAATACTCTTTCTTACCTTATGATTAAGAGATTATTTATTAACATCTTTATTAGATCTCTTAAATGCTATGTCAGTTTTGTCTTAAAATCTAAGATGCATTAAGAATTCGTTCTAATGCTTTCATATCACAGAACAGGTAACAAATGTTAAAAACTCGTTAAAAAAGAAAAATAATAATAAATTGCGGTTTTCAAGAAATAAGATTAGGGGGAAGATCGTGTTTTAATGGCAGAAACAGTGCAGTTTGAAAAACATTATAGATTGACTAGCCTCATATACGTAATGGAAACAAGTTTCTGATCCCCCCCCCCCAAAAAAAAAAAAAAATCCGATCTCTCTCATCTTATATGTGAGAACCGCAATTTCTAAAAATTATTTGTTATATTTTAATGAATTTTTTAAAAATTTCAGGAACTTTTAATTTACTCATTGTGCGTCAAAACTTAAAAATCATTAAATAAGAACGAATGATAATAAAAAATTGCAGTTTGGATGAATAAAATTAAAGAGAGATCAGAACGTAGCTTCATACTAAGCTGTACGTCAACGCTATTTATTAATAACAGCATTACAGCTTGTTTTTGCTTAAAAAAAAAAAATAGCGCAGTTCTATTTGTGCAAACAGAAATTTATTATTACTTTGCTTTTTAAATGAATTTTTAAAAGTTTGCACAGACTTTTCGCGCACCCTGCATTTTGAGCCCGATACTCTGTATAAATTATTTTCAAAATATTTGAAACAAATTCCTGAACTTTAATCAATTGCTTTCGTAACTTTTTTTTTTCCCTTATGGCGGGCACTTGCCGTTCATAGGCAGTGGCCACTACCAAGGCCCGAGTTACTGGTCTCTTTACTATGGAGGCAACCAATAGGTTGACCGGCGTTGCCTTCTATAAAGGGATGGACGAAATTACAACCAAGCCCGTGATCGAACTCGGATCCGTGGTGTAGTAGAATGTTTCTCTAACCACTACACAACCCGGACGGCACTGCTTTCGTAACAGTAAATAATAAATGAAATCTAAAGGTATTTTGTAAAGTATAAAACTTATTTCAAAACTCTTGAAGCACGTTGAACGATTTTCTCTTTAGAGATATGTAAGTCGATTCAGATAATAATGTATCCTCTCAAAATAGCGAGAGAGCCACCTCTTGTTGCTTGGGATAGAAATACTTATTTTTCTTAGTTCTTTTGTTGTTGTTGTTGGCTATTTCGATTGCATCAGATTATACAATTTGTGTTGATGAGACTATTTTAGTTTGATGCAATTTTGAACACACACCAGCACTTTGGATAAAATTTCTATGTGAATGCTTGTACGTTACTGACAAAACAATTATTAATATAAATACTTCATTTTCAAAAACTATACTCTGAGATAAAATCGTTTTTACCATTAGGCAATAGCACGAGATGACCAAGCAACGAAAGATGGACGCCATTCTAAATATCCTCCTGATAGGATACAACAGGGATATGATTAGTACCACTAGCTTCAGAATTACTTGTTTTCCTAGATCATAATCAAAACAAACAGTCTTATGGATTACATTAAAATATAAAATGTATTATTGAGAATTTAGAAGAGATATTCATATTGTTAAAAATATACTTTTATAAAGCATAATTTTAACATATTTCAGTTGAGTGTCTCCAAATACGTGGAAAGGAAAAGCAAAATTATCAGATGATATTTGGTAGTCCAGGAAACAATACACTGTTTTAGAAAGGTGAAAAATGTATTTTCTGGAAGTATGACTTAAGTATACACATAGTGAAAAAAAAAACTTCGATTTAAGTCAAATTATGTCCATTTCATATGTAACGTAAATTGCTCTTTATAAAATGTCAATATTGTAGTATTTCATCAGAGCATTTTTTTTTTTTTTACTTCTGCGATTTTGAAAAACAATATATCTGAAATTAAAATATGAAATTTGGTTCCCATCCAGTTATTCTTTCGAAAAGTGTAAGAACTAAAAATCAAAACAATTTTGTCAAGCTGTGAAATTTGATGAATTTTTTTAAATTTCAAGGAGTTAATTGAAACACTATTCATCACAAAAAATGCGGCATTTAGCTCTGGTATTAAGTTGGCTTTCAAACTAAAAAAAAAAATGTGGATTATTTAAAAAAAATTAAAATAGTTTAAAAAAATAAATTCAGTCTTTTGATATCTCTTGGTTTTGAAAACAATTTTAAGAGCCATTATATTAATTTATTTAATTCACGTTACTGTTACCATATAACAGCGACTACATAAGCATTTTGATTTTGATTCATCAAGCTAAATCTCAAATCACCTCTCTCATCAAGAAAAAAAATTTAGGTAAAAATATTCATTGTGACGAATTAGAATTGTGAATAACGATCGATTGTTTTTAATCTTGTTCTGCAAGGTATAATATTTCTGAGACCTCTTCTAATTCAGCTTATTAAAGTAAAATATTTGCACGCACGCGGGCATACGCTAATTAATTCGACACTTACAGTACACATTCATGATTGTGCAAATTAATCGTTTAATAGATGATAGTTAATTTGAATTCAGTTTTTATTTTCAATCTTTGGGTAATTTGAACTAAAGCAAAAGTCCTGAAAATTTCTGAAATAATGTTAAGTTTATTCTGTAAATTGGAATCTTCATGGCTTTAGATCATTCGATCATCACTTCAAATCACCATTGGCCCCACCATGGCCGAGTGGATAAGACACTGAACATGGTAGATGGCTGATGTGTGAAGGTCCCAGGTTCGGGCCTATTGTGCGGCTGTCGGAGTTTTGGTCGATTTTGTACAGATGTAACGTTAATACGATTTAAATCCCCTTAAAATATTCTCCGCCCAAGGCACCCGCCTTAGGCAGATGCCCCTCGTGCAGACTTGCCATAGCAAACAAACCTCAGAGATCATTCAAAGTCAATGTTAATTTTGAGTGACAAGAAATCTATGTGTATTTTCTCTAAATTAAGGCTCCCAATATTACGTCGGTAGGAAATTTTATTTCTTAAGTTTGTCAAAGGAAATGAAAATAGAAAAAGAAGGTGATGAGATTTTTGAAACTATTGAATTATTTTGAAACACCCTAATGATTAAACCATAATGGATGGTATAAGGACTCTTAATGTGAAAAGATTTATTGAAATACAATCTAACCCATAAAATAAACTCAATTGTTTACTGCTAATAGAAAAGGTGACTGAAATTGTAGACATAAAAAAGGAAAACTATTGTCAGTTTTGCAGTTTTTCCAAAAAGTGTAGTGGAATATTTTCCATTTAGTTTTCTTTCTGCTGAATATTTTAAAATTTATTTTATGATTAGGGTAAGTCTTCGCAGCTTTCAGTATATTACAATTAGGATACAGCTATAGATGGTCTATCTTTTGCAATAAAAGAGTCACGGTAAAATTATTTTGAATTAATAAACGAATAATTCGAATATTTCTTCCAAAACTTTAATTTAAAATGAGTAAGCGTCCGCTGTATACAGGGGCATAGCATGGGAGGACCATGGGGGCTACCCCCCCCACACCGTAATTTCTGATTTTTATTAATTAGATGTCAATAATCAAGCTTTTTCGGGAGACAAAAAGCTTCAGTATTCACCTTTCGATCTGCTCGAAATTTGTTTCTCCCTACGTCCCGTTTGGGACGATAAATCACCATGTGGCTATTATGTTCAGATACTTCCTTAGTGAATGTAGTTACACATAACTATATAAATAATATTCTTATTGTAATAATATTAAAGTAAATTTTTATTACTATAACATAAAATTAATACTGAATTTTTTTTTCCAATGGCTGCATTACAAAGAAAACAGTATTTTCTTCGGTAACAGTATTTTTTTTTTTGGTGTGTGCGTGTGTACTAATTGGTATTATATAACTCAAAATTTTATGTAAGGTAGAATGCTTTTAGAAAATTAAAAATCCGTTAATATGTTAATTTTGCGGGTAGTAAATCTGTAGAAGTAAATTTGCGGGTAGTAAATCTGTAGAACTAGGTTTAATAAGCATGGGATCTAGTCTCCAAAAACGGCATGATTCAAAAGGACGAACGATCGGTAGATGTCAACTACAGCTCAATATAACTGTAATCGAAAATTTGACTAATATTTAATTTTTTTTTCAATTGAATATTAAAATATCACCTCAGCACCAATACAAAAACACCCTTTCTACACGAACACAATGTTTGAAACCATGCATTTCAGTGTAATTCCGAATCATATTGGAACATGCTATGCCCCTAAGAAGTTTAGGAATACTTTGTGATACACATTAGATATTTATATATACATAACATATTCTGAAATATATATCTATATTGTACTTTTTTTGGTCTAAAATATGCACTTTTTATTAGGAGAATACCTCTCACGCATATTGGAGACACTCCTCATTAAAGCACGGGATTAACACTGATTGTGAATATATATTATATTATATATATATATATATATATATATATATAAAAGAATTTAAATCTTATATTATTAAGCTTGAAGAGCAAAATTTAAAACAAAAATTGACATTTCTCAGTTCACGCGACTCTTGTACTGAAGACGAAGAGCAGCTAATACCGCGTGTTGCCTTGTTTATTTATTTTACACATGACTATATAGATAATATTTTTATTGTTTTAATATTAAAGTAAAATATTATGTTTTCATTTCATTCAAATAATGAATTTTATCCCGGAAACTCGAAACGAATTTGAATCCCGGTAGTTTGTTTTTTATTTCTTGAATTTGTTACATAGTTAAAACTAGTAGTTCATCATTTCCCCAAGTATTCGATGAGTTCAATAGATTACAGAAAGCTGCATGTTGGTTTCAGAATGGTGGTTGTTCGATTAAAAATATCAGAACAAAATATATGGGGATTTCACAATTATTTGTTTCAGTCCAACAAAACTGCAAACTAAAAGCTCTACTTACAATCATTTGTTAACCGCGTAAAGTAATGTACTTTATTTTCATCTGTACAAAAGAAGGTAACACTTATAAGTACTTTTTAAAATTATCGTTATCGCACATTTATTAATCTATTTTCAGGAAAATCTGTGTTACCTTAAAACGACTCGCTGATATTCGGCAATTTCCACGGAATTTTTAGCTTAATTCGAAAAATTGTTTGAGCTCCATTTCTTTAAGTGTTTTTGTGAAGAAAAAATTAACTGTCTTTAAGTACGTTTATGAAAAAAATCAATACAATTACAATAGCCAACACGAATTTCAAATGTGGAAAATGCAGATGTAGGTTAAATTGGAAGCATCTAAACTGGAATAAAAACGTATTTATATATATATATTGCAATGTATAAAAAGGTAATTTGGGTTTTACTAGTTTGGGTATTGTTCAAGCGGGTACTTTCACTGTAAGTTTTACTTTCCTGTCATACTTGCCACGCGCGCTCTGGAGCTATGTTTTATTTATTTTGTTATTTGCCAGACATCAGGCCGTCGATTCTGAGTTCTTTAGATGTACACGTGTCCTCACACCCTTGTAGGCCCGGATGCGGGTCATGTTTGTAAATGTGTGTGGTTCGATCAGAGATAAGAGAGAGGAGGAGTTGTGTCTTCGCAGACCACGTGGTGTGGTAAGCGTAAATACTCCCGCACATCGAAAATCGGGGGACTTCTGCCACTGGAACTGCTTAATGAGTCCACGCTGATTCTTGTACCCGTCTCCCCTCCCCTCTTCTCATTGTAAATTGTAACTTAAATGTAATGTTCAATAAACCATATTACCTGCCTTAACTCTGAAACTTTACTTGAAATATCTGACGTCACAAATAGTCGACAGGATGACTGCCTGTGCACCAATTAAAAATTTTAAAATTGTAAAAAATTAACGCTCAATAGTCGGGAGACGGGGTACACTGCTTACCGGAAGATGCGGAGTACGCCGGAGATGCGGCGTTATGCCGACCGCCTGCCGATCAGAGAGATACGTAGAACCAACTTGCCCTTCACCGACTGCAGATATCTGGACTTCTCATTCCCTGCTTTGATGAAACTACTTTCCCCTGACCTCCCATCGAATCCTCCCATGAAGCCCATCGAAAAATTGGCGCTCCTGAGTTTTCCATAGCGACTAAGGACGCTGAGGCCGACACGTAAATTAAAGAAGTGCCTGCCCTCCGTTATCTGATATCATCTTTCTGTACAGTGTTTACCATCCAGAAATCTGTGCCTCCTTATTTATTTTTTTTTTCTTCACACGTCCACTGTTATTTTGAAAATCCGATGGAAATCGACGGAGTTTCACTGCCTTCATTGCACCCAAAACACTCCCCTTACGAGAAGTGCGTGCAACTGGTGAATTATTTCCCCCTTTTCTCCGTGCCGAATATTTTTGTTTTTGTGCGTATAACTTAGGTTGACCGAAACTCCTCCTGCCTGCATTGAACTTGTGAGAGAAGATATATTTTTTGTGTGTGTTTTGTTTATTGTTGAAGAATGACGATTTCCACTTGTGGATATTGATTAAGTGAAGTAAGCAAATTATATTTTCAGAGTTGAAGCGAACATTACAGTATTATATTTAAATGTTTATTAATTGTATGTGTGTTATTTTAAAGTGCTATTTTAATGTTGATAAAAAAAAAGAAAAAAGAATAAAAGAAAGAAAAAAAATTGTATTGATATATCTGCGCTTGTTTTAATTAATATAGTATTTTCATTAAGGTAAGTTTACAATTGAATTGTGTTATTAAATATTTTATTTCAATTGAAGTTTTATACGGGTCTTACTATTATTAGATTAATGCTTAATTTATTACTACATTACCTATATTTCCTGAAGATTTGAAATTTGAATTTTTGTTATTTGCATACTATGACGTAGTTTAGATTCATTTGATTATTTACCTGAAATGACTTATTGGGACTCTCAACTTGACACAAATTCTAATTTACTTGAGATTATGTCATTTTATTCACTGAAAAGTCACTTGAAAATTTATGACAAATTCATGCACCCGGGTACGATAACTTAAATGAAAACAACAAATGCTTATTGTGTCAATGTAAATAAAAAAATTTCTTGCATTAAATTAGGTTTGCTTAAATGTAGATGTTTTATTTTGAATATTTACTGTGTAAAATTTTTGTGTGCCAAAATGATCGTATATTATTTCCTTTATTGAATAATGATGCCAACCATTTTTTTTTTTCATGTAATAAAATTTAAATTTGCCTAGACGGTTAACTAGTAATAAAACCTCTGAGGAGAGTATTCGCCCTCAGATTGTTAAGAAATACTAGTAATAACCAAATAAGAAAAGTACAACAAGACATTGCTAGAAATAAAAAAAATGTCAGGTCACATAAATGCAGTACCTCATGCAGGCTATCATTTATTGTATTACCTTGAAAAATTCTTCTAGCAAGCGTTCCTGTTAATACTGCTGTTTCACAGCTAAGGTTTTCGAAATTTTCTACACACTACGCACATTTTTACATTTTTTTTTACATTGCCTTTACATTAAATAAATTTACTCCATTTTGCCAACTGCATTTTGCCAACTATTTTGCCAAGTTATTTTCATTCCATTCACTTTATGCCATGTAAGCCAAAGCCATAAGTATTTGCCAAAGAAAATGAATGTCAGCCATGTTTATTCCATTTTGTTTAATTATATTACTATATCGTTGTACAGTATTATTGTATCCCACCTAGGTTGTAAATATTTTACTTGTGATATTTTGAAAAAAAAAAAAAAAATTGTGCGCACTCGTTGTTTTATTTTTATTGTAAGATTTTCGTACTATTGCATCATTATGTTTTGTCAAATTTTAGAAACTGCATCTTGCCCCTCAAGTGTTGTACAACATAACTCCAGAATTCTAGTCAGAAAAATTTAAGGTGTCTAAACTTGAAAATTAGATTAGTTCGCACTTTTAAGATTAGGTTGTAAGGACGTCTGACTCGCAAGTGAGAGACTGGCCACCTCAATGATATTGCTCGTCAGACTTCTTTTGCCGGGGGGATATAATTTGTGACGTCAGATATTTCAAGTAAAGTTTCAGAGTTAAGGCAAGTAATATGGTTTATTGAACATTACATTTAAGTTACAATTTAGAATGAGAAGAGGGGAGGGGAGACGGGTACAAGAATCAGCGTGGACTCATTAAGCAGTTCCAGTGGCAGAAGTCCCCCGATTTTCGATGTGCGGGAGTATTTACGCTTACCACACCACGTGGTCTGCGAAGACACAACTCCTCCTCTCTCTTATCTCTGATCGAACCACACACATTTACAAACATGACCCGCATCCGGGCCTACAAGGGCGTGAGGACACGTGTACATCTAAAGAACTCAGAATCGACGGCCTGATGTCTGGCAAATAACAAAATAAATAAAACATAGCTCCAGAGCGCGCGTGGCAAGTATGACAGGAAAGTAAAACTTACAGTGAAAGTACCCGCTTGAACAATACCCACACTAGTAAAACCCAAATTACCTTTTTATACATTACATATATATATATATATATATATATATATAAATCCACGAGAAAACACATTTCATATTATTAAACACATGTAACCAGCTCGAAACCTTAAAAATATGTCTGTACAGCGATCCAAATAAAACCTATAAGCCTATTAGAACAAAATATTGAACACTTTCAATAATCAAAGAATACGCTTCTACTCTAAGTATAACAGTTACTAATTCGTATTTTATTTGTTTTTTTACACTTAAAATTTATAAACTTCAAAAATACATCTGTAGCGAATACAAAATCAGTGTAAAGCTACTCCAATACAACATGTAACTCGGCGTCAAGAACCGCTGACTGTGGTGTCAGGAGAATCTCACAGCCTTCTTCAGTGTTCAAATCGGTCGCGTGCGACTTTAAGTTCTTTGCGAAATGTTTTGGAAGACTGATTTAACATTAGATAGGGGCTACAGTAATCGTGTATATATGGACTTCCGTAGTATTTTAGTGTAAATCCAATATTTCGTTTCAGCATATCATGTGTATTCAGGTTCAAATTTGATGTTCATTTTGAATTAAAATTAAATTCTGTATTTCGATTCGATCTTTCATTATTGTTCTAGTTCAAAGTTTACGACCATTCTGGATTACTATAAAATTATATAAACGGTCAGAACAGGGATGCAGCCGGATAGAAATTTGGGGAGGGCCCAAAAGGTGGAAGGGACAGAATTTCTCAAAAAAGCTTTACTGATATTCAATTAACACACATCCAAATTTCGGAAAAGCCGAGGTATTCGTGGCCAACCCCCTTGCTACATCCGTGGGTTAAAGTAAAATCTTGAAATATTTCTTTCATTAGTAAGTAAGTGGTGTTTTCAAATCCCCACAAAATAAAAAAAAGGTAAAACACATGACCGCTTTCCCCAAAATTATGCTTGCACCATGCTTTGGTGAAATATTGAACTTTACTTTTAACAGTTTAGAAGTGTCTTTAAACTTGCGCCATATCTATTCTTAACATACATATGTAATGGGTATTGATTTTAATTTCGTTTAACTATTGCAAAACTATTTCTGTAAAAAAATCTAACATTTTAATGAGGTTCTTGAAATTTTCCAGTAGAAACATCAAGTTGTTTTCCGTCAAATTTCGGCAGCCATTATCTACATATTTCTAATACAAAATTAGAAAGATGCAAGAGTACAAAATTATTTTATAAAGAGCTTTATTTAAAATATTTTTTAAAATAGAAATACGGTGAATGTTGTTTTCTTTAGTTGTCTAACATACGTTTCATTTCTGTAGGTAAACCGTCCGTCGCTGTATTGGAGAAACTCAGAGTTTTTATTTATTCATTTAATTTATTTATTTAGTGCATGCAAATCTAAAGCATTTTATGCAGTTTTCTGATATCCCCTATTAAAATCTCAGCAAAGTAAAAAATTACATGTACTGAGTCTATCATCTTTACCAATTAACATTTTCAAAACATGTTACTGTATGCTGCTTTTTGAAGAAAAATCTCATACACATACCATATATAACATTTTTTTTCTTTTTTCCATTTTCATTATTGGGATTAAAAGGAAATTCTTTTTCTTCAATTGCACACCAAATGTTACTTATCATATTCTAGCGAGTTGGCAAATTTTAAAACATAAATAATGAATAACAAAATTTTTTTCAGAAACAGTAGTTATAATAATAACTATAAGAATCTAAATAGCAGTACGAAATTGTTTTAATGAGAGAAAATTTTGAAAGGTTTTCTTTTAACAAAATGAAATGAAATCTATATGCATTCAAAGATTTTCTGGCGATTTAACCCCAACCTTCGTATTTTGACATTTTATAAAAGAATAGTTCTTATTTTGGTGATTTATGCATTATTATCAGAGATCTTCATCTACTTTGTACAACTCTGTGTGCAACTCTATAAAAAAATAAATCAGTTCAATGTATAAGTTATTTTTATTGAGGTTTATGTCTGAAAATTACTCTATCATGTATATAAAATGTAAACATTATGTATACCACAATTTTTATTCATTAAGTAAATTCATAAAAGTATGATGTATGAAGCTTATGGAGTTTTAATGCTTTAAATATAGATTTTGAAGAACTAAATTTCTAATTCATCAATTTAAATCTTCTAATCAACAATCTGAATCTATATATCGTATTCGCAAAATGCGTCTGAATATTTACTGCAATATAACTAATATATCACTGAGTTTTATTGAACGTTGAATTTTATAATAAAAATTATTGACGTCTAAACTCAATCTGTTACATTTTAATTATTTATTTATTAGAATTTTTTTTTTAAATTGCCTTGACATTTTATACCTGATATCAAAAAAGCACTAGTTTCACAGATATCTAGCGTTTCGAGCACAAATTTCGTCGTAATAAATGTAATAATTTAATTTTCATGTTCTGTAATTAGCGACTTTTATCAGAATTAAAAAGAAAATCGCATTCAGCAAGTTAAAGTAAATATAATTTAATTTTTTTATTTATAACAGTTAATATTTAAATTGATCGAAATATTGAAGCAATAAAAGTGGTTTTTACTTACATTATAAAGAATAAAAGCAAGTCAAATATAATCCCCAAATTTCTTATCTTAAGTCAATCTTAAAAAAAAAAAAAAAAAAAAAAAAAATACTGCTATCATCTAAATTTATAAACTACCATTATTTCTTTAGTTCTGCATAAGATCTCATTTTTAGGACGTTATTGTAACGTGTTTTTGTAAGCTCTTTCGTTAATTGCAGAAAATATATTTTATACTTCAAAGCAGAAAATATCTTATTTGTTTTTGTCCCGTAGAAATATAAATACATGCTTTTTGTTTTTACATGAGACACAAACTAATTTTTCATACATGCAATTCTAATGTAAAATGGTTTTGAAAAATATAATTTTAATTCTATGTTTGTGAGGTGCATTTTTTTAAACATCGCATGGATGGAGAAAAAAAATGGTGTCGAGAGAATGTGTCTCTCTCAAAGTTTCAAATGAAAAAGTCTGTACGCAGAGAAATTGTAGAATTATCAAAAGTTTCCTGCAATATATTTTATATTTCATAAGTTATTAAAAGTTATTCATGTTCCATCATTATCTGGTACTTTTATCTGGAAGGATATTTACAAATGAAATATGTTAGAAATATGGTGTACTAATAGAAAGTTTAGACTTTTTGCTATGGAAGCTCAACGAAAGAAAATTAGCATTTTATTTTAATTCGTAGACAGATTCAAAAGCTTTTCATTATTCATAGTAAACTCAGCTTCGAAAGTTCAATTTGGTTCTGGTTTTTAAAGGTTTATGGGAGTCCGTTTTAACTTAAAAATCACGAGACTAACAGGAAAATTTTATAAATAACTCAAACACGGCTACAAAAGTTATAACTAGAAAATCTCAAGTATTTAACGGAAACATTTGTCATAAGTTGTTACTATAGTGTAAAGTCTGCTAAAATTCAATTAGATAGTTACTGAAAGTAAGTAATTTATTTGAAATTATTAAAACTTTGTAAAATAAAACACAAAGGAGGTATTTTTCAATCTCTACTTATCATAAGTATGTTTCATGTTCGTTATTTACAAAGTTTTAATTATTTCATCTTTTAAAGACCAACTTCTTTTGTGTGTTTCTTGTTACGTAATTTATTTGTTTGCACATTTGAGATAATATGATTTTACTTAAACTTGAGTGTACATAAGGGAAACAGCGTCTTTTAATATTTTTTTAAAAACTTTCTACTCCCTGAAGTATACTCCTGAAAGTCAAATTTCATTTACTTTCTTTTCCTTTAAGCAGAATTATATTTTCACTTTATTTTCTTTTTCAAAACTTTATTCAGTTGCATTTATATTAAACTACAGTAAAAATAAGTATAATGTGTTGTATTAGGTGTAAGTTATTTATAAGTAATTGTAATAATTATTATAATTATCTACTTTTATATGTAAGTAGCAACATTTATTCTTTAAGTTTTAGTTTTTTTTTTCTTCTAAGACATTCCACTTGTAAAAAAGTAAAACTTCCATAATTTTGTGTTTTTGTTATTTTATACTTGCTAGTATAATGCAGTTACAGTTAAATTCTTGAGTGAATACAATAACTCACGATTTTTTAGAGGAACTCTTGTTAAAGCTTCTTAAAAGGAAGATGTCGAAAATGTTTAAAAATGTGGATGAAAGCTTTGAATTTTTTAAGTTATTTAATAATCCTAAATTTAATGAAAGTCATCACATTTGCGCAATTTTGTACAGTAATTCTATAATATTTACGCATCATTTCACTTTTTAAATTTAAATTTTTTTTTTTAATATCCTGCGCATTTTAAGCGGAACTTGTGTCGAACGTTGTCTTAATTCTGAGTTCTAGTTCTCTAACTTAATGACATATAGTTTTAGATAAATGTTGATCAAAGAGTTGTTACTTTTAAAAGTTTCGGAGCAATGAATTGGTATCAAAAGCTTCTAATAAAACCACTTTCATTAAAGCATTTTCTAAGTAGTTTTAAAGTTTACGAAAAATAATAGCCAAGGACAGTTTTAGTTTTTTGAAAGTACACGCAATTGTTCATTACTCTTTTTAAAATCAATATTTTTAATAATTGAAAGTAATATAAAATGTAGGTAATAACGTTAAGCCAGATACACATGTATTCTGTTGAATATTTTCGTTTCAGCCACCTTAATCAATTACAATTTTTCTTTTCGCGACCATAACAGGATCTGTTGTTAACCTTGTATTATGTTTACAGGTGAAGTTCAGGAAGAGAAATTTATTTTTCTCACAGTATCCTATTTAATCGGGTAACAATTCATTTAAACAAACAATAAATGCAGTTAAATGTATAAATACAAATTCTATGCAGTATTTCCTTTATTATTCCAAAAATATTTAGTATGTTATTGAAATGTTCAAGTAGAATATAAAATAATACTAATGAAGATATTTTTTGCATCCAAATATTTGGACAGTTTACAATTTGTTTCCTCGTAATGTTTAATTATTCAGAATAAAGAAAAAAAATACCTATGTAAGAAGGGCTATAATTAATAACAGGTTGTAGTTAATATATTCCATAAAAAATGACTTTTACTTCAAAAAGTAGTTTTGTGTATTCCATGGATGTAAGTAATTTACTTTAGCACAAAATAAACTATTGCGTTTGCATCCTTTCTTATTTGAATTTTAATATTTGAATATCCAGTTTAATATTACCTTAAATTTATGAATATATATTTAAAAAGTAATTACTAGAAATTTACTCATAAGAAAACTGCTGTACTGGCAAACCGATTTTTGCAATACTTAGATAAAAATTATTTATATTCACAAAATTCTGTTATAATTAGTTAGTTTATACTTTAGCCAAATAGCAGCATTCTTTTAAATGTCATTAAATAAAAATGATCAAAATTTATCAGACGCTGCTTATCTTCTAAGTAAACTGTTCCCGTGATTGATTCAAATAAATATAAGCATAAGAGGATTCTAAATTTAAAAAATATTTTTAATAATAGGACTACTTGGCAGAAATTTCGCTTTGTACTTGATTCGTGCAAGAACATAATATGGCTGTAAAAGTTTGTGGTTAACATGGAAGGAAATAGATTGCGGCAAAAGAAATTCACTTCGATGATTCGCCAAGAAAACATTGTCATACTTTATGCTGATCACAATCTTAGTGATAACAATAACATCTGTTTCAATGATTTTCTTATCGCATTTCATTATCATGGAGTCTTGGATTCAGATTAAATATATAAATGCATGTTTATTTGGGCGTTTAATGCATTTATTTTTTTTTTTTTTTTACCAACATGAAATCAGGAATAACTTCTTGTGTCTTAACGATTATAACAAAAAACATAATAAATTATATTTGCCTATGAACATGAAGTGCTGCATGCTTTTGATGCTGTACAAGAGCACAGCTAAATTTTATTTTATTTTATTTTTTAATTTTTAATCGTTTCTGAAACCTTTCGAGGGAGGAGTAAATGAGCTTACGACATGGCGTAGCCAAGGAGGGGAGGGGGGGGGTTAGGGTGTCATAACCCCCCCCATGAGGAATTTTTTGCCATAAAAAATGTATATTCTTCACTCCATTATCACACACACGTATACATATATATGAGTTGCAGTAGTCTTAACCCCCTCCCCATGAAAAATTTGTGTCTACGCCACTGGGTTACGATACAATATCAAAGCTTGAATAAGCAAAAATTCCAGGCGCTCTAAACAACTGAAAGATCATATTAACTAATGGAAAAATTTCGAAAAGTATGGTGGGAGGGAGGTGGGGTTACTACAAATTCACATCCTGGTCTATTTTAGTGCTGAATACAGAATGAATTGTATGATTCAGAATATTAGAAGGAAACGAAATAGTGATATTGCTTTTCGTTTAATGGATTTCGTTCTGAAAAATGATTCATAACCACATAAGTTCATGAGTATATTTTTAATTTTGATATTATTGTTTCATCTAAACAACCTTTATTGAACTGGGAAATCCACTTTTTCAGAACTATTTTAAAGCATAAAACCATAAAAATTTTGAAATATTTAAAGAATGATTAAATTTGTTACGCTAGTATCCTAATACACAATTAAAATATTAAAATGAGAAATATATTTATATTAAGTGTGGAAAATAACACAACTTGAGTAATCGCATTAATACTTGTCATAATTCTGTATATATATTATCAAAGCGCTTATACTATGCTCTACAAACTAATTCTGGCATCTAATACCTCAATTGTAAAACGAAAAATTGAAACTATGGTGTATGTTAAAAATCCCCTAAAAAGTAAATGTTTTAGACAAGTAAAAACAACTTAATTTGTTGTATACTATTTATCATGAACTTCATTGGCATGGAATGAATTTTTTAATTATATTAATAAGATTACTAGCTCCATAAAAATATTAATTAAAAATCCTTTCATATCAACAAAGATTTGAATTGCAGAGTTGCTGGGAAAATGTAGGCGTTATTTGAGAAAATATTTTTCTGCTTCCGCTTTCAAAGCATCTGTTGTTAATTACCCGATTAAAAGGAATATCTTAGAAGAATTTATATTTTATTCCGTTTTTTCACACTCAGGATTTTTTAAATATCTGAAAAGATTATTAAATATTTTCCTGATATTTTGTGTTTAGTTTTTTGTCACCTGTACTACAGAGTAAATAGATATTATAAAATGCCAGAGGGACTCACTACGTATGAGACAATATATACTATCGATACTGCTACCTTTAAAGAACAGAAGGAGATTTTTAATTTAACGTTAGTTATACAGTTAATTTAATTATAGAGTTTCCATGAAAAGTTTTAAATATTTCTTACAACTGCCTACAAAACACCTAAAATTGTTAATTTAATTTAATTTTAATTGTTAATTTAGTTTAATTTTTACATAAAACTGGTGAAGTTTGTAATTTTAAAACTTAAAATTAATAATTTGATTTTAAGTTGGTTAAGATTGAAATTTTTTCTTGTCTTCATGTTTCGTTATGAAGAAAAAGAAACTGATCATAGTTGTTTTATCATTTTCTTTAGTTAATTTTGTATTATAACATTGTTAGTCTGATTCAAGTTGCTGGAATGGAAAACGTAAAATGTCAATATCTTTTTATGCATAATTTAGCTGTTGAAAGTTTGATATATCATTTTTCTTCAGAAAGTTTCCTCGAAGCTAGTTTATTTTAATTTTTTTATAGAAATGCAGAAACACAGTTGTTGAAAACAAGCCTCATATTTCGCGTGCTGTTCGCTTTGTTTCTTCAAGAAATGAAGCATTATTTTCTCTTAAAATTTATGCAATATAAACTCGTTGAACAGCTTACTACTAATTAATTTAATTGACCATTAATTATTTCTTACTTATTCATTTATACCTACATCTCTGACAAAAGTTAAAGTTAATGAATTTTGCGTTTTCTTAATGCGAGTGCGGCTACATTTCTCGAATGAGTATATTTCGACTGATTTTACAACCGGATGCCTGTTATAAAGCATTATTTCACTCAATTTTAAATATACAACAGCTCTATGCGTTTTCATATTGAACTTTGTATAACACAGAATGTTATATTTGATTTCCGACACTGCATGAAATTAAACGCCGCGCAAAAATGAATTTGGTTTAATGTGACCAGCTTGAAAAGCTTTATTTCTTTCTCTTTTTTTTAAGTATTAGATAATATTTCGCCTTAAAGCTTTGACTGATATTGAAAATTTTGTCCGTTCCAAATCGAATTCGGCTACATATTTAGGGGTTCATCCTTAGTTTGAGTTCCACTACTGTTTCTGAAAATTTTTGAGATTCTTTTAAGATAATTCTAACGAAGAAAAACGTATTTATCTAAATTCTTGTACAGCTTCTGGGAAGGAAAGAAAGGGGGGGGAGGTATTTCAGTTCAGAGTTTTTTTTAAATGTCAGTTTATTCAAACTGTTTTTGAGAGTTTCTTAGTGCAGTAAATCTAGTTTTCTAAGCCAAAATTTTGGAACGAGGCACACTTTCGAAGCAGTGACATGTGTACAATTTCAAAAGTTTTCTGCCGTATACATGAGAGGTAGGCGGTTTGTCACATCATGATGATTACATGCTCAGGAGAGATAATTAGACTAGAAACTCCAGCTAAGTGGTATCATCAGAAAATTGTAAAAAGGAATTCATGTATGTTTCATACCTCTAAAGGAGTCTTGGTCATTATCAGAATCAGTAGCGGAGAAAGCTCCTTGTTGCCAAGGGTGCCACGTGCTCAGCTGCCTAATGTGAGATTTGGTACCGGTGAACTTTGTCGGGTCGAGGATATCGTCTACGGAGAAGGAGGTGTGAGGCATAGGAGTATGAGCTTCAAGAGCCGGAAGCATCCCACGTTTGCCTTTACCCAGAACATTGAAATCCGGATTTGATCTATCTGTACCATCCATGATTTATTGTTTACTCAATGCCATCACTTGAAATCGCTCACAACCTAGTTAGTCTGATAGAGCTATTTGTTTATCAATCTAGCTTATAAAAACTGAGGCCTTGCACTCGCTATTACTCCATGTGAACTAGATGCGTGGTGATGCTACAAACAAACTCACACGGAAAACTCTTGGCCCACCTTCTTCTCTCTCATTGGCTTGCGGAGAAGATCTCCACCCCGATGAGTGGCAGGCGTGACGTAGCCGGAGGCGGAGTTTATCATTTGAGAAAAGTAGGCCTGGAAATCCCTACTTATCTGTTGAAGAGCTTATCCGTGAGTTTTAGTGAAAGAGTGGTCCGATCGGGGTTCGTTTGGTTCATTTCGATCGGGTGATGGTTTCGACAGCGTCTTTCATGACTCTTCACTCTTTCATTGGGTAATCAGCCTCATCTGGAAGTTCTATTTGATCGGAAAACAGCGTTCACGCAAGCCATCTGCTGCTTTGTTAGCTCTCCATTCCCGAGGCTCCCCTCTTCTAAAAAATTAATTAGTTTCATAAAAGGAGTCCTGGGGTCGAAATGACACGGTTTGGGTTAGAGGGCAAAACGCAATCATTTGGATTAAACGTTTCAGAAATTAAAAGCTCCCCCTCCCCCCTTTCACTGCCGTTGAGAAGTCTTAATCAATAGAAATGTAAGCATAACGGTCAAATTATTATTTTATCGCGAAAAAAATACGTGCATAAAAGTTGTAATTTTAATTCATTCACTTACATTGTTAAAAACAGACCGACTTCTGCTGTTATCTATAGCTTATGTACTTTCTGTTTCTTCTATTTAAATCAACTATTTTAATGCTAAAGTGTAAAAGTATTTAATACTAATTTTAATAAATTTAGTTTATTCATTCAACGCAATTTTTTTTAAATGTGTACAAGTTTAAAATAACATTCATCTTATTCAGTTGCTTTTTTATATTAGATTAAGCTTTTGAGTAATTTACAAGCAGCAAACGTTTCGTGAAAATTGGATTAATTAAATCAATATATATTATACATATATATATATATCAATAATATATACAGGGCGAATCTAAACTCTTGGACAAAACTCTAAGAAGTGGTAGGGCATATAATAAGGAATGAAAATCACATAGCAATATGGGGTCGGCAACGTCGTCTTCAAGTAGCTGTTAATAATCGCTTTGGAAAAAGTGCAAAACAACAGAGCACTTTCCGACCATTATCCATCAACAAGGACGTACCCAGGGGGTGATTCACGGGGTCCGGACCCCTCCCGAAATTTAAATTTTTGTTAACAAAGTAATAATGATGAAATCTTTTTGTGAAAAATTCCGCCTTTTTCAAGGTTTGCAACCCCCCCCCCCCCGAAATTTTTTTCTGGGTACGTTCCTGGTCAGAAAGTAATGTATTTTTCTCCTAAAACAGAAGACTAAAATTCATAGTTTAAAAATTCTATTTTATTTCATGGATGAAATGTTTGAAGACGTGCCTATTATTTTTGAAACTTGGTTAAGAAATTAGACGAACACTTCAATACTTTTCACAAAGTGATTATTACCAGGTAAGTGAAAACTGCGTTTTTGACCCCACACTGCTATGTGATTCTGATTCCTTATTATGTGCTCTATCACCCCTTAAAGTTTTGCCCAAGAGTTTAGATTCACCCTGTATATACATATATATATATATACATATTGTTGTTGAAGCAGAATTAACCTTAGTTTTTGTCACGATGGAAATCTAAATGTATACATTATTTTAAAACTGCGTGCCAGTACACTAACAGTGTAAGGAATATTTATGCAATAATTGATTTTAATGTATACATTAACCCCCCCCCCCGTCTTACCACCTGGCATCTATTTTTTATGATTCTGATATAAAATTATATTTTTTTTAGCCTATCTGTACCAATGCAAGAATCCTTCAAGTGGAAAAACAGAAAAGAAATGACATAGGAACAAGTTTTATTTTAACAACAAGTTCAAAGGATGTCCTGCGAGTTGCTAAATAGAATATTTCCTTTAAAATTTGTACTCATTTTAAGCTGATTCGTTTAACAGGGACCCATTCAAAGTTGAAAATTTACGAAAAATCGCTCATTATAGAGAAGCAGATGAGTTTACGTTTTTAAAATAGCTGAGATTTTTCTCAAGTTTTTCACCACATCCGTATTAGATGCAAAATCGATGGATCAAGTTGAATGTGTTTGTTTTCTCTTTTTCCAGAAGTTAAAATTGAGAAAATTTTCTAAAAATCGATGAAGAAGTGGTTGTTTTAGAGGCACTAAGGAAAAATAGTTTTAAAACTATTTCCTAAATTTTTATATAAGCATTTTTTCTTTTTCGAGTAATTTCAAAATTTCCAGTAAATTGATCTTACAGTAATGTATGCACTTTTTTAAAGTCGAAAATTGCGAAAAATAGCTGAAAATTTAGGAAGAGAAGGTTTCAAACGTATGGTTTATTTATGGTAACGAAACGCCCTCAGTTTTTGAGGACGCTTTGAATACTAAAGATCAAATATTTAGATACTAAGCCAGCGTTTCTCCACCTGTGGGGCGCAACCCCCAAGCAGTGGCGGATCCACGGGGGGGGGCTTTGGGGGCTCGACCCCCCCAGAGCTAGAAATACACTATCGATTAGAGAAGTTTAAAAAAAAAAAATTGCAAATTTTCACATGAACTGAAATTTAAAAAAGTAGCACTGTATATTTGAGATGAGTTCGGGCTCGTTTTTGGAAGCCCGAGCCCGCCCGAGCCCGAAGACTTTTAATCCGAGCCCGCCCGACCCCAAATTTTCGCTAAAGATAAATATATTTCAATAAAATTCAAAGAAGTAATTCTTTGATAGAATACTATAAATTTTGCCGTTTGTGCAAATTAAAGACAAATATAGTTGTAAATTTTTAATGCACTTTCTAATTCTTTATATCTATGTTTATGAAATAATGTCGGATCTCATGACTAACTAAGCAATATAAGCCGCCGTTCTGAAATACCAAAGAGCTCCACGCATCTTCTAGGCACCCGTATCGCTATTTTTTTTTATAAGTACTTTTATTTTCCATATGAATCACTTTTTAAAAATCTGTTTCAAGAAGTGTGTTCAATAAAATAGAAATTTTTCACGAGCCCGAGCCCGAACGCAATTGTGAATTACAGAGCCCGAGCCCGGTTCGGGCCCGGGCTCGGGCTCGGGCTTTCGGGCTCGGGCTGAGCCCGTCTCATCTTTACTGTATATACAGTTGACTCTCTGTTTAACGACGATCTCTTTCAAAGATGATATTTCAAAGTCCCAGCAACTCCAGCGTAAAAAATTTCTACTCAAAGACGACGTCGTTTCTTATTAACAACGATTTCTTTTTTTCATCTCACGCTACAGGAACAAGGGAAATTTTTTTTTTTAAGAGTGGGAAAAAAGTGTCCTGGAATGTCAAAAGTGCAATTCGCAAGACAATCTCAACTACCTGAGTGTATTCTCAAAGGTATTTTAGAAGCAAAGAGAAATTCTTGAAGCAGCACAAAAATTTAGTTCGGGTTCCAAATCCAAACGGCCGAAAAGTCAATGTGGCCGATTGGAAGAGTTTGCCAAGGCACTTCTGCATGCAAATGATTGCATGAAGCAAGAGCATCCAACATTCTAATTTCTGTGCCCCACCACAGCCGAGTGGATAAGACACTTGACATGATAGACTAGCAGCTAGAACTCAAAAGGATACTTTTCTCCCTGACTGAAATGCGCATGTGCAAGAACTTCGCCTCTGATCTCTGATTCTTAGACAAATGGCTACCAATATTGGCCCGAACGCCATGTGTTTGGCTAACTACAAAAGAACAGGAAATTTGAAACGATCTGTCGGACAGGAGAGCAAAACCTTGTGTTTTATTTCAAAAAAGTACATGCTGCGAAGAAATTAAATAATTATAAATGTTGCTTTTAAAGGATATTTAAAAAAGTCAATTGCTAACATTCATTTTTTAACTAAAAGTTGGATTAGTTTAAAAATGAAAATTTTAAATCAGCATTAAATTGCGTAACAAAAATTTTTAACTAAAAATATTTCTTTTTAAATTTTAAAAAAATTAAACATGGACTAGTGTTAATTTAGAAATTATAAATCAACATTGAAATTCCTGACAACAGTTTTAATTCTTTTTTTTTATTTTTATTTATTTTTTATTATTAACTTTGAGGTTAGAGTGAAATTAATGAAAGTCTATACAATAAATAATGGAAACATCTTCATTTTAAAGAGATAATTAATTGTTAAATAGAAAAAAATCTACTACTCTTTCATTCTAATTATTAGTTTGATTTAAAAGCATATATATATATATTAACCTATTTTATTTAATTGAATTTATTAATTTTTTTCATATTATACAGTTTGTTCACCTAATATAGTAAATGCGATTTAATTACGTTTTATTATATGCTTTTTAAATCAAAGTAATAATTAAAATGAAAGAGTAGTAGGTTTTTCTTTCCCATTTAACTATTACCTCCTTAAAATGAACATGTTTCAATTATTTATTGTATAAACTTTCATTAAATTCACTCTAACCTAAAAAAAAAAAAAAAAAAACTATTGTCTGGAATTTCAATATTGATTTCTAATTTTTTATTTAAAACTTATCCGGGTTTAATTTTTAAAAAGGTATATTTTTTTAGTTTAAAATTTTTGTTACAAAATTTAATGCTGATTTAAAATTTTCCTTTTTAAACTAATCCAGCTTTTAGATAAAAAATGCATGTTAGCAACTGATAAAAAATCAATCCTATAAAACAATCCTATAACATCCTTTAAAAAAACAAAATCTATAATCTTTTAATTTCTTCGCTGTTAGCACGACAATTTTTTAAACATCCTTTAAAAGCAAAATTCATAATTATTTAATTTCTTCGTAGCATTTACTTTTTTGAAATAAAACACTGTATGACAGATCGTTTGAAATTTGTTGTTCTTTTGTTGTTAGCCAAACACAGGGCATTCGCGCCAATGTTTGTATCTATTTATCTAAGGATCAGAGCTCGGAGGCGAAGTTCTTGCACTTGCGCATTACAGTCAAGGAGAAAAGTATCCTTTTGAGTTCTAGCTGCTAGTACATGATAGGCGGCTGAAGTGTGAAGGTCCCGCGTTTGGGCCTACCGCACGGCTGTCGACCTAACTATCTGGAGTTTTTCCAGATGGTTTTCTTCAGATTTAACGTGAATACGTGTTAGAACCTCTGAAAAAATACTCCGACTAAGGCAACCGCCCCAGTATGCAGATGCCTCTAGTATAGGCATGCCGCATAACATCACATAACACATAACTCCAATTTCTAGAAGCCCGACGAGTGTGGTTGAGCGCATAGCGCTCGCAACTGGGAGAAGAAAAGTGCCTGATTCAAACTCAGGTCGCGTCCATCAATCTAGCCGTTCGGAGTCTTACGTAGTTTTCTTCGAAACTTCTCATAAATACGGATTAAGACCCCTTAGAAAAACACCCACGTAGGCAGGGCCAATTATCTGCCAATTATAGGCCAATTATCTGCACATGGAAGCTAAGCCGATGTGTGGGGTGCACTCCGTGGGGGTCTTTCTAAGGGGTCCTAACCCTTATTTACGATAAGTTTCGGAGGAAAGCACGGAAAACTCCGAACAGTTAGGTCGGCGGACGCGAACTGGTTTTGAACCAGGCACCTTCCAAAGTGTAAAGGGAAATGTTATTCGTTTACAAATTCTGTTTATAGAAGATCTCTTTTTAAAGACGATTTTTCACATTTTCACGGTCCCTTGAAAGTCGTTAAACAGAGAACCAACTATATATATACATATACCAAGAATATTTACACCAATACTTATTGAATCCTTGTGGACTAAACATAATTTCTCTATTTAGAAAAATGATAGAGCTTTTATTTTTAAACAGAAGAGGGGCAAATTTTATTGACTCGCTATCGCCACAGTGGCTGGAGCACAATTCCGAGTTTTATTTGTACAGTGGAACCTGTCTAATGGGACTACCCTTGGGAAGAACAAAACTGGTCACCTTACAAAGGTGGTAAAGTCTGATGGTTGTAAAGCGAAATTGCATTAAAGTTGTCACTATAGACAAACGATCTCTTTTCCAAGGTGATCACTTTAGCAGGCTCCACCGTATTTGAATGACGACAGCACACTGATACGGGGAAAAAAATCTTCCGTTGCTCTCTCCATTTTATAGGGGACATAGTTTGCGATTTAGTGCAGAAATCTGTTATCGGTAAACACTGAATTGCCATTAAAAAGTCGTAAAATTCGTTACGAGAATGCCCTCTTACCCACTGCAGTCACGTTAGACGCAGCCATGGCTCGCGCTAGACTTAAAAATCTGTGAGTCATGTTGACTCGCAGTCAATAAAAGTAAGAGTCAATTTCTGAAAACTGCGGGCCAAAGTCAAAAGACTATTTTTTTTTTTTTTAATCTAAGAGAAAATAAAGACGTTCCTTTTTTCTCATGTAATTATTAGTTTTTGCCTACATATTGATTTCTCCACTATGCACGATTAATATAAACTAGATTACAGACATGAGTAGCATAAATTTTTCAAATACAAATGTTAAAACATTGATGAAAGAGAAGAGAAATGAAAAAGAAGGAAATAAAAAAAAAAATTATGCACGAATTGTATTCGTGCATAAAATGCACATTTCCCGTTACCTTTTTTCCCTTTACACAATGAAATTTCAAATCCCTGTTAACTATTTAAGAATAATTAAATCAAATTTAGCATTTTTAATAAAATATTTTACATAGCACTAAATTATGAATATTTATTATTTATCTTCATATGTTCTCTGTTTTACATTTTCAAAATATGTAATGCTTTCTCCAAAAGCAAATTCTGTTGATGGTGTGATATTTATACTTAGTCATTAAATTAGACAGATTTTCATTTTTCAATGCAGTTCTGTAGCAGTTTTTAATCCTGTTTTGGACGCTGAATGTTCGTTCATAACAAGCACTGTTAAGAGGAATTATGAGAGCAGACTTAGCTAATATAGAAAAATCCGGAAAGAGATCTTTCATATCTGATGCAAGGTTGAGGCAAACTTCTTTAAATGAAAGGTATTTCATTCCAAAACATGTATGTTTAAACATACTAAAATCACGCTGAGCTATTTCATTGTCAATGATCGTCTCGTATGTTTTGAGGAGCATTTCAAATTCTTCATTACCATAATTTGCTAAATCTGATACCAAAATCGGATATTTTTTAGGATTAAAAAGATAATCTAAACAGGTGAGAATATTCATATCTTTTCTGGAAATCTATCTGTTAAGTTCGCCAATATCTTGTCCAAATATTCATTTTTTTTTCTGAATATTTCTGATGCTGATTAGTTGCTTCCTTTAGCTGGATATCTCTGTAAATAGATGCATTTTTTTTATTTGCTTGTACTTGATCAAAGAATCTCTTTAAGTGGGATCCATACTCAGTTTTCATAGCTTTCAAACAACTTTTTGCCGCACTAATAATGGCTGGGACGGGACAGTCGGCAAATTCAAATCTTCTTTTTGGAGCATTTTTCATAATTTTTCAAGTATGGGTTGAACATCAAGCAGCAATTTAACAATATAAATAAATGAGAATTTCGTTATTTCATCATATATTGCTGATATAGCTTGATTTTTTACGGCCTTTTCTTGCTCTAATTCAGCAACAATTGCTTCCCAACACCTATTAATTGCAGATATGGCGGGAAAGATAGACAACCATCTTATTGGAGTTGGTTGCTTTAGTGATAAAGCATCCATTTCCATCACGAATTCTATTTCCCGCAAACGATTATATCGTACAGCAGAATTTGAAAAGTATTTATAAATGTGATCTGCTGTTTGCTGAACATTTACAATTGATAATATTTACTTTGCAGCCTGTGATGACGCTAATGACTGTCTATGGGCAACACAATGCCTCTGTGTTAAGAATGGTGAGTGTGCCCGCATCTGAGCACCAATACCCTTTTTTTTTTTTTTTTTTTTTCGACAATCATCACGGCTGCTCCATCCGAAGCCAGCGCTCCAATATTATTCATAGAAATGGCACGATCTTTGAAAACTTCAATTTTCTGCACAATTGTTCGTGCTTCACCATTTTGAAGAAAAAAGACAAGCGAGAGAGCAAACGTCGTTATGATGTCCGGCTGAAATTTTGCGAGTCAAATCTGACTCGCAGTTTCAAAAAGTGAGAGTCAAATTTTTCAAAAAATACCGATTTACGCGTACAATGCGAGTACGCGCGAGCCATGGACGCAGCGGCAATCAGCATCGGCCTTAAATGCTGAAGCATAGATGAACAATCCAACCCTCCGCAATTTGTACAGCTTTCATTCTTTCAACTGCTCTCATAAGTTGTCCACACCACCCAGACGTATGGGTAAAAATCCTCATTATAAAAGTAAAACATATTCTAAGATATCAGACAACAGGGCAGACATCAGACAACAGTCTGGTTTTAAAAAAGAAAGCTGAAATTGTAAATAGCAGGTAATAGTGATAATAGTTGTAAATAGCAATTGAGGTTGGTTTACTACAGTCCTCACAAAAAAGGATGGGAATTACATAATCTGGGAAACTTAATGCCATCCTAAAATGCGAAAATGTGTGCTGTGAACACTGTATATTGCACGGTGGCTGTGAAATGGGTTCAATAATGCATTCAGCAATTATACGCTGTACACACTAAAATGTTAATGGGTAGGGCCAGCAAACAACAACATGAGTAAAGGTCGTTGCTGATTAGCCACGTCTTGTCGTCACTACAGTGGTTAAGGGGACATTTTTCTGACTGAAAATTTACGACTTTTAATGACCAGTCGGGATCTACCAAGAAAAGATTAATGTGTTAAACTAAAAACCCTGACCCCACACGACCCCAATGGAGAGAGCAAGGGAACAACTTTTTTTCCGTATCAGTCCCGTCGTCCATCGAAACGCATAAAGCACGTGGCTTATGAGCATCGGCGTCTTTGGCCTTAACTATGGGGCGCACGATAGCTCTGCTCCCCCCCTTGAGTTTTCTTTCGACGGTTCTTGCAACAGACAATATACTTATTTAGTTGTGATATACCATGTCTAATTATACCTTGGGAGAAAAAGTATTGGGAAATCAATGTATCATCCTAATGAAAAACGGAGCCCCCTCCCAGATGATTTCTCTGGATCTACCCCTGCCCTCAACTGGTGGGCAGAGCGTTTGCAGGGGGGGGACGCTAGAAAAACAAAAGAGCAAGTAGTGATGCATGTTTAAAAAAATCATCTTATTTATTCTCATTTTCACTCAAAAATATATCCCTTTTCGCTTAAAATTTCATTCAAACTTTACTGAAAACATTATTTTGCAGAAAATTCGACCGAATGTTGATTGTTAAAGATTAAAAACTGAATGTATGCTGAAAAATGTGAGGGGGGGGCGCCACCGTAAGTTAGCCTTTGTTGGGGGGGGAGACGTCGGAGGGCTGAGAACCGCTGTACTAAGCGCACTATGACTGTTAAATGTTGATGGACTGAAAGTATGAACAATTTCTTCAAGAAAAAAAATTAAACTATGATTTTGTATTACAGAAGTTCTGTTTTTATTTGTCTCTTAAAAATTAACCAGCCGCATCAAAATGGCTGAACTTGGTCGTCCTAATTTTATTGTACATTTTTTTTTTTTTTCTGTACTTGTGTGCAAAATTTCAAGCAGCTCGATCTTAATGGTGTTGGGGATCTTTCTTTTACAGATGAAAATATTGCGAAAAATCCCTAAATTTCGGGTATGGGCAGGTTTTTAGTTTTAAACTTCGGTATTTTTTTTTTCTCTGTAACCCACATAACCGTGCATTATTTCAAGCGGATTGGTCCAACGATGTGGATTCGTTGTACCAATCCGCTTGAGATTTAACAGACAAACAAACATACTTTCAAGTTTATATGTATATTCATTGGTCACTATCATTAACTTTCGTTTTTTCTTTAAATATTACAGCTCTGTGTTAATATATTTTACAAAACAATTATTAGTAGGGAACTGGGCTTTTTTATCATTAAAGTTAACAAGTAGATAAATAAATAATAATAATAACTGAATGGTTATTAAAAACAACTACTTTAAAGAATGAGATATTTTACTTGCCCCACGTTTAATTTTCTCATTAAAAAAATTACTAGAATACAAGTGAAATACGGTTCTAATATTTACTTTTCTCATTGTAGCACTTTTCTCTTAATTTTGTGTCATTTATTCCCCCACCCCCACCCCGACGCCTCCAAATATATATATATATATATATATATATATATATATATATATATATATATATATATATATATATATATATACACACACACACACACACACACGGAGTTACTGGTGACTCGACGTATTCCTGTTAACACGTGATAGGGAAGCCAAAATGCTACAATGTTCACCCCCATACGTAAGGCAGAAAATCAATAGTTTTGGGAAAAAATTGAATCTTAAACTCTTTTCTAGAATAACACAAAACTTGACATTCAAGTGCAAATTTAAAAAAATCTACGCATTAAATGGATTTCATTTTAATTTATTTTCATAGCTGAAACTCTAACTAAGGTAAGGTAATTATAAAAAGTGCAAAATTACTTTAAAATTTAAATTCACGAGCTTCTACATGTATTTTTTTAAATCTTAATTTACACGTTTCCTTTCAAAAGATGTTATTTATTTCAAAAAAGACGACGACAGTAAGTGTGCAAATTAAAAAAAAAAGCCATTAATCAGCTATGCAAAAACGTATTTATGTCCGTCTAAAGACATGTAATTCGTAAAGAAGGGTGAGATTTACTTAGCGCTGGGAAAAAACGCGTATGCATTTGGCTTCGTTGAACGTTTAGGATCGTCGGTCAACTATTCAGCGTCGATCAAGTTAATTAAAATGCAGCCCATTGATTGAGTAGATTTTTTAAAATTTGCATTCGAATGTCAAATTTTGGATTATTCAAGAAAAAAGTTTAAAATTCAATTTTCTCCAAAACTATTGATTTTCGGCCATACATATGAGGGGGGGGGTGAAAATTGCAGCATTTTGGCTCCCCTATCACGTGTAAACAGAACTAAGTCGAGTTACCAGTAACCCTGTATATATATATATACATATAATATAATGTAAAACAGCTAAACTTACGTAATAGGGATACCCTAATAATCCTTTGAGCAAGTGAGAGAACATAGCAAAAAAAATATATAAATAAAAAAAATATATAAAAAAACGGAGCCAAAAATGAAAAAAAAAGGCCTGAAACGTTGTAAGAAAACAAAGCTATCTCAGCTTTTTTTTTTTTTTTTTTTTTTTTTTTTTTTTATCTCTATAGACCAAGTGAGACCTCGTGGGTCTAAGCCTAACAACAAGAACCCAATAAAACAAAGATGTGGAAATTTGAAACAGAATGCTCTATCGTCATGTGCCACCACATTCATATTTTAAATTAAAAGGAAGACAAAAATAGCTAGGTTTCTGTAGGTTACGTGACAGAAAGAGTCATAAAAGTAACAGAGTTGCACGACCATAGCTATTGAAGGGGAAAAAAACAAACACGTGTAAAAGATCCGAATTTGGAGGAATAAGCTCAGAGATGATGCCAATACTAAAAAGTGAAAAAAGGTTATACCAACATAGAAACTTAAGTGACAAAATAAGCAGCAAGATCCAAGGATTAAAAAATAAAAAATAAACAGCCAGATGACATTGTAGCAGGATCAATGTACCGTAAATGCCGGCGTATAACGCGCACCTATAATTTTAAACTTCATTTTTTAATTTTTATGTATATCCTCCGTATAACGCGCACCCATTGCAATCACAGACTTGCCCTATGGAATCCAGAAAGTATTTTAGTTTGGGATATGTTCAGATCGCATTTAACGGATAATACAAAGAAATTAATGAAAGAGTGTAACACAGACATGGCAGTTATCCCGGCGGATTAACACCATTAGTTCAACCTTTAGATGTGTGTATTAATAAACCATTATAAGGAATTTTAAAATGATTTTGGAATACGTGGATGTTGGAAGGAGATAAAACATTTACGGAAGGAGATGGAATGCGTCCTGCCAGTCTAGAAATAGTGTGTGAGCGGATAACACAAGCATGGAATGAAATTAAACCTGATATAATTAAAAAGTCATTAAAAAAATGTAGTATATCGAACAATCTAGATGGAACGCATGATATCAGATTATTATTTATTTATGGATCAGAGTAACAGTGATAGTGAAGATGAAACTGAATTTGATCATGTGCCTGAAAATATTAACGGAAGATGAATATGATGAACTTTTTATCGGTCCGATAATGAAAATTGAAGTTCATAAGGTATGTCATTTCTTTTAAATAAACAACATTCAGATACATGTAGAAATCTCATTTTTTATGCTCATGTTTTCCTTATTTTTAAATTTATCGTTTTTATAACCGGCGTATAACGCGCACCCTTGAATTTCGACCTTATTTTTTGTATGAAAAGTGCGCGTTATACGCCGGAATTTACGGTATTTAAAAAGAGAGAATATTTAATAACAATAACACTAAGTCGGGGAGGGGGAAGGAAAAAAGAGTTGAATACTTAGAATCTAGTTCAGCTAACCAATGAGCAACAAAGTACAGGCTAAAATAGCTAAATAGTACTAAAGGAAATAAAATTTAAAATAAGGAAAGAAAGAAAATATATAGGTATATCAGTATATATAAATACTGATATTAGTTTATAAAATTAAACTCTTTAAAATAAATAACAATAATAGCAATAATAATTTAAAAAATAATAATCTTTATATGTAATCAATTATGTTATTATTGCGTATACTACTCGATAATATATTTGTAACAATGCACATAGGTCATATCACATAACAATGCACATAGCCATATGTTATATGGCTTATATCTGGGTCAGTGAGTAAGTGGGGAAAACCCCCCAAAAGAAAAGTGTACTAATACATATCATATGGCATTTTTGTACATTTTTTATAACTTATTTTTGTTTTTTTTAATTTTTTATGAAGAACCATCATCCATCCCCTTCCTCTCGATATTTGGACATGCAAAATTACTGAGCACATAGAGGATATTGTATTGATTTTAAAAATCTACATGGATATTGATATTTTAGAGCTATTTTATACAGGTTTATTAAGTTGTTAGCCTTAAAACTATTGGGGCATAGAGAATCTCTTTCACTCTCTCTCTCTGTATATACATATATATACATATACAGGATGTTTCAAAATTAGAGAAACAAACTTACCTTGTTATGTTGTAAATTTTAATTCCTTTAGTACCGTAACAAACTTACCTAGGAGGGATAGGTAACACCAAGAAGCTTCTGAATCACATATAGCGATGTGGGGGTCGGAAACGTTATTTTCATGTGCCTGTTAATAATCACTTTGGAAGAAGTGTTGAAGTGTGAGTTTAATTTCTTAATCACGTTTCATGAACAATGGGCTCTCCTCCGACAATTTCATCTATGTTATGAAAAAAAAAAAGAACTCTGAAATAATAATTTTTATCAAGTGCAATCTGTGAAAGAGGCATTAGGGTAAATCCATATGAACATGGACATGATCATTAAAAAAATACTTTTTTATAAACTGCGTGAGAAATTATTGTGTTGGCAACAGTTTATTTTGTGTAAAAGTTATTTTTTATTAGAATGGCAACACTTCAAAATCAGACATCAGAAAGTCAGACATCTATGTTCTAGCACGAGTTATCCAGTTCCAGTTGTGTAGCATGAGTTACCATACACTTAATTCAATAACCAATTTTATAAAATATCCCGTACAAAAGTAAATGGTGTTTTGTGATAAGAAAGGTACATACAAACTCTCATAAAGATTATAGCACTTAAGAAGTAGAACTTTAGCAGAAATACAACCTTGACTTTTCTGCCCATATAATGTCTTTTTTTGGTAGCATGAATTACCAAGCAATTTTAATTAATGTTTCAAAAAATTAATTAGTTATAAGATTTTTAATGAATTTTGAAAAACAAGAAAACAATTTGTAATCAGCATGAATACTTTTGAAAGGCAATAAAATGCATTTTTTATTATTAAGCCATGTTTATAAATGTAATTTAAAAAATGTAGCATGAGTTACCGTTTAATCACCCATCAGTTTTTGAAAAATCGTGGTTGGAAAGCTCACTATTACTTGAAATCTTCTTCTAAAATGATTAAGACGAGTGCATGAAGCCGACGATTCCGACCCCACATCGCTGTGCATTCGGATAGAGACCCCGCATCGCTGTGTATTCGCTAGTGATTCTGAAGAGTCTTAGTGTAACCCACCCCTCCAACAAATTTGTTCCTTAAATTTTGAAATACCATTATATATATATATATATATATATATATATATATATATATATATATATATATATATATACACTGTTATAAATATAAGTTCAACTTTTCACCAAATAAACGGTGGAAACAGAGAGTTCCAAACAATGTTCTATTGGTTGAACCATTTTAGCGGTTCATCTGAAAATGTCAAGTATAGATTTCACCGAGAATTCGGTTCGACTGGTTCGACCAATCCAAAAAGTTGGATGATGTAAATATGGCCGCGTGCTCGCGTTAGGAAAGAGGTGATTCCGTAATATTAAGGTAAATGTTAATGTTTCCCATTTTGAATTATTTGAGTCTAAGAACAATGTTTAATAGTTTTTGAATAAGCGAAAATGTTAATATATTCATACTTAACCCTTCGCGTTATTTGGAACCCTAATCAGGTTGCAAATAACTCGATTGACTGATGGCTCACAAAATGAATCAATTATAATATTATTTCGACAAATGGTCACGAATAACAGCTTGATAGTATTTGGAATTGAAACGATATACATCTAAAACGGGTCGGCTAATAAATTATATTACTGAATACTCCTGTTTATGTCATGCTTAATGGTAATCATGGTTATGTCGTATTTGCGGTTAGATTAACCCCAATGATTGACGACGTGTTGTTTACAAATACGTGACTGTTTATTTACAGTTTAGTATGAATTAACATTCCTTTGATAGTAATTTTTAGGTTAATATTTTTGTTTTCATTTGTTTATTTGTTAAGGGTAGAAACAACAAAAAATTATGTTAAATTAGTATTTTATACCGTGAAATTAGATATTTTGATTTTATAATTTCAATAGTGCAATAATTTAGCAATTTTAATAAAGGTATGAGATAATCATTGTTTATATTTGTTATGCTTTTATTTGGATTTTATTATCCCAATATTGCAATACTTTAGCGATTTTAATCAAGCATTGTTTGTTTATATTAATTTAATTAGTTAGACTTCAAACAAAATATTAAATTTCATATGGTGTAAAACATGACAAATTAAAATATTGAAAAATTTAATATCCAAATGTTTTGTTTTTATATTATTAAAATCTTTTTAAATATTTGTGAAAATATATACATATGACGCTGAAGGTCAATGTGGATGCAATAACCTAATTTTAGCTTCTTCAGTTTCTTTAGAGATGTTTAACACACAGGCAACCGAACAGTTTCCCTCATAAACACATCTTACAAATATAAACATATCCGTCAAGGGTAAGTAGTTCAGTTTTGCTGGAGATACATGCAGTTTTAAGCATCGTAGCTCTTGAATATATTTTTACGTGAATGTTGTTTTCATTCAGTGGAATGAAGCAGTGCAGCTGTTGTGACATGCAGATAGTTTTAGCAGTTTCAACCTTCACCATCTTATGCATATCCTGTAAACGAAGATACTTTGACCATACCTAGAAGCAACATACATACAGGGTGTCCACTGGCGACTAAAAAGGCGACTTTTGCTACTAATTTAAAGATAAGGCGACTTGGGCGACTTTTTTGAAAAAAAATGTCATTTTCATACTATTTTCAAGTTTTTGGTTACTTGTACCTTACTTCAGGCGACTAATTTGAAAATCAGCTTTCGGTTTTTGTCAACTCCTCTTTCTTTTTCAAAGTTTATGTGAATACGGGTTAAGAGTTAGAACCCCTTAAAAAGTCCCCCGACGTAGGTCACGCCCTCAACCCACCCTAATGGCAGATGCCCTTCGTGTAAGCTTGCCAAAACTTAAAACAAATACACTCATTTCAAAGTTGTGACTGGTTAGTGATCAAATATTTTAATCCGTTTATTTAATCGTAGAATGTTCAAGGTCACGTTTGTGGGAATGTCTGTTTACATAATTTTTATGTAGATAAATAAGAAGGAAAATTTGAGCAATGTTTTCATAATTAAAACTAATAATAATAATAAATAGATGGTACTGCATTGCACATAGATGCGACTGTTATTTCTTTAAAAATTCCTAACTTAAAACTAGTCATGCAACGGATATCAATTTGGCCGGATACCGAATATCCGGCCAACCTTTCAGCCGGTTATCTGGCAGCAGTACGTTTTCTTCTTTTTTTGTTTTATTTCCACTAGTTTTCTTAGATCATTGATCTATTACTTTTTTCTTTAAATTTTCTCATTAGCTTCAGATGATTTAATACGAAAATCATAAATTCTTTTGGGATTGTTTCCCTGAATTTAGTACCAGTTTTACGGTAATTAGTCATACAAATAACAATGTCATGGATGTTCTCCCTCAACACGCTTAAACTCAAAGATCGAAAAAAACGATACATTGCGGAGCGATCTGCTTCCTTGGAAACCGACTGGTATTTCCGCCAAAGGGCTCTTTACGTAGACCTTTTTCTGAGAATCCTCTACTCGCTTCCTATCTTTTCCGAGAATTTCCCCTCCTCGCTCATTGTTATATTCCGCTCCGCTCTTGTGATCGAAAAACGCTCCTATAGGAGAAGCTTACTTTTGAAAACTGGCTCACTTTTCGCTCCGACTGATCGAATTTCGCTCGTTTGGTTTAAGCGTGAAGGGTTAGATTAATATCTTTCAAAGATCAGTTCTCGTTAGAGACATTTCCATTCAACTGTTGGAGAATCAATGTGACAAATTTCCTTACTTTATCAAAATTAGGTGGAAGGGAGACCTTTTCTCAACAGGCAGCCGTACCACAGCAGGTACATTATTCTCATAAGCAGGGTTAATTTATGGTAGGGAAAAAGGGTAACCGAAATCTTACAAAGATTGAAAAACATGTCTTTTTGTACAATAATTTCTTCCAGTAATAATTTACTTCAATCTTAAAAAAAGATAGAAGTACTTATTTCCCCCCCCCCCTTTTTCTATACACGTTAAAAATATATTCAAAAAAGTATTGAAAACAAAATTTTTTCACAAAACTTTGTCTTTTCGCATTTTTATTATTGCAGCTGTTAGACTTTATTCATTTATTATGTTTATTTATATTGTTTCTTTGTAAATAATTTTAGGCCAGATGTACTGCCGGATGTTTGTAATATCCGGCTACTGCCAATTATCCGGCATATTGGGCGGATGCATCATGTTTGCCGGATATCCATTGCATCCCTACTTACCTTACACCTTAACACCTTTCTAGTCACAGCTTGAAAATCTGCAATCTTATAAAACAAATTATTTATTTTCAATATTCAATGAAAATTCTTTATAAATTGAAATCAATGAATTCAATAAAAATTCTAATTATATTCAATGAAATTTTACTTTTTTACGTTTAAATTAGTGCGTAGTGTAGTGCTTGTATAAAATTGTTGAGAAAGTTGTTAAACATATATGACTGACAGGCTTAATAAAGCTTCAGATTAAAAAAGAAATCCATTGTAGCCAGTGACTCCACGAAGTTCAGTGGCCACATTGATATTGTTAGTGGCCATATTGTGTGTAATTTTCTTCTATGAAGCTTAATTTTTATTTATGCAATGCATTTTTTGTATTTTAAACAGAAGTATAATAGCCCACCTATACCTGGATGCCTTCAAGAAGATTTAGGATGGAGCATGATTCTTTGAATGTGTAAGTTTTTAATTTTTATGTTTATTTGTATATAAATTTGAATATATCAGTCAAGACTTTTTCAAACACAAATTGTTTTAATGGCCCATTGAATGGACCTCTATTTAGTGAAATTTTCAAGGACGATGCAGACGAAATTTGGGTCTGTTTTGCGGCTCCTTCACAAAATTACTATCGATTAAATCAACCCCTTCACAAAAATACAATCAATTAAAACGACCCTTCAGTAGCATTTTACCGTATATTTAAATTTTCTTTGCAAATTGTTTTAACAAAAAGGTGATTTTTTTCGAAAAATAGTATGAGATTTCACAAGAATAGATCTTGTAATTCACAAAAATTCCTGGATCGACGCCTGCTTTTGTAAGATTTCCCCCTTAAAAGTCTAATAAAAATAATATGTAGTGTCTCAACTAAAATTTATATCACCCGGGACAAACTAATTAATGGATATAATGACATGATTCTATACACGTACTTATAAGTGGTTTGTTCTTACTTTCTATTTTTTTTTTTCATCATATTAAAGTTCTTGATAATATAATGGCATGCATTGCATAGGAAAGGCAATTAGGTGCGTCTACAGTATTGATGTCATGTCGACAGCAAATTCTATTCATCATAACCAGGTGTCTGTCCAGACTTTTCAGACAGGGTCCTATTTTAGTGAAATTGTGGAAAATTTACTCGTAATTTTGTGAATCTCAAATTAGTGTTCAAGCAGATTTTTCCAGCCAGGGTCCTGTTTTTGTGTATTTGTAAAAATAGGGTCCATTTTACATGAATTAGTGATAAATATAGAAATTTATAAATTTAAATTTAACATTAAATGAAAGTTAGACATTTTATATAAGGCCCTTTAAAAAGATCTACATACGTATAAACAAACAAATACAGATTTTTATAAGTAAACACATCAAATTTATTCATGTATACTGATTTATTTAAATACATATAAAGTAGAACCTTGATTATCCGATGTAATTAGCACAAAACCAACATCGAATAATTGAAATTTACAAAAAATAGAGATTTTTTTGTAATTGGGAGGCTCACCGATTTTGATGAAATGTTGGTGGGTTATAGGGGACCCATAGTTAAGTAAAATGCTAAAATATTGGCCGCCAACCCTCGCTTACTTTCAAGAAAATTCCATTTAAACATTTGACACATTGGTAAATACTAATTATTTGCCAGTTCATTTGTGTTCTCGGTGGCCCCGTGGTTCCGTACGGAGATCCGAAGGTCACCGGATCAAATCCAGCTCGGCGCTCTGGATTTTTTCTCGCTAAAAAGTTCAAAATAATTATATACTGTGAATTATTTTGTAAAACTGCAGTTATAAAGTTGTTTTTGTGTATATAGTTGATAATTTACCAATTCTTTTAGGACGCGAGGAATGATAAGGAATCGCTTCTTTCTTCGTTTTGAAAGATGCAATTATTGCTTTAAGTTTTTCATTCAGCTAAAACGTATTACACACATCTAATTAAAATTAGAGATCCAATATTCGATTTAAACGATAAGTGAAATGTTTTGTATTAAATAATTTATGATTTGATGTAGAATGTAAAATGCATTTAATTTTAAATTTATCAAACTTCGCTAGAAGTAGATAGCGAAATTAATAATAATAATAATAATCCAGAAATTCATAACAAAATACTGGTATGACGATGAAAGTAATTCACCTTGCCTCTAAAAGTAATTCCACCTAAATGTACAACGCTTTGTCAACCCTGCGATGTGTAATTTCACTGACTCCACCCCAAAAACAACAACAACAACAACAAAAAATAATTAAAAGCTACACAATTCTTCATATTGATATGCTAAATGAACGGGAAATAGGAACCTGAGAAAATGCAATAAAAATTCATTCAAATCATGAATTTTCTGCTATCACCACCATTATTTTCGGACCTCAAAATTTTCTGATGAAAGCTGAAATAATTTTTTTTTCTCACAAGCAGAAATAAAAATATCATGTGAATACAAAAATATTTATTTCATATGTTGTAGCAAATGTCCAGATAATTTGTTTTGCATGTTTTCAGAACAAATATCACCCTTCCTCATGTACTCATCTGTAAAAGTAGAAAAATATTTTTCGAAAGGTTATTCATAAATAACGATTCTCATTTTCGTCATTTTCATTTGCGGCTATTCAATTCTATTTCATAGAAATAGTGTTATTTCAATAAATCACGTCAATTTTCTAATCATTTTAAACTGTCTTATATGAATTTTTAAGGGAGAAAGAAAAAAAAAAATGGAAAATCCAGGGCGCCGAGCTGGATTTGATCCGGATCTCCGTCTCCGCACGGAACCACGGCGCCACCGAGAACACAAATGAATTGCCAAATAATTAGTATTAACCAATGTGTCAAATGTTTAAATGGCATTTTCTCGAAAATAAGCGAGAGTTGGCGGCCAATATTTTAGCATTTTACTTAACTATGGGTCCCCTATAACCCACCAACATTTCATCAAAATCGGTGACCCGAACGTCTGAGCCTCCCCTTGTTAGTTTAATTGGAAGGGTGATTCCACCGCCCTTCCACGGTGTGCTAATGTCACCTGTGTGATATTAGTACACCGTTTTTTTCCTTATTAAATTATTATTTCTTAGCTCAGCATTAAAAATTCAGTTAATATTATTTTTACATTTTTTAAATAAACAATTACATGCGCGAGATCATAATTTTAAACATTTTATAATTAATTATTAATTTTAAAAACTTGTAATGTGTGTACCAATTTAATTGAAATCTGTTACCAAATTGACAATTAGATTTATGCATGGGCCGTTTACCCAATGGAAGAATTTTTTTGAAAGGTCTGTTTTCAAAATGGAAAATGTTGTGAAGAGTCTGTATTTAAGATTACATATTTTGTAAAAGGTCTGTTTTGAAGATAAAATATTTTATGAAGGGTCTGTTAGTGGACCCAAATTTCTCCTGACCCCCTGATAACTAAACAGAAAATTGAATTTGATGAATAGTTTTTTTTTTCTTTGTAAATAGTATGTTACATTTTGTGGACATGACATAAAAAATCACAATACTGTGGAATCAGCCAATTATATGGAATAACATTTCTTGAAAATATGATGGCACATATTGATAAAAGTCAGTTATTAAATTATCACTAAATATTTTCTTTGCAATGTGTATGGCAACTGAAAACGAATCTGAAATAATTAAATTTTCACAATTAATACAATGCAGGAGAAATTTGGGTATGTTTTACGGCCCCTTTATGAAAATATAGTCAAACAAAACAGTCTCTTCACAAAAATATAATCAATGAAAACGGCCCTTTTACAAAAATAAAGTTGAAGAAAACAGCCCATCATTAGCATTTTACACAGCATTTACATTTTCTTTGTAAATTATTTTAATGAAAAGGTTATTTTACAAAAGGTGCTGTCAAAATTCACTGAAATAGATGTTCGAATTCAGAAAAATATACAATTTTTACAAAATGTGACCATGGAAAGAATTTCTGGGTCGACCCCTGAATTATCTTTCTTAAAAATTGACTTTATGAATTTTGATTAGTGTTTTTCAACGTGCAAGCGGGTTTTTGTGTGGTGGGTAAGTGGAACATATTTCATGAGCCAATAATGGCCCTTGGACTAAATGTGCATTCTTGATTTTACACTGTTATAAATATAAGTTCAACGTTTCACCAAATACACTCATGTCCATAAATTAAGGATAATGAAGTTCAGGCAAAGAAAGAGAAAGAAGCAAAACAAATTTGACTTATTTGTAAAGTCTATTTATTAAACAAAAAGTAAAGAGCAAAAAAGATGCTATATGTTTGACATAATTGATAAAAATTGTAAGTTTTACTCCCTTGACCAAATTTCAAAAAAGAACCTATTTACAAAAAACAGTATAACATGGTTAGTAGGATGGTTAATACGGAGTATGTCTCCCGGACGATGCAATACAGGCCTGACAACGCCTTGGCATGCTGAGTATCAAATGATCAATCTGATCTTGGGGAATATTACACCACTCATCAAGCAATGCACTCCAAAGTTCCGGTAGACAGGTGGGAGGGGGTTGACTGGCTGCAATTCGTCGGCCAAGCATATCCCACACATGCTCTATTGGATTCAAGTCCGGTGAGTATGCTGGCCAATGCATACGGGTGATATCCTCCGATTGAAGGCATTCGTCTACAATGTTTGCACGGTGAGGACGGGCGTTGTCATCCATAAACACAAATTCAGCACCCATGGCGCCCCGAAACAAACGTACATGTTGTTCCAGAATGACATCCCGATAGATGTGGCCTGTCATCGTTACACTCTGAACATGCAGGTCAGTTCTGGAACCAAGAATAATTCCTCCCCAAACGTGCCATCCTGCACCACCGTAACGGTGTCTTTCAATGGTGTTCTCTTGGTGGTAACGGGTACCTGGCGCTCTCCAGATGAATGTCCGGCGAGAATCAGACTCCAAACTAAACCTGGACTCGTCGGAAAACTTCACACAAGACCACTCTTGCGGTGTCCACAATGCATCCTCTCTACTCCAGGTTAATCGCAGGCGACAGTGAGTTGCGGTAAGTGGAACACATCTGACAGGCCTACGAGCATATAGACCAATGTGCCCTAAGCGTCTGTACACGGTCTGCCTTGAAACTGTCGTACCGGTAGCTGAAGAGAGCTGACGAGACAGGTCTGATGCTGCACTCCGTCTGTTTCTTTTGGCAGTAACTGCCAAATAGCGCTCCTCATTCGGCGTTGTAACTCGGAGGCGACCTGTGCTGTAACGTCTACTCACATTACCATCATCTTGGAATCGTTGCCAAAGCTTGGAGATGACACTCTGGGCGATTCCAAGTTCCTCGGATACTTCCAGCTGGGTACGTCCACATTCCAGTCGTCCGATAATTCTGCCACGTAAAACATCATCCAAATGCCTCCTTTGTGCCATAACTATGCGGTTTTTGCACTGAAAGGCTTTCACAGCGCTTGTAAACAATTTTACTTCTTTGCCACCATTCCTTATATACCCTCTCTTACACTCTCGTCATTGTGACGTACCATCCACGCCATCTGGTGGTTTCCTGTAATTTGCATATTCTTCTTCAAGATGTGTGTGATCATTCCACAGGTGAAATTTTTATTTTAGAGATCAGTTTCTGTGTGATTCTGAATTATCCTTAATTTATGGACATGAGTGTAAATGGTGAAAACAGAGAGTTGCAAGCAATGTTCTATAGGTTGAACGAATTTTGCGGTTCACCTGAAAATGCCTGAAAAATGTGAAGTACAGTCGAACCACGTCGAACCAAAATCTCGGTTAGACATTCGAAAAGTCGATTTTCCGGTGAAACAAATATGGCTGTCTCCGCTGTTAGCTCGCGTTAGGAAAGAGGTGATTCCGTAATATTAACCCATTTATGCCTAGCGTCCCTTTTTTGGGACGGCATTTTCGCTATCAGTCGAAAACGATAATTATTTTTCCTAGACTTTATTCGCGAGTATTGAACTTCAATTCCACAAAATATTTTAATATGGCCAAGTAGGATGTTGACATTTCAATTTTTATACATAATGATTTTAAATGAAATCATTCCTTGTTCAAAAAGTTGACATCAGAAATTTATCAATTACTGCTCGTGTTAGCAAAAATCGAAGAAAGTCGCAAAAATATCCAGGCACGAATGGGTTAAGGTGAGTGTTAATGTTTCCCATTTTGAATTATTTGAGTCTATGAACAATGTTTAATACTTTTTGAATAAGTGAAAATGTAATGATATTCACACTTATACTATGCCGATCACTATCGGCTAACCCTAAAAAGGTTTCAAATAACGCGATTGACTCATGGTTCAGAAAATGAATCAATTATAATATTATTTTGGCAAATGGTCACGAATAGTAGCTAGATAGTATTTGAAATTGAAACGATAATCATCTAAAATGGGTCGGCTAATAAATTATATTACTGAATTCTTCTGCTTATGTCATGCTTAACTCGTATTTGCGGATAGATTAACAGAATCGATTCAGTAGTTACATAGATGTCCATATAGCGCCATGTGCTAGAATTTTTGAGTGTCCCTGTAAAAGAACTAGTTATGCTGCATGCTGAAAGGTAGCCTATATTACTCAGGAATAGTGTAGGTTTCCATCAGTGAAAAAAATATTCGGATCGGTTCAGTAGTTACAGAGATCCCCATACAGCGTAGTGTAATTCTTATGAGTGCCCCTGTAAAATAACTATCTGTGATATATGGAGGATATATTTGAGATATATGAAGAATAAGTTAATTTTCAATATTGCCACTGTCGATTAAACTTCTAAAAGTAACGCCGAAGTTCCCCCATGCGTGCCAGTGGAATGTCCCAATAGGAAGGTACTTTTTGGGATTTTTCTTGGAAACAGTTGTACCTTCAAGAAATGTTTTTCCTAATATCAAACTAATATGTTGATACTACATCTCCATGTCAATAGTTCTCCTGTGGCAAGACGGCTTCAGCTGTACCAATGCTTCGAATTTGCGTAAATTAGCGCTAAGGACCATGTTTGGGGCCCCGTACCGGGGGGCCCTGGGGGCCTTCAAAAATTTTTAACATTGGATTCACTTTATATGAAGATATATAACTGCACTGTGCAAAAAGTTTTTCTGTATCGCGTGAGAGCCAAGATTTAAAGCATTCTTAAAACTGTATTTTTTATGAAATTGGGGGTATTTTTGGGTGCCCTAATTTGGGGCTCTGACAATTTTCGAATGAATTTTCAATTTGAGATGTTAATATACAAGGTATATTATAGGATAAAACGAAAAAATTCTCTGAAGCACCTCTGAACCAGTCACAGTCGAGACAATAAAGTGGCAAAAATGGCCCTAAATTAATTTGACGTTGCCCCTCTGGGGTACTTTGACCCCCCATAACTTCAAAACTAAAAGAGGTAAATCAAAAATATTTCAGATTTGTTCTTTCCTTGGGTAAGGCAACACAATAAAAGAAAATCATGAAATTCTGAGATGGTGATGGGAACATTTTTCCATTGACCAGCCCGATTTGCTTTTGCAACAGCTCTTAAAGTTAGACATTTTATATAAGGTCCATTAAAAAGACCTACACATGGGTTTAGTGGGGCTGGAACGACGCTCCGGTCCTTTTTTTGTGAGCCGGAACGGCGTTCCGGAACTCAAATAAGATAATTATTTTGTTGTTGTGGTTCTTAAAAAAAATAGTTTATTTTATAACCTGCTCCCACTAACAATATTCCTCTTCCAATTCTATGAATACCTTTATAGTTGAATTAATCCCAATGAACTGATAACTGAGTCTAGTCAATTAGAAATTTAATCCCCTGCCCTTTCTGCAGGGCCGCTTTTCCACATAGGAACGCTAGGCACATGATTAGGGCGCAAAAAATTGTAGGGCGTTGTTGGATATTGGCAGCTTTAGCCCATCTTGGCGAGCGCTTGGCTCAGAACTGGCACAACCGGGCAACCCTTCGCTCGTGCTGCTTGCTCATTTCCACACAGATCAGTTACGGGTTCTTATCTCAGTGTGATTCTTGCACAAATATTGAAAGTTTCAAGGAATATTAAGCCCTGTGCATTTTTAGAGTAAAAAGATTCGTTAATGTAGTGTTCAAGTTTTATTCTAGTTGAAAATTTCTAATTGTTTTAAATTGTTTTACAGTCCATTGTTTTTAAATAAAGAAAAATAAAACACCTCCAGCGTGGTGTCTTTGTAAAATCCAGCGCACAACATAAATATGGTCCGTCGAGCGGGAAGGTTTTGAAAGTTTGTAAAGTCGATTTTGCTTCAACAATTTGAATTAGTGCTTCGGTGTTGTGCATATTTGTATTGAGCGTGTTTCTTCAACTGACAGTTTACAAGATGTCTGTTTCAGACGTAACCCTTTTAAACCGGAAACGTGGTTATATAAAAGCTCAGTTAACAAAGCTCTTTACGTTCATGTCGGAAGAGGATAAGGATTCCAACAAGTTAAAGGTTAAAGAGGAAAGCTTACAACAAGTCGAAATTGGAGGAGCTTAGGCTCGAATATTACAGTTTATTAAAAGATGAGGAGCTCGAAATTATAGAAAGTGAGCTTTCAGAAATGGATGAGGATATCGATGATTTGAAGGTAAGATTTAAAAATGAATTAAAACCAAAGACTGTTTCTAATGCTTCTAATTGTGCTATTTCTAAAGAGGATAAAAGTGACTTTCAGTGTTCATCAATAAAATTGCCCGATATTCCATTGCCTGTTTTCACTGGCAATTATAGTGAATTTCATAATTTCAAAGCTCAATTTTCAAGTTTAATCTCAAAGAACCATCAATTGACAAGTACGCAGAAATTATACTATTTGAAATCCGCTCTCAGGGGAGAGGCCTGAAATATCGGAACTTCCGACGATACATTTGAATCGCTGTTTAAAGTACTAGAAGAAAGATATGAAAATAAAAGAGCTATAGTAGATTCTCATGTTCAGGCAATTTTAAACTTCGAGAAATTTTCGCATGAATCTTATGGGGATTTGAGAAACCTGCTTGATAAAATGTTAAATCACGTTCGAGCTCTAAAAACTTTGGGTTACGAAAATAATAACCTCTCAGAGGTTTTACTGATAAATGTTATACTTCAGAAACTTGATAAGGAAACACGCAAACAGTTTGAATTGTCTCTGAATACAACTGAAGTGCCTACGTGGAATATATTTGTGTCATTTCTCGAAAAGAGATGCCAAATTCTCGAGAGTTTAAACAGAAATGCACCCTTCAGACAAAAAGCTCCACCTGAACAAAATTTAAAATCTAAAACTTTAATGTTAAACCGTAATTCACACCAAAGATCTTGTTTGGCTTGTGGTTCCAATCAAAAGCATGTCCTCTATAAGTGTTCTGCATTTTTGAATATGAACACTGGAGATCGTTTTGAACTTGTCAAGAAAAATAAAATCTGCTATAACTGCTTGAACTTTCATAAATTGCGTTCCTGTCAATCAAACTATAAGTGTTCTGTGTGTGGAAAACTTCATCATACTTTGCTTCACAAAAGCAAGCCAGAGTGCCCCTCCGTGCTAAAGGAATTGGAGACGTCAACGAAGGGGAGGGAGCATTTGAGTAAGGAATGTGAAAATGTGGTTCTATCCACTACTAACGAAGATGTTCAACGGAAAACGGTTCTGTTGTCAACAGCTATCATACTGGTGAGAGATTCACAGGGCATATTTGTTAAAGGTCGCTGCATATTAGATAATGGATCTATGTGCCATTTTATGAGTTCAAAATTCGCAAATAAGTTAGGACTGAAGAGGCAGAGGACGCATGTTCCGGTTAGTACTATTAATGGCTCTTCTTTGGAGTTGAAATCAAAGGTGCAGACAACAATTTCGAACGAAGCCGGCACTTATCTTGAAACATTGGATTTTTTGGTTTTGCCCAGGATAAGACTTTACACCATCTGGTTATTTGGATGTTGATATATCTAATATACCAACTGAGATTAAGTTAGCAGATCCAGATTTCTTTAAGCCTGGAGAAGTGAGCTTATTGTTTGGTGCGGAAGCATTCTTTGACCTTTTGAGAGAGGGTAAATTTCGCCTACCAGATGATAATGCAATTATGCAAAATACAGTGTTTGGTTATATCGTGAGTGGATCTTTAAAAAATGTTACATCTATAAATGATCAGTATTGTGGACTATCTGTACAAATAGATGAACTGGAAAACAAAATGCGCAGATTCTGGGAGATCGAATCTGTCGACGAACAATGTAAAAGGCTGTCTGAGGAAGAGGAATTCTGTGAACAGCATTTTCGTGACACTCACTATCGCGATGAGTCTGGTCGTTACGTGGTGAAACTGCCTTTTAAAAGGAATGCTGTACTGGTTGAATCCAGAGGAGTAACAGAGAGACGACTACATTCGTTGTGGCGTCGTTTGAATTCAGATTCACAAATGAAAAATTTGTATGTGAATTTCATGGAGGAATACGAGTCTCTGGGACATATGAGGGAAAATTGCGACGAAGATTCTAAAAATCCCAATTACTATATGCCTCATCATGGCGTGTACAGACCTGAAAAATCGACAACTGGGTCATTCCACGTCAGATCGAACAGTCCAGGGCACCACACCAACTCGGATTTTTCTCAAATTTTATATAGATGATTTATAGGCTAAGACATCAAAAAATCTCAATTTTGAAGGTTCTACGATAATTAATTACCGAGAAATTAATTATGCAAATTTTTAAGTTTTCTGCAAGATGCGCCAACTTTTTTCTCAATTCCTTAAATAAATCCTTACCTGTAAAAGTTACTGAAGTGAAAATTTGTTTCTAGGAGTAACTTTTTACGCTAATTCCAAAAATGTTATCGAAATTTGCGTATCTTCTATAGTTTATGCATGAGCACTGCATTTGCTAAAAAACATCATGAATTTTTTTCGGCATGTCTGATCACTGACACATGTTTTAAATTTTTATATGTTGTTAAGATGGAATAATCCTACATCCCAAAAAATTTTCATCTTGGCTTTCTGCTCAGGAGATGAGAAAAAATTTTTTATGTATGTACCTATATATGAGGATTTTCATATGCAGCATTTATGCGTAAGATGAGAAAATTCAGAAGCGTTAGTCAATTTTCCTATGTCTTTTAAATTGATATCAGAAGTTTAACTACTAATCCAGGCATTTGCAAAAACTAGAAAATATATCAAAGTGCTTGTATCGGAAAACGTAAAACAAACAAACAACAAAAAATACGTGTTTAAAATTTATTTCTTCGGCATATATGTAAAAAAACGGACAGAACTTTCCGGTAGAGCTAATATATATATATATATATATATATATATATATATATATTACACAACACACATCCAAAACATTATTTTTAGTTGCGAATATACCTGAGTATTGCACCCATATCTGATTTTAATTTAAAATTATATAAGTGATGTACAGACATGTTTCTCTTCTTAAGGAATTGTATACGATAAATAATATGTTGAACTAAGCTTATTAAACAGAAATGGAAATACGACAAAATAATAAGAATAAAAGCTATTTTACATACAGAAAAAAACTATTTTATAGCTGACTTGAACATATTAAATGCGACAGTAATTTTTTTAATTGTATCACTGTCAAGAGAATAATGTCGTCCAGTGCTACCTGTCAATGAAGGTGCTGGTGTCACACACAACACATGCTCAAAAGGAACAAAACAACTATCCTCTCTAGAAGGCCAGAATAGCACATTAGTCTTTGTATGTCTCTGCATAAAAGTTATAAGTAGGCCTGTTTCAAAAGAATCTTTTTCACTTATGCAGCCAATGAACCAGTTGTCGTCGTATACTGCAGCTACATAAACTCCTGGTTGCAAGTCATCAGTATTTATACTCGTTGCACGTTTCTTATTCACAGTGAGACTAACTCTGAACCCAGAATTTTCATCATCTGTCGATAATCGATATAGGGTCAACTCACAATTGTTGCTTGGAACAAACCTGTGATGACTGCGAGTTCCAGGCACTGTTTTCGCAGTCCGAAAACGAATTTCCAAGCTTTTGGCATGTTGCTTAACATCAGCATGGGACACAAAAAAAAACTTTATACCATTTATATTAGAATTTGCCCAATTAAATAAATCAAAAGGAGTAAGAATGTGGTTATCCTGTATGGCTTGCAAACTTGCACGTGCTGCAAGCCTCTTTACAGTGCCCCCAATCCCATCACATGGACTTTTTCCATGTGAGGTGGCGAAGAAGTTCCATTCAGCCCGGATATTAAAATCGTTCTCATGTAAACATAAATTAACAAAGTTTTTATAGTTTTTATACTGCGCACTTGAACCGTCACTAAAATAATGTATGAGTTTTAAACCTGGCAATACTTCTTTGATATATTGCATAATTACTTTTATAAAATAATGAACTGTAGAGGTAATATGTTCACGTTCATCACTAATGACACACATACTTAAGCATTTCAAACTTGTCTCGATTTCATTTTTGAAATAAAGTACGAAAGGGTGAAGTGTAGCTTGCGTTGTGTCCCAGTGGAAACCTTGAATAGCATCTTGGCAAACAAAAGAATAATTTTCCGAAAAGTCGAGTAAAAGGACTGCTTCTGTTTCAGCTGCAATATTTTCTTTAAGATTTCTTAAATACAATGATTGGGATTTCGTAGTGAAATGATGTATTGTTGCTTGATCTGCTGCTTTACACAACTCTTTCGTAAATTCTTCAACTGTTGATGTCAAATTAACTAGTTTAGATTGTCCATTGTGAACCCACTGTTGATAGGCAATATTGTCATCAGGTTCCACGTCATTTTCATTAAATGTATCCAGAATAAGCTGCTCCAAGGCTTCAGACCCAGGACAATTCTCACATCTGTGGAGCATACAATTTCTTGAGTCAACAGAGCATACTATAAAGGAGAGGAGGCTTCTGTACTCCATTTTCGTCGGTAATGCTGCAGACAGTAGCTTCAAGTTTTGATGAGTCTCACAAACACATACCGAATGAACTCCGCGGGCAGTGACAGTAACACACCAAGGTGGTCGTAAAGAAGAAAATTTTGACAAACCGATTTTTAGTTGCGGATACCTTTCTTGGAAAGCCAAATGCAGTTCCTTTAAATTTACAAAAAGTAGTCGCTTTTGCATGTGAATTCTTGTGCCAGTTTCAGAATCTCTTACCGAAACAAATTCTTTCTTTCCAGGACACATTCTGGAAAATTCATCATCTTCGTAAAACTTTCTTACTTTTTCAGCTACCTCATTGGAAATAGATTTTCCTTTTACTTTTTCAGGTTCTGCCAAAATACCATGATCCTTTTTAAGCTTTCTAGCCTTATTGGCCATGTAAGTTGAGACACCAAATTCATAAGCGGTCTTCTGACAGCTCCAACTACTCGGTACAAGAGTTAATAATTTCAAAACCTCTTGTCCAGATGAGATTTTACACTTTTCTTTCAAAAGTTCAATGAGGCAGTCTAAATCTTTACAGTCAGTACACTGCTTTTCGTTTGATTGATCCAGAGTCTCTAGAGGAACATTTAGCTCTGTTGCAAATTTCTTCTGCAATAGTGAACATGCCTCTGCTGATTTTCTTTTTCCATAACTTTGAAGTTTTTTTTTATTAATCCCGTGCAACTTGACAGGCGTGCATCCAAGATTTAAGATACTTATATTCAAACTTTCAGTGCCTTCTGGTATAAAAAGTTCCTGAGGTGCACGTTCAGTCTCGAGATTCCCAGGTTTTGAAATAGTTTCATTGAAACTTCCAGTGCCTTCTGGTACAGAAAGTTCCTGAGGTGTACTTTCAGTCTCGAGATGCCCAGGTTTTGAAATAGTTTCATTGTAGCATGCTTTAGTTCCTGTTATTCGAGTTCGACACTGGGGACATAACTTTTGCCCTAGTTTAAGATTGCTGTGTTCTTTTGCAAATTCCGATGACACAGATCTCAAACTCTTCTTGATGCGTCTACTATGAGACTGAAATGGATTACAACAGTACCTTTGAGGTTGATCATATGATGAAAGCAACAATTTTTCATGGTGAAAACAAATAGTTGTATTATTATTAAGTTGATCACTTTGCACGTCAGACCACAGTGCAATTAGTTCTTTTTGCTCTTCTGTAAAACTATCCCATTTAAAAAATCCCGTTTGCCGTGAATAACTGGTTACATGACATTTATTCTGCAATATATCACCAAATGTGCAATTTGACAATGTGCCTGACATCGCTATGCTACTTGCTGTGAAATACAAATTTAATACAGTATACAGTAAAACCTATTTTAAATTGCTGTATCCATCCACAAAACTAGCCAAAGCACAATTTTGTTCGCAATCTGTTAAAGGTAAATAAGTACTGTAACTTACAGGAATTCAATTCTTTCAACAAACTTTGTTCCTTCTATTGACTTGAATGTCATACAGAATTCAAAAGATTTATTGGTTGATGGATGATTGCCAAAAACAGCAGGATTAAATTAAAAATAATTCTAAATATTAATTTTAGAATTCTTTTTAATTTAACACTGCGTGTAACATGGAATTTTTGTTGTTTGTTTGTTTTACGTTTTCCGATGCAAGCAATTTTACGTATTTTCTAGTTTTTGCAAATACTTTGAGTAGCAGTTAAATTTCTGATATCAATTTAAAAGACATAGGAAAATTGACTAACGCTTCTGAATTTTCACATCTTACGTATAAATGCTGCATATGAAAATCCTCATATATAGGTACATACCTACAATTTTTTTTCTCTGGTCCTGAGCAGAAAGCCAAGATGAAAATTTTTTGGGATGTAGGATTATTCCATCTTAACAACATATAAAAATTTAAAACATGTGTCGGTGATCAGACATGCCGAAAAAAATTCATGATGTTTTTTAGCAAATGCAGTGCTCATGCATAAACTATAGAAGATACGCAAATTTCGATAACATTTTTGGAATCAGCGTAAAAAGTTACTCCTAGAAACAAATTTTCACTTCAGTAACTTTTACAGGTAAGGAATTATTTAAGGAATTGAGAAAAAAAGTTGGCGCATCTTGCAGAAAACTTAAAAATTTGCATAATTAATTTCTCGGTAATTAATGATCGTAGAACCTCCAAAATTGAGATTTGTTGATGTCTTAGCCTATAAATCCTCTATATAAAATTTGAAGAAAATCTAAGTTGGTGTGGTGACCTTTTTCCAGTTTTTTGTTTGATTTGACATGGAATGACCCAACTCCATTACGCGTAGTTTTCAATGCATCTTCGCCTACCTCAAATGGTCTTTCACTGAACGATATTCTATTAAACGGCGGTTTTATACAGGATGAGCTTTTTTCTATTATTGTGAGATTCCGCACTCATAGATATGCTTTCACGGCCGATATACAGAAGATGTACAGGCAAGTGCTGATTCATCCTGAACACAGAAAATACCAACGTATATTGTGGAAAACGGGAATTAGCAGTCCTGTCAATACGTACCAATTACAAACCGTTACGTATGGCACAGCCAGTGCATCATTTTTGGCCACGAGAGCCTTAAAGCAACTGGCTTATGATGAAGGTCCTCAGTTTCCATTGGCATCGTCAGCTGTGCTGTCAGATTTTTATGTGGACGACATTTTAAGTGGGAGTAGCAGTTTGAGTAATGCTAAAGAGATGAAAAAGCAATTAATCGAGATGCTTCAGCGATGCGGAATGGTTCTGCATAAGTGGTGTTCCAATAGCGAAGAACTTTGGGAAAATGCGTCCAGGAACAGCGAACGTTTAATTCAAGATCCCCTCGAGAACTCTACAAAGGCCTTTTACATGCTTTGGAGACCTGTGTCCGACACGTTTTCTTTCAGGGTTTCCCTCAAATTTCGTGATTCCTATACAAAACGAAATGTCTTGTCTTCAATAGCTCAAATTTTTGACCCCATGGGTTTGATTGGGTCGGTAACGACCAAAGCAAAAATATTTATGCAAAGCTTGTGGACTCTTAAGGTCAATTGGAACGACACATTGCCTGAGAATGTAATCAGCGAATGGAAAAAGGTTATTTCGACGCTTCCAGCAATACAGGATATTCAAATTCCCTGATACGTGGGATGTGAGGGACGAATAATTCTTCACGGATTTGCAGATTCCAGTTCCCTTGCTTATGGGTGTTCAATCTATCTACAGCGTGTCTCGGCTGATAATATCTCCACGGGATTAGTGTGCAGCAAGTCTCGCGTTGCTCCCATGAAGACTATATCCATACCGAGATTGGAATTGAGCGCTTGTGTTCTTCTTGCCAAGCTCGCGAATAAGCTGCTTCCTGCATTACGTTTGAATGTCGACAAAGTCTTCTTGTGGTCTGACTCCACTATTGCACTGGCTTGGATTCAGAAGTCACCGTCTGCCTTAAAGACGTTCGTTGCTAACAGAGTCTCCGGCATTCAGGACTTGACAAGTCAGTGCCAATGGAATCACGTCGCTTCTGAGCTGAATCCTGCTGATCCTGTTTCCAGGGGATTTCACGCTCATCAGCTGGTCCAGAACTCATTGTGGTGGCATGGCCCACATTTTTTGACCACAAAAACAGACTTTCCCAAGGACATTCCAGACATTATTGTAAACTCAGATATTGTTTTAAGTGAAATGAAACCTCAAAAATCTGTTTTTACTGCAGTTCTCAATGAGAATGTGTTTCAGAGGGTTATAGATAGGATTAGCAGTTATGTTAAGTTAATTCGTATGTTTGGGTTTGTTTACAGGTTCATATATAACTCAAAGAATCCTGAAGGGAAAATAGGAGTAGTTATGGTAAAAACAAAAAACGGTACTTATAAACGAAGTGTCTCAAAAATTTGCATATTACCTGTAGAAAATCCTCCTGTAATTTAGTTTAAATCTAAAAAAAGTAATATATGTTTCAATTGTTAAAATATTGCATTGTGTTCAAGAAACAACAGCAAAAAAAAAAAAAAAAAAATGTGTGTAGAAATGTTCATCTGTGAAGCCAAATATAGACTTTAGTACTTCTGTAGCTGTAATGAATGTACAATATTGTAAATTTTTCATCAATAATTTGTGAGTGTTCATGTAGATTGAAATTGAAATTTCAATGGGGGCCGGTATGTTGGATATTGGCAGCTTTAGCCCATCTTGGCGAGCGCTTGGCTCAGAACTGGCACAACCGGGCAACCCTTCGCTCGTGCTGCTTGCTCATTTCCACAAAGATCAGTTACGGGTTTTTATCTCAGTGTGATTCTTGCACAAATATTGAAAGTTTCAAGGTATATTAAGCCCTGTGCATTTTTAGAGTAAAAAGATTCGTTAATGTAGTGTTCAAGTTTTATTCTAGTTGAAAATTTCTAATTGTTTTAAATTGTTTTACAGTCCATTGTATTTAAATAAAGAAAAATAAAACACCTCCATCGTGGTGTCTTTGTAAAATCCAGCGCACAACAGGCGTAAAAAGAAAAAAAAATATAGCGAATTACTGTCCTTTCCTTACGCCTGCCGGTTGCCAGACCGGGACACGGTGTATCCATAGGTGGTACATAATGGATGTTTTTGGGATTACAGCCAATTATCCACATGAGGGATCTAGGCCTATGGGTAGGGTGCCCTCCGTGAGGGTCTTTCTAAGGGGTCCTCTAAGGGGTGAAGGTCCTTTCTAAGGGAGAGATTTTCCCTCCCTCGGGAGAGATTTTCCTTAGAAAGGGAGAGATTTCCTTTGAAAGTTAGATTCTTAGATTCTCCCTCAGATCTTCCCTTAGATTCTCCCTTAGAAAGCGAGAGATTTTTCTAAGGGGTCCGGGTTCTTTCTAAAGGAGATATTTTCCCTTAAGAGTTAAAGGAAAATCTCCAAACTGGCAGCAAACCAAAACTGGCAGGAAGGGGTGCGTAACAATTTGAAGTGCCTACGTTGCCCGGGGAGGTTAAAAACGGCCCTGCCTTTTCTGGTCTCTCTGAGTCTGAAGAAAATAAACATAACGACTTGATGGATGCAAATAAGAAAATACATAGAACCTCTAGATTCTCAGAATGAATGTTGATAACAAAAGGAACACAGATGTTAAACGTGGTGGTAGCATTGCAGGCAATGAAATTTGTGACTGTCTACCTTCCCCTATATTTTTCTCATTGGTATGCATTTTAAATATATAATTGAGAATAAAAAAAAAGATTTAGGTATCTTCAGCCGATTCATGGACGCACATTGAGACTCACCACATAACATTAAAAACTGATAGATTTCAGAAACCAAGAAACCTGGACTTTGTAAAGTAGATCTTTATAAAAGTTACTTGAGAGAAGTTGTCTGCTGAATTTTCCGCGGTGTAAAGTGATCAGCTGATGCAGTGAAATACACCAGGCGCCTGTGCGTGTAGCAATACACTGTAACTTTCAATTGCCTGCTGACCACTTTTCTACCACGGAAAACTCAGCTGACTATTTTTTTCCTAAAACTGGTAATGTTAACTATCTCTTCACTAGAGCTGAAGATTGAATTTAGTCTCCAGCCGACGACTAAATTCTTTTGTTTGGCCACCAATTAATTCACGCCCAGGCGCCATGCTATAATAATTTTCTGGAAATTTCCGTTCCCCTTTAAGATGTATTTTTATTATTATTATTATTACCTTATTTGATAATAATAGAGTGATGCATTCAGATGCTGCATGTGCATTTGAGGAATGGACACTTGCTAAACATATCCTTAAGAATCAGTCAGGATCTCAGACTTTAACCGAATTGCTTTTGAAGAATGTTATTAGGGATGGACACGAACGGAAAATTGGCGTCTCGCGGAGACGGAAAATTGGCGTCTCGCGTCTCGCAAAGCAGCCTAAAACTTTGTCTCGTCTTGCGAAATCCCTATATCGTAATGCTAAAAATGTCTGTCTCATCTCGCAAAAAGTCGTCTCGCGTCCATCCCTATTTGTTATCTCCAAACTTAACCTGCTTCAATGTTCTTAGGGATGTTTTGACCATTTTGTTAACAGTTTCTCCATGAAATCTCTTAAAGAATGTGTCTTTCTGCATTAACACTAGAAGCGCCGCACTTTCTTTCTACCTAGAAGCGCCAGCAGCAGTCAAATTGACTGCTCAAAGAATTTCGAACATTTATTTAAATACAAAAAGTTTATGGTATTTTTAAAAGATTTTTTTAAAGAATAAAATGTTAATTTTTGTTAAAATACATGGTACAAAAAATATCTTTACTTACTTTTTAATAAAACTCATTTTAATGCTATTCGCAATTTTTACATATTAGTATTTTTTCAATGCTGGAAGTGGATTTACCACTTATGAAATGTGAACATTTCTGGCACATATCACTTGTTTCGTTGTTCTTAAAAAATCCAATTTGGCACTGCCGTCTCTTTTTTGAGAATTTGTTAGTAGTGTTCGAAATTTCTGAGGGCAGTTGTGCACTTGTCTTTTTCTTCAAATGACTCGCTCTCAATTCTTCTGCCAATTGAAAAAGAAAGTTATGTCTTATTATAGATTTACCACTCATTTCTTGGTAGATAATGCAGGCATTAGTTCCTGTCAAATCCAGCATATTATAGAAAATATGCACGGGCCATCTACGGGAAGCAGCCCGCACAGAATATTTACGTGTCATTTGGACAATAATGTCGACTCCACATTTGGTTTTGTTGTAGAATTCTACTGTTTCTGGAAGTTTTTTCACAGTTGTTACTCTACATTTACATCTGTATGCAAGGTACTTAGAAGCAGGACATTTTTATTCTTTTTACCCTGATACACTGTCAGTATAGTGTCTCCATTTTTCTGTAAAACTGTTTCGTGAAGCTGAGTTTTTGATTTCCTGATCTCATGCGGAATTTCTTTTCGATGTCTTCTTACTGCCCCACAAAACTTGTATTCTTCATTTTAAGTTTTTTAGCTAATGAAAGCGAGGAAAAATAGTTGCCCACTGTCATATTTCTACCTGTATTCAGATAAGGGCTCAGAAGGCGCATTACTATATTTTTGGGAAGGCTTTCATTTTCATTTCTTGCGTTATCCTTTCCAAGGTATGGAAAAGCATTGCACATAAACTTTGAGTCAACATCAACTAGCATCAAAAAATATATACCAAATTTATCTGGTTTATTCGGCATACATTGAATAAACTTGCACCTAACTTTTGATGGAAATAGTTGTTCATCCAACACCAGATTTTCTCTTAGCTTATAAGAAAGAGCACATTTTTCTATAAATTTGTTCCAGATGTCTGAAAACATAGCAAACTTATCAGTTTCTAAACGTTGACTCCTGTTTGATTTCAAATCAAATCTTAGATTTTCCATGATATCTCGAAAATGATTACGGGACATTATTTTTTTTTAAATGGAGGGGGCGGAAAATTACAAGTATTTCATGGATTAGGGAAATAGTGAATGAAAGGAATATGTAGGGGAAATGTTTCTTCATGATAAGATTTTTTCTGCGTGATGGAGTACGATTAATAAACTCAATTTCACAAGCAGTCAATTTGACTGCTCGTGGCGCTTCTAGGTATACATAAAAATATTTCCATTAATTTTATTTTCATTCAATGCATATTTGGTGCCAATAATTTTCAAGGTTTTTTAGGAGAATTCAAAAAATTATGACTTCCTAAAGTAAAGGATCTTTTAGGAATCCAAGCTAAAATGGCGAAAACAGTCAAAATGACTGCTCTGGCGCTTCTAGTGTTAAAGAATACTTTAGGAGAGAAATCCCCATGAATGGAACAAAAAATTATTGAAAATAGGCTTTACATAGTGTTCAGGTCTTACATTACAAACTTTTGAACCAGTAAAAAGTATAAAATTGTGATGGGATGGCACCATCCTACCAAGACGACCAAATTTGATGGGGAAAATGGCACATTCTTCTGTAATTAATTAATAAATGCTATTAATAATATTTTGTCTGTTTTTAGTGTTTCGAGATAAATATATATGCTATTGCTATATAAATGATGCCATAAGCTTAAAATTCCCAACCATTTATTTCTTAGTCATCTTCAACTTGCACCTTGCATTAGTCACTTAAAATAGATTTTCTTTTTAAAATGTATTTAATTATCTCTGTTTTCTATTATTACCACTCACTTCGTCTCTATATATACAGTATATATGCTCTTAAGCTTTAGTACAAGCAAATAAAATAGATATCAACTATGTGCATACTTATAGCAAATGTGTTAAAGATTGCGGTAAGTACTGGTTCCTAGATGAAAATGATTTAGGAGCCAGTGGCCACTAGGTAAAAATGGGAATCTTCAGCATTACTCTTCACCAAATTTCAGCTTTTTTATTATTATTTTACTTAACGTATCTTCTTTACATGTTGATGTATAATTCACCGCTATACAGTCGAATGCATATGATCGTTGGCAGCGATGTATAATCGTATGTTCTTTACATGTTGTATAATCCACTTCAATAAGGCTGACTATTTTTTTTTAAATTGTATGCAACATGATAAACACATGTACAAAGTATCAATTTTTTTATTGCAACTATTTTTTTTTAATTATTTTACATGTTTGGGCGGCTGCACCCACCGCAAATGCGCCTTTAATGCGCTATTTGGTTAGTGTTCGTAGGCGTATAGTCAGGTCAGAAGGTGGAGGGGGGGGGTACCCAGGAGACAAAGTACTGTACAAACCATATAATAGAAATTTTTACTAAAAGTGTGTACTATCAAATGTGTGTCATTTGATCTGAGTGGGGGTGGTGGTTAGGGTGGTGCACGGGCACCCTCCCTGGCTACGTGCCGGGTGTCGCTAAACATTTTGGGTGTCATCATAAAAGACGATGTTGAAACAGCAAATAGCTAACATGTGCTTTAGCCCAATGCGTGGTGACATTTTTTAAAGACGGGCGATAAATGCGTCAATTATTGTAAATTCGATATTTTAAAACTGTGAAAGCAGGAAGTCCGAAAGATCGTGCATATTTGTGTATCCATTATTGTTATTTTGTAATCTAGCTACTGTGTGGCATACGTAACCAGTAGCGAATATGATTGCTCCTCTTGATGTCATTGAACTGTTAATAACTGGATTTTTTCACATGTGCTGTTATTACGCTAATATTTCAATCTAGTTGTTGCCGTTCCCAGCATAGAAATATCGTCTGTTTTGGTATCGCATACGTTAGTGTATTATATAAGTCGATTATTTTAAGGCATTGCAGCAATTCAAACTTATTGTTTTATATTTGGAAGCACTACTAATAATGAAAATTGTGGATTGGACAGTGAAGAAAACAACTATCTTTTTTACATAAGCAGGAGAATGATAACTTTTTCTGTCCATGAGATTTCAAATTTCATTTATTTACCATATTTTTTACCTGTGAATTGTATTGCATATTCTCAGGCTTCTCCTGAGTTAGTCAGAATTTTTTTTTTCCCAAGTTTTCTTCACAAAACACAGCATGGATCAATTGTCATTGCTATGAAATAGACAGTGCTCACAACTGTTTTTAATGATATCTCTAGAGGAAAAGGGACCAAATTCTAGAAAAAAAGAGACTAAAAAGAGACTTAGTAAAACACAACTCCACAACATTTGCATAATTTTTTTTTTTCATTCATGCTACGGGATTTCAGCTTAGCTGATATTTTTAATTTGTACCTAAAAAGATCAGAAAAAAGGAGGAATAAAACAAATTCATATAATTCCCTAATCCCAAATTTATGAAATTCCCTCCTATTTCCAGCTGTCTCTGTTGCCACTCTGCATGAGGACCTAAAATAACGAAAATAAGTGAAAGCAGGAAGATAGAAAGAGAGGGGAAAAAACAATAAGTTTTAAACAAATGTAGACCAATCAGATCATTGAAATCCACCTTTTTAATGTTAAAAATTGTTGCTCTTTATCAGCAATGCATAGTATCTGATGCTTCATATGAATAGAAATATATAGACAGGAAAAGCCTGGGGAAACACCAAATGCCATATATGTGAAAATTCCACACAGTTCAGTATGTAAATAAAATTAAATTTGCAGGGAAAAGCCAAGGAAAAGGTAGAGGGGGGGGGTTAAATCTGCTGCACATGTTGTTTTTTTGTTGTAATAAATTTTAGGACTCCTTATATGATAGTCTGAAAACTAAAAATATAAAAAACTGTGTTTTTCTTTTTTAAAGTCAGCATATCTCGATTTTAAGTGGCTATAAAAAATTCAAGTCAGGGTGGATCACCATTATCTGCATTTTTGTGCAAAATTAAACTATTCCGCAAAGGTTTACTCACACAAACTTAAATTTGAACAAAATATACTGATATTTAAAAAAAGTATGATTTGAAAAGGGGGGGGGGGAGAGAGAGAGAATAGAGTTCGCGTCAAAGCACAATAAAGATAACAATTGTACGAACGAAGAAAAATAACACTGGAGAATAATTTTGTTTAATGCATTCTTTTTTTAAAATTAGTAATTCTTTCTTTTTCAGTATTTAGAATTTTTAACTTTCTGGTAGTGATCCTAAAATTGGGAATTATTTGTGCACTTGACTTGAATCCATCCTGATGTTGCCATATAATTGTAAGGATGATCCCATTAAGTATTTGATATTCACCAATGAACAGAATTAAACATGTTTACAAGTGTAAACAACTGCGGTAACTTAAAGTAGATGCTAAATAAATAAATAAATAAAATCCGAAACACTTTCATATTTTAATACGTACTAAAGTGCTCTGTATTAAAAGTGTATCATAATTCATGCGTTGTCCCTATTTTTCTTCCTTGTTTCATAGAACATATCTTTGGAATCAAAATTTATCTTAAAATTTCCTACTAAAACTGTTTTACAATCTTTGCCAAGCATATTCGAACTGAAATTCACCATTTTAAATACTGCTTGGAATGGGCATCATAATCCATAGAGTGTGCTGTGTCATTCTTGTTCCACAAACACTTCGGAATTGAAATCTATATTAAAATCGCCTCCTAAACTATTTTACAATTTTTGCCAGGAATATTCTAACTATACTTTTCCTTTGTAATAACCTGTCGTGTTTGAAGATATTGCCAAGCTTGGTTCAGTTTTGAAGATACAAAATTTGGCGATCAATTATCACAAATTGCAAATCTTGTGCAACTTTCAACATTTTATTCTCCCCCTCCCTCCTTTCTCGTAATCTGGCAAACACATTTGGAAAAAATGCTTCAGCACGAGAAATTGTGTAGGCAAATTATGCCAATGCTAAAAAACCTGCTAGCACTGTAGTGCTTAAAAAAAAAAAAAAAAAAAAGAAACTCATATTTTTTCATTTGTGTTTCCCCATCTTCTCAGATTGAATCATTAAAAAGTGAGGGTGAAAAGGAAGATCCAGATTCTGTTTTCTATTATAAATAAGCAGGACCAGTAAAAATTCTAATATTTGACATTTATGTGGATGGGTTTCTCAGTTCGTCAGCAATTAGATTTCTTACAGGTGCTTATCATTCGAGAGTTACCATGACATGACTTTGGAATTTCTAGAATCCACGGTGAAAAAGAGGAAATAGGGACCATTTACATGGAAAAGGGACTTTTAGAGAGCTCTAACTAAAAAAGAGACTTTTAGGGAAAAAAGAGACTATTTGTGTGCCCTGAATAGATCAAATGAACAGAACATTTACTTTAAAAATAATTTTTTGGGTGAGAAAAAAATTAATTTCTTTCAATATACTTAATTTATTAGAATTTTTTTTTTCAGAAATTGAAGAATTTTTTTTGTAGTTTTATGAACTACTTGATATTAATAGATTATTTCATGTAGTTTGATTAATGTTCTAAAATTTCTAGTTTGTTTGTAGGGAGGGGGGCTCTAAGTTATGTCTGATTGATGATTGGAGGTTTTGCAATTTCACTGAAATTGGAATACCTTTGCCTCAAACCTTTTATGATTTTAAGATTGTACTGCAATCTGAATTTACTCAACTTTTTATTTTATTTTATCTTTAATGTAACATTTCTGAGATGTTAATGTTTTATGAATTCTGATTATTGTACATTAAATGTTTTTTCTTTTTCTTCCCGTGTTTCTGGTTATCAACTTTCTACCTGGGAATCACCAATAGGTATTAGATGGAAAATGTCAGAAAGAGGGAGAAAAATATATTTATTTATTTATTTATTTCATGAAATGCAGATTTATTTTGTATGTAATAAAGAATGTTATCAAAGTTTTTATTCTTAATTGCTTTACTCTGAGTATCATTAAAATCTCTCAAAATTCTTTTTAATTGTTTTATTCAAAAAACTATTGATAGTGTCTTAAAGCATGCTTTGTTATAGATCTAGGCCGGCGGTGGAATTGCCCTCCGTGGGGGAGTTTCTAAGGGGTCCTATCCTGTATTTACACGAAGTTTCGGAGAAAACTACAGAAAATTCCGAACGGCTAGGTCGGCAGACGTCACCTGGTTGAAAAGTTTGTAACTAGGAAGTAATGGTGGTGATGAATTTTGCCTAGGTTTAAAAGCAGTCATTCAACAAAAATGAAAAGCTACTGTAGGAAAAGCTGTTCTCTTAAAGGTACCAAGAAAAAAGTACATTATGACATAACTGATCAGCTGTATTCTTCCTGAGGTAAAATCTATTCACAAGGTTAAATTGTAAATTGCAGCATAAAATATCAAATTGAGCAGGAATGTTTTGCAAATTTTGTATAAGTTACCCTGAAAGGATGTACGCTATTATTTTGGTTCAGAGTATAAATATAGTGCTTAATGCATGCGAAAAAGAAACCCCTACTTTGAGAATAATTGCTTATTTAAATCTTATTTTCATATGGTACTGTCTCCACCTTGTCTAATTTAAGTTACATACAGAAAACAGAACCATAATATACAGTTTTTCTTTTTGAGTGGATCAGCATAAAATTAGGTATGAGTGTAAGCAGAATTTAATGTACGAGCTATTTATGTATTTTCTTTTTGCTACCATGTAATCAATGGCGGATCCAGAAACTCTGGTTTGGGAGGGGCTAAATTTTGAAAAAAACTTATTTCAGACAAGCAAAATGTACAATAAAGCAAAATTTTAGTCTAAACCAATGTAAAAACTTTTTTTTGGAGGGGGGGGGGGCTAAGTGATTAAAAAAGATCACTTTACATATTTAAAATGCATACTGAAGCAGAATGTACCCTTTAGCAATCTCTTTTTTTTGGGGGGGGGGCTGAAGACCCCTACCCCTCTCCTGAATCCGCTATTGCATGTAACAATATGTAGGAGGCGTAGGGCAATATGTATCAATGATGCAATTTCATTACATTTTACAGCATCTATACTAATTTAAGTTATTTACAGTATGTGAATTATGAATTTTATTTACAGCATATGTACTGATTAAAAGTTAATTACAGCACAAATACCATAAATTATTTTTACAGCCTATGCACTGATTAAAAAAATGTACTATAAAGTTAATGCACTATAAAGTTCATTTACAGCATACATACCATTTTAAAAATTAATTATGATGCTTTTACCATAAATTTCATTTACGTTATATGTAAACGTAGCGTAATTTTTTACATTACATATACCATATAGGAAATTTATGGTATATGTACTTTTTTACGGTATATATGCTGTAAAATATTTTATGGTACTTATGCTATTTATGAAATTTACGGTATATGTACTCGTCCCAAAGCTGCCAGTACATGTACTGTTATTTGGGCCTGAAATCTTTTGCAGTGTACAACAGTAGCGGATTAATGCAAGTTTGTTAGGGGGGCAGTTAGTTAGAAAATTGACATATATATCCATTTTATGAAAGTAAAATAGGATCTTTTACATTAATTTCTGTTTTCTCGGGGGGTTCGCCCCCTCCGCCCCCCCTTTAATCCACCCTGGTGTATAAATAAAACACTAAAGAGAGCTTTCTTAAAGATAGGGGAAAAACGATATTGGTTTAATCTTATACCATACATTTAGTTAGAGAAAACCCTCGATGCTGCTTCAATCACTTACCGTACATATGGTTAGATATAAAACCCCGATCTTGGTTCAAGCTTTAACCATATAATAGGTTAGAGAAAAATCCTATATATTGGTTCAAGCTTTAACCATATAATTGGTTAGAGAAAAATTCTATATATTGGTTCAAGCTTTAACCATATAATTGGTTAGAGAAAAATCCTATATATTGGTTCAAGCTTTAACCATATAATCGGTTAGAGAAAAATCCTAGATCCTGGTTCAACGTTTCACCGCAAAAATGGTACTTGAGGAAGCACCACTAAAATGGTAAATCCTAGCACCACATTTTTCAAAATATCGGTTGCAGCTAAATTCGAACCGGAATTTCGGTCAAACGTTGAACTTTTTTTCTAACAGTGTAGTCAATGATTTAAAACAAATCAATTGATTAAAATCATTGATACCCTGTTGGTGACTGTTTGCTGGGACCATATTTCCTGTTGCCCCTTCCTCCTTCTTATTGTCATGTCTTCATTGTGCCTATTGCACTAACCTGCGTAACTTTTCTGTACATTTAGAACAAAATTTGTAGAGACTACTCATGGAATCCCCTGAAAGATTTTTAAAAAACTGCTAGAGGCTGCATTACAGGCAAAATCTTTGAAAAGATGCAATAAATAACTAGCCAATAAGAACAAAGCCTTTTATTTTACTCTGCGCCACATGCCTTACTATTCTATATACTGAGTTCAGTGTTGACTAATCCAAGTAGCACCCTTCAGTTTTTAAAACGTTGCTAATACGGAATCGCCTTCCGTTGCAAAAACGTCAAGATCTAACGCAATGAATTCGCAAATGTGTAATCGCTTTCCACCGATTTAACACCCATTCTTTCCCACGTTTTATAAACGTTTGCCGAAACGAAAAAAAATGGCGATAATGCACCTATTTTGCTACCATTTTCAAACATTTTAAAATCGTTAAAACGGACTACTAACATTTTGCGGCGTTTTAAAACCGTTGCAGAAACGATAGTGTGTCTCTATAGCAACCATTTGCCAACATTTTTAAACCGATGCAGAAATGATAATACGCCTATTTATCGACCATTTTTCAACGATTTAAATGCGTTTAAATAACGACAATGCACCACCCTTTTCGGCGCTTTAGATAGGTTGCAATAACGAAAAGAAATCGGTGCGATGCTTTCTTATTTACAACTATTTGGATAGTATGCATAACATTTGGATAGTATGCACGACATTTTGGATAGTATGCATAAACAGTTGTATTTTGACATTTTCTAACGAATCATGAATGTTTTTTCATAAACTTAAGTCGCCATGACAAATTAGAATTTTCAGAAACATTTCTTGTACATAAAAACTTTCCTAATTTTTTTTCTTCAACCCAACAAAAATGGTTGATTAAAATCTAAAAAAATATTCTAATATTAAAAATATGGGAGTGGGGGCATTTATATAAATATATAGTAAAGACTAGTTCTTATATATTTATATAAATACCCTGCCCAACACATTTGGAATATTTAGATTTTAAAGCAATAAAACAATGTGGTTATAGGGAAGAGGGAGGAAGGGACTTAAAAAAAAATAAGGAAAGTTTTGATTAAGAAAAATTATTTCTGAAAATTCTAATTTATTAGGCGACTTAAGTTTATAAAAATTGTTCATGATTTGTTACAAATTTCACAATAAAACTGTTTATGCATAACATCTAAAATGCAGTAAAATAATTGCAAATATGAAAGCATGACCGATTTCTTTTCATTATTGCAACCTATCTAATGCGCTGAAAAGTGGCATACTTATAAAGTGTATTCGCAATGACTTTTAGACTGAAAATTCTAACTTCTTAATGTGACTTAAATGCAGATAAAATGTTTCTAGAGGGGTTTGGGTTTACAAATATATGTCAATTAGAAATCTGTAGTATTCAGTTCTCCTTATTCTGTATTAAAATATTTTCGACAGATGTTGCATTATTTCAACACGTGTTTATACACACGCACAGGCATTTATAAAAATTTTTTTTCTATATTGCACATATAGGCAACCCAAGGGCGGACCCAGAAACTTTTTTCGGAGGGGGCGCAAATCGTAAATACTCATTTTATCTAGTGTAAAGAACATTCAATATTGGTGAAAGCCCCATTTATCTAGTGTAAATATACTTTTCTCGGAGGGGGCGCGCGCCCCCTACGCCCTCCCCCTGGATCCGCCTTTGGGGCAACCTCCGGCCGCGTGTCGGATGTAGGCCGCCCACGGCTTTTCATCCGGCCTTAGAACATATCAAAACCCAAATAAACTAATCAAAATCCTATATAAATCCGAATTACACTGCCCGTGACTTCGCTAACATCCTACGCTTTAGCTCGTAACTTTTCAAAGGTTGCCTATAACTGCCATATTGTTTTAGAAGATTAAGGGAGAGATTCAAGTGAAACACAATTCGAGCGTTTTCCGCGTCGAACGGGGGAAACTTTGAAATATGTCAATGTTTCTTATTCAACTGAAACAAAACAATCGTGTTTTGATCACGTGACAGCGCGTTAGGTTTGTTCATTCGAAGCATTCTGGGGAGTGAACTGGGAACTGGGGACTGAAAAACTTTTGATTCGAACTCGATCGCGCGCGTTTCACTTGAATCTTGCCCTAAGATACCGTGGAACCTGGTAAAGGTATTAATAGTATATATGCCAACTTTTGTACAACTTCACTTTACAATCAGTATGCTTTGCGATCTATAATCATTTGGTGTTTGTTCACTTAACACACTAAGTTATGATAACTCTTAGTCATCGGAATCTTTAAAACAAGTAATGCTATCTTAAATTATAAAAATCAGTTTTCCAAGATCATCTCTAAAAATAAAAATAAAAAATATAAATAATAATATTAGTGATTGCAATCAACTGCTAATGTCATTAGCTCCTTACTATATTTTTTCTGTAATAAGTAACTTTCATACAAAAAAAAAACCTTGAAATATTTTTATTGGAACATATATTCAATCAATGTTTTTCTGTTTGTTTCACATTCCACAGATAAAAGGTCAAAATTTAGAATACATTTCATGCATTCTTTCATAACTTTTCACCAGCATCTCCAAAGTTTCAACTTTTTCCCACAAAACCTGAAAGAAATACGAAAGCAATTAGAAATATAGATAAGTTTTTTCGTTGGGGGGGGGGGTTAGTAATTGCTTTTACACAACCCTTTCCTATTATTTATTGCTAATACAATTTACATTTCTTCCTATAGTTATGCCAGTTTTCATGTTTCTTGCTCGTAGTTAACCGCTCGTTGTTCTTTTATTCCGAAATCAATTTTTCACCACAATAAACTCAATTGGTGTTAGCCATCATAATGGCAGTGGGCAAAGTGTGGAGCAAAGGGGCAGTCTATCCTAGGCAGCAAACTAAAAACAAAGATGGGCTGGCAGAACACCTAAACTTAGAAAGAATAGGGGAACAAAATAAAAGACAGAAATGGGGGCGGATAAAAAACTCCTATTCTTAGAAAGAGTAGCGCAGTAGACTGAAGGACTACAATGGGCACGGATAACCTTCCCTATGCCAATGCATCTTCCTAGACTACTCCAAATCATTCCTGAACTAATACAAGAAGAAATTATTTTTCAGCACATTGGAGTAGAGGCGCATGTTTCAAACTATAGTCTAAACTTCTTAATTCCACGCCCCACTATGGCTGAGTGGATAAGAAACTCAAATTTGGCGAGTGGATAAGGCATTCAAACGAAAGTGTGAATGTCCCGGGTTCGGGCACCATCGCACGGGTGTCGATCTAACTGGCCGGGGGTTTTGGTCAGTTTTCTTCAGTTGTAATGTGAACATATATATAAGCTTTAGAATACCTTCCATAATACTCCCACCGAGGCACCCCTCATCTTAGGCAGATACCCTCGTGCAGAGGTTTTCTATGTTATACACAATTTACAATCTTAATTCCACTGCTGGATTATTCGAACTGGGTAAATTCCGTATTCCATTGAAACATAAATTACCACATATGGAAAGACTTACGCGTTTATGGTTATCTTAAGAGAATTAGTACACGGAAAGTTTTCTGTTTCCAAGTTTTAACAGGCAGAATAGCGAAACAGTTTTCTGAAATGTAGAACAAAATCTAATATATTTTGAATTGAAATTAGTAACAAGAACGTAGCACCCATCCCTGTGATACATAACTCACATACACGCGGCAAACTGAGAGCCTTGGTTACGCAAAAAACTCCACTGTCCACACACATTGGTGTAGCTATAGCTTTCTCAGGGAAGTGCCCAACTAAGGCTGGAGCTCCATTCTTCTTATAAAATTTGATTGGCAGTAAATATTACAATAAATATCTGGTGAAAATATTCAATAGCATTAAAGATTTTTAAATTCTTAAAAGAGTAAGTTGTGTTTGTTAAGACTAAATTCTACAATTTGCAAAATTAATATAATCATGTAAAATTTCAATATAAAGTTTCCAGATTTTATATAGAAATAATTTTTTTTTGCCGTATGCTATTTTGAGCGATTTATTCAAAATGTGAGTAATTGTCTGTAATTAGCGTTTGCGCGTAAACTAAAGGGTCCAGACCCCTATCCCAATCTTTTATCTTTTATATCCCATGTCCAAATATCAAGGATAACAAACTTTTCTGAAACACCACGGACTGTATAAATAACAAAATTTTTACTTTTTGCACTTTAAATTTAAAGGTTAATTCATACTCAGTATTATACTACACCTCAACAACATAATACTGTGTTCGAGAGAACTCGGGTATCTAGATTAATAAGCTTTTACAAAAGGGTCATTCCACGTCAAATCAAACAAAAAACTGGAAAAAGGTCACCACACCAACTTAGATTTTCTTCAAATTTTATATAGAGGATTTATAGGCTAAGACATCAACAAATCTCAATTTTGGAGGTTCTACGATCATTAATTACCGAGAAATTAATTATGGAAATTTTTAAGTTTTCTGCAAGATGCGCCAACTTTTTTCTCAATTCCTTAAATAATTCCTTACCTGTAAAAGTTACTGAAGTGAAAATTTGTTTCTAGGAGTAACTTTTTACGCTGATTCCAAAAATGTTATCGAAATTTGCGTATCTTCTATAGTTTATGCATGAGCACTGCATTTGCTAAAAAACATCCCAAGCAGCACGATTGTTTGGCAAACGATTGGCCAAACATCGATTTGATTGGGATTTGTTCGGTCATATTATAAGAATATCATAATAACATTGGCCCATCATCGCTTCCGATATTAAAATTTTGTCCTCAGAACGCGACATCGTCATCTGTTTGGCACGAGATCGCCTTGCGATGCTAAATTTCCGACATCATAAGCAGATTTCGGAATTTGTTTGGGGCGAAATCGACCGGCGATCACTTAAAAACTCGCCACAGATGTTCCAGGGTTTGACATTGGCCCAAATTCGCTTTGAAATTACTTAACAGATGGCGCTGCGGAATCTGGGACATTTTACTTCTTTTCAGTGGCAACGGGCGGAAGACCAGCGATTCGGCCGGTGTTTGTTTACTTACTTCGATTTCGATTTAGGGTAAGTTATTTCTTTTACTATTTTCTGATCTTTTTGTTGTTGAATGCTTTAATAATCCTTTTGAAACAACTTATAAAGTATCATTTGTTAGATCGAATGTAAATATCGGTACAGCTTTATAATGAAGTGAGGTTGATGCTGCGAGTACGCATTGTACCGCCATTTTAAGTAATTCAACGTTATGGTAAATATTTCTATTTTAACAATGTTCGTCCGTCATTAGAGCATTACACGTAACGTAAAATTCTGAGGGGGGAAGTACAGTAAAGTATCTTTAGCGTAAAGGAATTTACTTTCGAAGTTGTACGATGAGGATGCTTCATTAAAGCTGATCTTAGTAATAGTTTTAAATATACAAATGAACCCTTTCTAGTGTTATGGTAGCGTTTGTGATGTCAGCTATAAAAAATGCATCCTAAAATCATAAAATATGTTTGTTTATATTTTGGTTTAGTTAGCATGTAACAAGACTGTTTTAGTAGTAAAGTTATTTATTTTTCACCACCATCAACCACTCTTTTCATTTAAAAAAATAAGAGGGTGGTCTATCCATATTCTGTAACTAGCTTTACAAGTTTTACATAATTGTGTGCAGTGGCGTATACAGGGGGGCGGGGGGGTTCAACACCCCTCTTGTCAAAATTTTTTTGACAAAATGCCCTTATGTTTTGACTTCTTAACTTAAATATTATGCACTTTAACACAAGGTTATGTCTATAAACCCCCCCCCCTTGAAGACGCCACTGATTGTGTGCTACTTTGATTCCAAACTACCAATAAATAAAGAAGAGAATTGAAAAAACACTCAAAATACTGGTGTTAAACGATAAAGTAATTAAAAAACTTTGTAAAAAACACACATAAGATACTTCTTATGTGTGTTTTTTACAAAGTTTTTTAATTACTTTAAAGAAGAGAATGCTTAAACACAATGATTTCCTTACAAAGTGGCTGTTCGGGCAGACGGCTCAATCAGGACACAGGCTATTCCCATTCTTCAGTGCGGGGCCATACCCAGAAAAAAGTTTGGGGGGGGGACCAAATGGTGAAAAAGGCCGAATTTTTCACAAAAAAACTTCATCATTATTATTTTGTTAACAAAATTTTTAATTTCAGGGGGGGGGGACCAAACTCCCTGGTCCCCCCACCCTGGGTACGGCCTTGCTTCAGTGTATATTTAAATTATTAAAATACTAATAACGTACTAATTATGCATTTAAAATTGTATGTTTAATTAAAGATCTAAAAACATGAAAACAAATTTAGGTATTACGTATTATCGTGGTGGTCTGCCAAGGCGAGCGATTTTTTTTTTGCCAAGAGAAATGCCGGGCATATGAAATTATTAATGGTTTTGAATACGATTGGCAACTCATTTGACGGAAAAATAGTTTGGCGGGAATGACTGCCGGGATAATACATAAGTACCCAAATTTAATCCAAAACATCAATTTTTAAACGTTTATATTATTGCCTTTATCTTGTGTAGAAATATTTCATTCTTGTTTTTAATTTTTACTTTCCGAACATGTTCCATGTAAGGAGAGTATTGTAATCATTAAAAAATTCGACTTTGAGATTTTTATTTATTTACTCATTTTGAGGTTCTCTGAATTCATTTGTGCAATTTTTAAGAGATATTTTTTATGCATGGCTGTGTGTGTGTGTGTGTGTTAGAGATAAGTTCGGGCTCATTTTTTAAAGCCCAAGCCCGAGACTTTTAATTCTAGCCCACCTGAGTCCTATGATATGTTTTAAGTCGTAGCCCGAGCCAAATATTTCAGCTAATATATAAATAAAAGTCAATTACTTCATTGATAGAATATCATAAATTTTGCTGTTTGTGAAAATCAAACTAAATTGTTGTACAAATTAATTTTTTTTAGAAGTATGTTTTTCCTCTCATGAATCACTGTTTAAAAATCTGTTTACAAGCTGTATCTTCAATATAGGAAAAATTTCTGGCAAGCCCGAGTCCGAAGACAATCTTGCGTTACAGAGCGAGAGCCTGGGTGAGGTTCGGACTTGGGCTGAGCCTGTCTCATCTCCAGCAGGGCTCGAAAATTATATTGCCCAACATGCCCGGGGCATGTAAAAATTCAAATCGGGCATGCATTTTTTTCCCCTTACATGCCTGACCCGGCATGTAAAAATAACCTAATGAGTAACAGGCAAAATTAACACATATTCAACTACTTATAGAAATAATGCTCTGTGCATCTTCCTGATTGACAGTATCAAGGGCGGTTCTAGAGTTGCAGTGTGGGAGGGGTAATGATATTTAATACTTTTATATAAACTCAGTGCCACAGAGAATTGGTGACTATCGGGGGGGCGCACATTGGAAAGGGGACCTCTTTGACTGCACAACACGTTTCATATATGCGGATAAAATGAATAAATCATTAAATGTGAAATAAACGTTTTATTAATCATATAATTAATGAAGTATGTAAATACCGAAAATTACAACATTGCATCTTTGACCTCATTGATTAAAATTATTGTTCTCCCCCCACTACAGATGAGACGGGCTCCGGCTCTGTAATTTGCGATTGTGAATTTCCTATGCAGAATTATTTTTCACTTCCGTTTTCAAAATCCTGGGAGGGGTAATTACTCCCAGGTGTTCTGCAGGAATGCTTTTAAGATTTTCCAATCTGTATACTGCCTGCTCAAGATGAACTTTAGTTTGACTAAGCTAACAGTTTGATCTCTGGAAAAACAGAGAGAGTTGTTTGAAAATCATTAAGTAGTCACACAAAAAGTGTATGGTTATTAAAAGTCTAAAATCTTTAAGCTTTTTAAGCAGACCTTTAGCTGAATTGCCATCTGCATTCTTTGCTTTTTCAGAGACAAACATCTGACATTTCTGATGACATTTTTGACATCTTTTTTCATTACTGTATTTGTCAGAGTCTGTTATGTCCAATTTAGATAGCAACATCAGTAACTCTTTGAAATCACTAAATGGTCAGTTGTTCTTTAGTAAGTAGCATGATGTATTGAATAATGGGTAAAATCATACAAGACGGTGCACACCCATGTAAACACAGTGAGAGTCGCTGGAGCTTGGCGGTTGCCAAGCCCCAGCGACTGTCACCAACCATCTGGCATGATCAGCAGTGTTTTAACATGCACATATATTCTACTAACAAAAACATTAAAACAAAACACACCATCCATATTTAATCAAAAAAAAGTCTGCAAATTCAGTAACAAGCAATTTGAAATGAGCAAACAGTGGACCGTTTTTAACTAAAAAAACTACAGTGGATTAAGCAACCTAGTTGTACAGCTAATGTAAACTGGGCAAACACTGCCCCTTTTTCTACTCAAAAAAACATCAGTGGATTGAACAACCTAGTTGTACACCTCATAAGAAGTCAGTATGATTAGAATAGCACTTACGAAAGCATAAAAATATCAATTTAAAATTCACATTAAAAACCTTAAACATTGCAAGGTTTCGTTAAGAAAAAGCACTTACCTTTATTTTTTTTAATTAACCGCTCAGAAATCTCCCTAATACACACCGGCTTATAACGTAAAACCAGCATGCTTTCTTTTATTTAGTTTTATATTGACACTACAATTCTAACAAATACACACACCGGCTGATAATGTAAAACCAACATGCTTTCTTTTAGCTGTATATTCACACCCTATTTCTAACAAACACACACACACACACACACATTCTTTTCATACAATAACATATTTTATTCCTTTCCATCCATAACATGAAACAATTTCAAATTCCCAAACTGACAAGACGATTCTCGTTTCTTTATGGTTGCCAGTCAGAACTACCACCAGCAGGTTACTTCACTCACGCTGTGCATCGCCCACGACTGCGCCAGAACAATCACCAATTGAAACATGTAAACAATCAATCATCCATATGTTAACAGCACCGGATACGGAATATAGCCCGGAAGTGATCAAATGTTTTTTTATTCATAGCTTTTAGGCATTTAGCTATCGGCATGTCACATGGCTTTTCTTTTCAATTTTTTGCTTCCTCACAACGAAGATGGCAATCAGAAACACTATGTTTTTTTTAAGTTTCCAATTTAAAATTGGACAAGTAGCCTTGTACTACTCTTGAGGTAGTGTCACTTAATTTGGGAAATAAGTTGCAAACCTTGCATAATGCTGTTCCATCTTCATATTCTAACCAATCAAAATGTTACAACCAAGACAGTTGAAATTTCCTTTTTCCTAAATTTTTACGCCTAGTTTCAATTTTATTTTTGTTTGTGCTCATTTTAAAATTTTTATGCACCTCCATCCTATTTTGTCTTTGTTGTATTCCCGAAGCTTCTGCCTTTTCATGATCAAGTTTATCTGAAATAAAAAATCCCTCTTTTTTCTTTTGCTTCCCACAGTGAATTCTGTTTGATACTTCTCTTCATTTTAATTTTCTTGATTATAAGAGTTCAGAGAAAAATTGTAACTAAAGCCGCTTGCTTAACTGAAAAAAAAAAAAAAAAAACATAATGCTCGCAACACAGTGAACTGCACATGTTTATAAGCTAATCTCTGTTAACCATGCTGTCAACTAAAAATGTGAGTGGAAGTAGAAGTATTTCTGAAGAAATTACAACCTCTGCAAATCGCCATGCAGCGAAACACCCAAAAGAACTAGATGAAAATGCAAGTGAACAAATTAGCGATGAACGCACCAGTTAAGGAATTTGAACACAATTATTAAAACTACATTAATTGGCAACCCAAAATAAATGAATAAGTAATGGAATGCTGTACTTACATGTTGTTCCAAATTGCCATTTAATTCAAAATTATGGTTACCACATAAATAGAAAAAAAAATGGCTGTGATAATTGCATATGTTTAATTATCGTCACCTTGACGAGAGTTCAGGGGTTAATGTAGAAATCAACCCAAGAAAGACAAACATGGCACAATCATGGATTATGATGCCCATTCCAAAGAGTATTTAAAATGGTGATGTACAGTTGGAATATGCTTGACGGAAATTTTAAAACAGTTTTAGTCGGCGATTTTTAGACGAATTTCGATTCGAAAGATGTGTTTTATGGAATATGGGAGAAAAATACGGCACTATCATGAATAATGATACATTTTCCAACTTAATGGAATAAGGAACAAAAATAGGGACGACCCATAAATAACATATGATGCGCTTTTAATATATAGCACTTTAATGTGTATTTAAAATCTGAAAGTGTTTCAGATTTTCCTTCTTTTTTTTTTTTTTTTTGTTTTAACCAGAATTTTGCTGAACTGACTTATCTCCAAATCTATTTTTATGCAGGTTAAGATGAAGTCTTCTATAATAATTAGTTTCACACTTGTACATATGTTTTTGCATTTGCTTTCATTATTTTTCCATGGTGCTTAATTTTTGTTTTAATTATTTTTATGGGTGAAGCTCAGCCTGTTATGGTTTGGTAGATGTTGTGAAAGATGATTGCCACCCCTCCCCCCACCACCCTTCTGATAAAAATGGAAAGAAAAAATTAAGAAGGTAAGTGCTTTTGTTTATCAAGTCATGTACAAATCTTGTAGTTGACGTGAGATTATGTCTAAGTAACAAGTGATTTTACCATTGGAGCAACACATTGAGTCACACGAAAAGAGAACTTCAGAGGAGAAGTAGGCTGTAGAGCTTTTTGTTCTGGGAAAACACAAAAAGAAAATTTTAAAGCAAATATATTTTATTATGGAATAATCAGGGGGTTTCACTGTACTATACTAGTGCTAATTTAGAACTTATAACTTTTTTTTAAGATAAAAAAATCCTGAATCATTTTAATTCAAATGATTGGCACAAAAAGCCCCCATTTGAAAAAAAGAAAAAAAAATTTTTTCCCTCGCGCTGGGCAAAATTATAACAACCCTGCCTCCTATCCACTACCTAAGCCCTATTAGGATGCCCCTGGCATCCTAAGCCCTACCAAAATTCAGTCACTGAAATTAAAATATAGGCAAAATCTTATGCATGTATATTAATAAATCTAGTATCCCCGATTTGCATTGCGCTTAAATTTTACTTGATAACTTAATCACCCTACATCATTTCTTCAAAGTAAGTCAAGCTTATTGATGGTTGAAGTTTTATTCATCATAACATGCATGGTGTTCAAATACCGTATTTACGCATGTATAATGCGCACCCTGTACTTAACAAGAAAAAATCGCAAAATTTTGTTATATCGTATATAGCGCGCACCATAAATTTGACATTCAAAAGACTTTGTAGATTCGTAACCTAAGCACACCATTCAAAAATGTTCGTCCAGCTCTCCAAATACCTGAACAACCAGCTTTTCCTTTCTCCTTTTGTCAGTTTTGGACTGGGCGTTATGCTTATCAGTTAGCCCAAAGAGGAATGATCCTGGCTTTTCTTCCCCCATTCAAAAATGGACAAACCCAATCCAGTCTCCATGGGTTATGGAACAAATCACAGCGGTTGGTGGGTCACGTGTTGGTTGCAAAATGACGTCACACAAATATCGTCCATTCCTTCATTATTTGTGAGAGTCTTTTGACAACGTGGGAGTAAGATGGAAAAGCGAACTAGTTATATACTGCAGCATTTAAGTTGAAAGTAGTTCAGTATGCTAAAGAAAGTGGTAACCATGCTTCAAGTCAGAAATTCGGTGTTGGCCGAAATATGGAAGAAAAACTGAAGAAATCACCATCTAAAAAACGTGCTTTTGGGAGGAAGTCATGTAAATATCCGCAAGTGGAGCAGCAGCTTTTGAATTATGTAATGGATTTGCGGTGTTGGGATACTCAGTCTCGGTGGAAATGTTGATGTTCGAGACCTGTAAAATAGCTAAGAAAATGAATATTCCAAGAGAAGACATCAAGGGGAGCTATGGCCAGGGTTGGCTTTTTACCGGTAAAAACTGGTTTTTACCAGGGCATGGTAAAAACTATGTTTTTACCGGTAAAAACCTGGGAAAAGGGGGTAAAAACCTAATGATACAATAAACTCCCCGAGTCATAAATTGTATATTAATGCTATTTATAAAACTGTATTCTCATGTAATTGATGTGGATATATCATCATCAGGACATCATGATGATGCAAACTACATTATGTGATTGTAAAAACTACATTATGTAACAAATAATATTTGTAAGCATTTAGTTTTCATTAAAATGATTAAGATAAGTTAAGTGTAGTAAAAGTAGATTTGCAATTTTCCTTTAAGTAAAAATTATTAAACTAGCCTGCATTACATAATTGTAATAAATATTGTAATGTGCCTTCTCATAATAATAGTTTTAATAAGTTTAATAATGATAAATGTACATTATCTATAAATTTGAATTTCTTGTAAGATGAAAACATGGATCAAAGTTTTCTGTGCTTATTATATTCCTTAAAATGAACTATTTTCGTATAGCATTCTTTTACTTACCAAATCAGACACTGAATTAAGTGAATAGTGTTATATAGAAATGGAAATAGTGATATTAAAGGTCCTGAACTTTTATCCCAGAGAAAATGAAAAAATAGCAGATAAATCTTCATTGGTTGCTTGTGGATTAAGGCCGATTGACTGCACTAGGATTCTAATCCTATTGGGGAATACCTTCCTATTCCTAAGGGATCCTAGCCAGTATTTATGTGTGATTTCGGAAAAAAAAATCCATGGAAAACTCCAAACAGCTAGATCAACAGGCACGACCAGGGTATGAACCTGGCACCTCCCACCATCCAGTTTCGATAGCAGAACCTCTCAGCCATTGATGGAGAGATAAATCTTCAAAAAAGTGACAAAAAATAGTCAAATAATTAAGTTTTTCTGAAAGGTTGTAAAAACCCTGGTAAAAACATGTTTTTCCAAAGACGGTAAAAACCGTAGTAAAAACCGGTAAATACCATCGGACGGTAAATACCGTCCAACCCTGGCTATGGCTGAGTGCAACGCTTTATGATCTGTAACAGTCTCTCCATCAGGAGAAGAATGATGCTGTCAGAACAGCTGCTGGAAGAATACGAAGAACAGCATACCAAATTCTTCCAATACATTATAAGGCTGCGAAAACAAAGGGGATATCAGATGTCACAAATTGGCAATGCAGATCGGACTCCATTGTGGTTTGACATGCCAGAAGCCACAACTGTTCATCCTGTTGGAGACAGAAGCATTCAAATGCGCACGAAAGGAGCAGACAAGCAATGATGCACCATTATGCTGTCCATTACGGCTGACACCGTATGTGATTTTTAAAAGAAAAATTATCCCTAAGGAATCTTTTCCAGTCGGGATAATTGTAAGAGTCCAGGAAAAAGGGGTGGATGACAGAGGAGCTCATGAAAGACTGTATTAAAGTTGTGTGGGAACGTTGGGCCGTTGCTTTACGTCGGCCATCGATGCTGATTCTGGACAGCTTCCGTGGACACAGGACCTGTGAAGTAAAAGTGCAAATTCGTCACTCAAGTGATTTAGTCATGATACCTGGTGAGATGACAAAAGTGCTGCAGTCCTTAGATGCTGTCATCTACCAACCATTTAAGGTTGTATTTCGGCATGCCTACAATCAGTGGATGACAACAACAGATCACAAATTCACTCCAAACGGAAGAATGAAGCGTGCTTCTCTCGCAATCGTATGTGAATGGATATTTGAAGCTTGGAATTCCATCTCAGCCGATAAGAAAGAGCTTCAAAGTGACTGGAATTCCCAATCGGATGAATGGAACTGAACACGATATGATATACGAGGACATTGACTGTGCCAGTGATGACGAGGACTGTGACGAGAGCAGTGGTAGCACCAATAAGGATTGCTAATTATATTAATGTGATGTTTCTAGCACTGTTGAATGAAAGAAGTGTTAGGAGAGAAAAATATATGTAGCAAAAAATGACTTCTATTAAGTAAGATTTTTCCAGTTTTATTTTCTTCTTTGAGTACTTTTCTTGATTCAAACCTATATCATGTGATTATATGCAGCAGTGAAAAATTATTCCAAATATGACGCGCACCTAGAGTTTTTGCCCTCAATTTTGGAAAAAAAAAAAAAAAAAAAAGTGTGCGTTATACACGAGTAAATACGGTAACAAATATCATTTTATTTTACAAAGGTAAACTGTTTGTTTAACGTAAGCTTAGGTTTCTCGCGTGTTAATAAGAAATTTGTTTTCCAAGTTTTCTTCACTAAACACAACGTGGATCAGTTGTCATTACTATCAAATAGATAAAACTGATAGAGCATTTAATTTTAAATAATTTTTTATAAAAAAATTAACTTCCTTAAATACTTATTATTTTTGTTAAGAAATTAAAGAATTTATTTTTGTTATTTTATGAACTACTTGTGTGCACTTGGTGTTAATGGATTATTTCATGTAACTTGATTAATGTTCTAAAATTACTAGTTTTTTGTGGGGGGGGGGGAACTAAGTTATGTCTGATTGCCGGCTGGAGTTTTTGCAATTTGACTGAAATTATATACCTCCTTTTGACTGAAACCTTTTAAGATCCTACTCCATCTGAAAGTACTTAATTTTTATTCTTGTTTATCTTAAATGTGACATTTCTGAAATTCTAATGTTTTATAAATTCTAAATTGTACATTGTTTTTTTTTTTTTCTTCCCAGTTTCTGGTTATCAACTTTAATCCAGAGAACGACGAACAAGTAGTTGATGGAAAGAGGGAAAACAACATTTACATATATATTTATTTATTTCATGAAATACTGATTTATTTTGTATGTAATAAAGAATGTTAATAAACTTTTTTATTTTTTATTATTTTTTACCTTGAATATCATTAAAATCTGTGTCATTAATCTTTTTTATTGAGAAAACTATGAATGGGGTTTTAAAGCATGTTTTGTGATTAGCAACAGTTCATAAAAATTTAATGATAAATGCTTTTGAAGAAGATGGTAAGTATAAATTTTTGATTGGAGGGTACTTTATAATCAAGTCTTTAGCCACTACAAATGCCTGAACTACTGGCCATTTAATAATGGGGGCACCAGTTTAAGTGTAAAAATTTTGGAGGGGGGGGGCGCTGTAACGATGGTGATATATTTTTCATAGGTTTAATAAGCATTGTTCGACAAAATGAAAACTTACTGCAGGAAAAGCTGCCATTTTAAAGGTTCCAAGAAAAAAAGTTTAATAAAACTTTATAATATGAAGTAACTGATCAACTCTTAACTTTGTATAAGTTAACCTGGGTCAAATGCAAATATGTCAGTTCAGAGTATAAAAATAGTACTTAGTGCATGAAAAAAAAAAAAAAGGAACCCTCTACTTGGAGAATAATTATTTAATTAAATCTTTTTTCATATGGTACTGACTCAGGGGCGTAGCCTAGGGGGGGTCATAACCCCCCCCCATGAGGAACTTTTTGCCATACAAAATGTATATTCTTCACTCCCTTATCGCACACATGTATGCATATATGTGAGTTGCAGTAGTCGTAACCCCCCCCCCCCATGAAAAATTTCTGGCTACGCCCCTGTACTGACTCCACCTTTTTTACCTAATTTAAGTTACATACATTTTTATTTTTTAGACTTGATCAGCTTAAAATTAATGTGAGTGTAGGAAGAGTTTTATATAGGAGCTGTTTTCAAACCTACTGTGTAACAGTATGCAGAAAGGGGGATGAATATCAGTGATGCCATTTTCTATACATTTTTGTGTTTATGCCCACATGTAATACAAGTAATTAATAAAAGTAACATTTTTAATGTTTGTTTTAAAGTATGAGGATGTTACTTCATTATACACAGGTATAGCCATAATTTATTGTTTTTTGGAGGGGGGGGGATTAATATTGCATTTTCAAAGAATAATTTAACTAATAGTAAATCTTAAGGTTGTTTCTAATTTAGCAAAATCTTAAGGTAATATAGCAAATTACATTATTGAAATCGTAAACCAAAGTTATTTAGTAAATAAAAAAGGCGAATTGATGCGATTTGAAAATTGCTTAAGTCGGGATACTACTGTATATACACACACATTTATATATTTTATTTATTTATTTCTTGAGAGTGTTTTAAACTGGGTATTTATATATATATATATATACAAAATCAAAATAGGAAATTTGGCCTTGCACTCAAATACTTTTTTTAAGTGAATGTAAATATCTGAGAGCTCATACTAAGTAAAGTGAAAATATGAAAGGGGGGGGGGCAGAAATACATATCCTGATATTTTAACTGCCCCCTCCCCTTCTGGCAGTGCCATTTTTTATTAAAGGTGACACTATATGCATATATATAAAGTACTATTTGTAAGATTGAAAAAAAAAAATACCTGGGATAATAAAATTACCTTTAGAGCGAATAATTTATATATATAAAATATAAACTGGGGTATAAAGGCTGGAATTGCTTGGGTTAACATTTGGCGATTGGTCGGCAGTCGATAATTATCGTTTGGCGACTGGTCGATCGTCGATTAAAACGTTTGGCAACTGATCGACGGTCGATAATAACTCTTTGGCGATTGGTCGACCGACGATGAAAGCCATTGGTATCTATTTGGCAACTGTTCGACCGGCGATGAAAGTCATTGGTATCTGTTTGGCGACAGTTCGACCGACGATGAAAGCCATTGGTATCTGTTTGGCGACTGTTCGACCGGCGATGAAAGCATTGGTATCTGTTTGGCGACTGTTCGACCGGCGATGAAAGTCATTGGTATCTGTTTGGCGACTGTTCGACCGACGATCAAATCCCTTTGGCGCAAGAAGATTGGCCAATCTTCACCCGATGAGACATCCCCAATCAATCGCCCATATCGCCGGCGATGTTGGCCCCATGTCAACTTCCTCGGTGAGCGATGTTTGGCCACTGATGAATTGCTGCTTGGGATCATGAATTTTTTTCGGCATGTCTGATCACCGACACATGTTTTAAATTTTTATATGTTGTTAAGATGGAATAATCCTACATCCCAAAAAATTTTCATCTTGGCTTTCTGCTCAGGACCAGAGAAAAAAAATTGTAGGTATGTACCTATATATGAGGATTTTCATATGCAGCATTTATACGTAAGATGTGAAAATTCAGAAGCGTTAGTCAATTTTCCTATGTCTTTTAAATTGATATCAGAAATTTAACTGCTACTCAAAGTATTTGCAAAAACTAGAAAATACGTAAAATTGCTTGAATCGGAAAACGTAAAACAAACAAACAACAAAAATTGCATGTTACACGCAGTGTTAAATTAAAAAGAATTCTAAAATTAATATTTAGAATTATTTTTAATTTAATCCTGCTGTTTTTGGCAATCATCCATCAACCAATAAATCTTTTGAATTCTGTATGACATTCAAGTCAATAGAAGGAACAAAGTTTGTTGAAAGAATTGAATTCCTGTAAGTTACAGTACTTATTTACCTTTAACAGATTGCGAACAAAATTGTGCTTTGGCTAGTTTTGTGGATGGATACAGCAATTTAAAATAGGTTTTACTGTATACTGTATTAAATTTGTATTTCACAGCAAGTAGCATAGCGATGTCAGGCACATTGTCAAATTGCACATTTGGTGATATATTGCAGAATAAATGTCATGTAACCAGTTATTCACGGCAAACGGGATTTTTTAAATGGGATAGTTTTACAGAAGAGCAAAAAGAACTAATTGCACTGTGGTCTGACGTGCAAAGTGAGCAACTTAATAATAATACAACTATTTGTTTTCACCATGAAAAATTGTTGCTTTCATCATATGATCAACCTCAAAGGTACTGTTGTAATCCATTTCAGTCTCATAGTAGACGCATCAAGAAGAGTTTGAGATCTGTGTCATCGGAATTTGCAAAAGAACACAGCAATCTTAAACTAGGGCAAAAGTTATGTCCCCAGTGTCGAACTCGAATAACAGGAACTAAAGCATGCTACAATGAAACTATTTCAAAACCTGGGCATCTCGAGACTGAAAGTACACCTCAGGAACTTTCTGTACCAGAAGGCACTGGAAGTTTCAATGAAACTATTTCAAAACCTGGGAATCTCGAGACTGAAAGTGCACCTCAGGAACTTTTTATACCAGAAGGCACTGAAAGTTTGAATATAAGTATCTTAAATCTTGGATGCACGCCTGTCAAGTTGCACGGGATTAATAAAAAAAAACTTCAAAGTTATGGAAAAAGAAAATCAGCAGAGGCATGTTCACTATTGCAGAAGAAATTTGCAACAGAGCTAAATGTTCCTCTAGAGACTCTGGATCAATCAAACGAAAAGCAGTGTACTGACTGTAAAGATTTAGACTGCCTCATTGAACTTTTGAAAGAAAAGTGTAAAATCTCATCTGGACAAGAGGTTTTGAAATTATTAACTCTTGTACCGAGTAGTTGGAGCTGTCAGAAGACCGCTTATGAATTTGGTGTCTCAACTTACATGGCCAATAAGGCTAGAAAGCTTAAAAAGGATCATGGTATTTTGGCAGAACCTGAAAAAGTAAAAGGAAAATCTATTTCCAATGAGGTAGCTGAAAAAGTAAGAAAGTTTTACGAAGATGATGAATTTTCCAGAATGTGTCCTGGAAAGAAAGAATTTGTTTCGGTAAGAGATTCTGAAACTGGCACAAGAATTCACATGCAAAAGCGACTACTTTTTGTAAATTTAAAGGAACTGCATTTGGCTTTCCAAGAAAGGTATCCGCAACTAAAAATCGGTTTGTCAAAATTTTCTTCTTTACGACCACCTTGGTGTGTTACTGTCACTGCCCGCGGAGTTCATTCGGTATGTGTTTGTGAGACTCATCAAAACTTGAAGCTACTGTCTGCAGCATTACCGACGAAAATGGAGTACAGAAGCCTCCTCTCCTTTATAGTATGCTCTGTTGACTCAAGAAATTGTATGCTCCACAGATGTGAGAATTGTCCTGGGTCTGAAGCCTTGGAGCAGCTTATTCTGGATACATTTAATGAAAATGACGTGGAACCTGATGACAATATTGCCTATCAACAGTGGGTTCACAATGGACAATCTAAACTAGTTAATTTGACATCAACAGTTGAAGAATTTACGAAAGAGTTGTGTAAAGCAGCAGATCAAGCAACAATACATCATTTCACTACGAAATCCCAATCATTGTATTTAAGAAATCTTAAAGAAAATATTGCAGCTGAAACAGAAGCAGTCCTTTTACTCGACTTTTCGGAAAATTATTCTTTTGTTTGCCAAGATGCTATTCAAGGTTTCCACTGGGACACAACGCAAGCTACACTTCACCCTTTCGTACTTTATTTCAAAAATGAAATCGAGACAAGTTTGAAATGCTTAAGTATGTGTGTCATTAGTGATGAACGTGAACATATTACCTCTACAGTTCATTATTTTATAAAAGTAATTATGCAATATATCAAAGAAGTATTGCCAGGTTTAAAACTCATACATTATTTTAGTGACGGTTCAAGTGCGCAGTATAAAAACTATAAAAACTTTGTTAATTTATGTTTACATGAGAACGATTTTAATATCCGGGCTGAATGGAACTTCTTCGCCACCTCACATGGAAAAAGTCCATGTGATGGGATTGGGGGCACTGTAAAGAGGCTTGCAGCACGTGCAAGTTTGCAAGCCATACAGGATAACCACATTCTTACTCCTTTTGATTTATTTAATTGGGCAAATTCTAATATAAATGGTATAAAGTTTTTTTTTGTGTCCCATGCTGATGTTAAGCAACATGCCAAAAGCTTGGAAATTCGTTTTCGGACTGCGAAAACAGTGCCTGGAACTCGCAGTCATCACAGGTTTGTTCCAAGCAACAATTGTGAGTTGACCCTATATCGATTATCGACAGATGATGAAAATTCTGGGTTCAGAGTTAGTCTCACTGTGAATAAGAAACGTGCAACGAGTATAAATACTGATGACTTGCAACCAGGAGTTTATGTAGCTGCAGTATACGACGACAACTGGTTCATTGGCTGCATAAGTGAAAAAGATTCTTTTGAAACAGACCTACTTATAACTTTTATGCAGAGACATACAAAGACTAATGTGCTATTCTGGCCTTCTAGAGAGGATAGTTGTTTTGTTCCTTTTGAGCATGTGTTGTGTGTGACACCAGCACCTTCATTGACAGGTAGCACTGGACGACATTATTCTCTTGACAGTGATACAATTAAAAAAATTACTGTCGCATTTAATATGTTCAAGTCAGCTATAAAATAGTTTTTTTCTGTTTGTAAAATAGCTTTTATTCTTATTATTTTGTCGTATTTCCATTTCTGTTTAATAAGCTTAGTTCAACATATTATTTATCGTATACAATTCCTTAAGAAGAGAAACATGTCTGTACATCACTTATATAATTTTAAATTAAAATCAGATATGGGTGCAATACTCAGGTATATTCGCAACTAAAAATAATGTTTTGGATGTGTGTTGTGTATATATACATATATATATATATATATTAGCTCTACCGGAAAGTTCTGTCCGTTTTTTACATATATGCCGAAGAAATAAATTTTAAACACGTATTTTTTGTTGTTTGTTTGTTTTACGTTTTCCGATACAAGCACTTTGATATATTTTCTAGTTTTTGCAAATGCCTGGATTAGTAGTTAAACTTCTGATATCAATTTAAAAGACATAGGAAAATTGACTAACGCTTCTGAATTTTCTCATCTTACGCATAAATGCTGCATATGAAAATCCTCATATATAGGTACATACATAAAAAATTTTTTCTCTGCTCCTGAGCAGAAAGCCAAGATGAAAATTTTTTGGGATATAGGATTATTCCATCTTAACAACATATAAAAATTTAAAACATGTGTCTGTGATCAGACATGACGAAAAAAATTCATGATGTTTTTTAGCAAAAGCAGTGCTCATGCATAAACTATAGAAGATACGCAAATTTCGATAACATTTTTGGAATTAGCGTAAAAAGTTACTCCTAGAAACCAATTTTCACTTCAGTAACTTTTACAGGTAAGGAGTTATTTAAGGAATTGAGAAAAAAGTTGGCGCATCTTGCAGAAAACTTAAAAATTTGCATAATTAATTTTTCGGTAATTAATTATCGTAGAACCTTCAAAATTGAGATTTTTTGATGTCTTAGCCTATAAATCATCTATATAAAATTTGAGAAAAATCCGAGTTGGTGTTGTGACCTGGACTGTTCGATCTGACGTGGAATGACCCATAAGTACAAATTACTTGAGCTAAAAAATACAAGGTTCATACTTACTTGACGACACATCGTGCTAAATCTTGTACGAGAAATTACTATACGGCAATATAATTACCGAACTATACAAACCATATAATGATTTTAAAGAAAATAAGACCTAATCAACCAATGATTCATGTTTAGAAATTTATTAATAATTGTGATAATCAGGCAAATCAAATTAGAATTATGATATCATCCTATATATGGCTAAAAGCCATAATGGTAATAATCAAGACTGTGTAATGCACTTTTATGCAACTAAAATAACACATAGAAAATGTTAAACTTGACAACTTACCCTGGTGATGACTGGACTTGCACACGTGAGAGGTAAAAAAAAATTAATACTGAAATAATGTACAAATATAATGTAATTCACTGCAGGAAAAAAAAAATATGTGCTTACTGAATATCCCAAGCTTATGGCGAACCACTGATAAGATAAGGAATACCTAACACTTGACGTGCGGAAGTGTGCTCAGAACATGAAAACCGGTTAAATAGCACTCGGCTAGTTTGCCGATACGGCAGAACCATGGAGTTTGTAAGGGGAAGATGCACGCTTTAGTACAGAATTGGGAACCTGTACTTAATTGTACATTCAAAAATATGGTTATCTTAATCTAAAGCCATTTCAATATTTCAGAAAACATAGTGGAAACCTATCCTTAAAGTAAACATGGAACTGATCGGCATTATATCATAAAATAGAATATATAATTGAAATAAAAGGTTTTAAAATATATGAAGGTTAAGCTACAACAATTAATCTATTTTACATAGTTTAGGAAAATAATGAATCAGTAAATTAATTTCTCTGAAACAAATAGCAAAGACCATTATACTATAGAACGATAAGCATATAAGCAAATTATTTTTGTTAAGTTTTGATGAACAATGCAGGAATATATTATACGCAGTGTACTATACTAAGTTTAATAAGTATTGATTCATAAAATGGGTACTTACTACGGAAAAACATGAAGTAATTTTCACAAATTGAATGGAATAATGTATAGAATATCTATTGAACAAACGCTATACTTGTACTAAATATATTATGATTATTCTAATATTCAAAATAGGTTTAAGATTCTTCACTTGCGATGAAAGGCACTCAAAATTTTTAATACACTTAATTTTTACAAAGATGTAGACATCCTTCATAAACAAATTCATAAACTAAAAATTTTATTTAATGAAGTCATAAACTGAAATTATTAATGAAAACCTGCTAATAAATTAAACTTATTAAAATTTTTACTCTAAAAGATAGCTAATTACAACGTATATCAGAAAAATATGAGCAATTATAATACCTTGAAAATACCCGAAAAATACCGGACAACACTCTAGTTGCATGCGGTCATAACTGCATCTTAGGCCCGCTGTACAATGGACAAGGGTCCGTTGCAGGAGAGTTTACCTATACAACCTACAAACTTTAAAAAATTGACTGCAACTGAAGAACTGGTTTTCTCTTATCAGGCATGAGTCATAGATCAGTTAAGAGATAAGGAAGTGACATGCGTAGAAGGCACGTGATAGTGACGTGTACAAATCAGTGTTGATTCAATATCCGGTAGGTTTGCTGGCAGGATGTACTATTTACATTTAGTGGCAACTCTCTCTAACAGGCTAAGACATGCTAGATGGCGCAATGTCTACAGGATTGAGAAAGTTTAAATTAGAGGGCGCTTGGGTGATCACATGATTGTTTTGAACTAGTAAGAAGACATTTTAGTTAGATAAAGTGGCCAGGTGTGTGTTTCGAGACCCACTTTACTCTGTGTGCGCCTATACTGCAGACGTATGTTTTAAGTTTTAATTGATTTTTCACCGAGCTTCAAAAAGTCTTTGCTTGAATTGATCGAAAATAACTTTAACATTGAACACTCCCGAGTTTTATACTCAAAGTGATGCTGATGTACTGCTGTAAGAATTGCTGCAATTGCCTTTAGGCGCAAAGCCTCTGGAAAGCAGTGAAAATAAAATTACTTCGACCCGGAAAGTAATTACTTTTGGAGATGAAGGAATAAATTATAGTTTTTCGGGAGCGACAGTCTCTGTTTCCTCTTGGCTACCCATTTTGCAAAAACTACATGATGATCTGTGGAAAGCAACAAATTATGAATTTAATTTGGTACAAGTGAACTTATCCTTTGGCGTCCAATTTTCAATTGAAGACGGTAACTACGAAGATTTTTCTCTGGACCTATCATCATGTATATGCATTCTAAGTTTTGGATTGAAACGAACATTGGATTTTAAACCAGCGAACTGTGAAACCACTACCACTAAATTAGAACATGGTTCAATGTGTAAGATATATCCCCCAACCAACAAACTTTTAACGAATGGTATTCCTTCTGAATCTCATGTGACAGACCCGCACATTTACCTAACATTTGCCCAAATGTTCATTTATGAGCCTTCACCGAAAAGGGCAAAGTTGGATGATTGGATGGACAATCTTTAACATAGCTTATATGCTTCTGTAAATGGTACATGGCACTTGGAAAGACTTATCTACGTTTCACTTCACGATGAAAGAACTGACTTGAAGATTCATATTAGACAATTTATTCAGAACAACCAATTAGACTTTATACCAACCAGTCAGGAAGTCATGATGAACCCTTCAACATGGATTGAATTTATTGTAAAACTATTAGATTTTAATATATGTGATAAAAATAGCTCTTTTATTTGTAATAATCAATTATCTGTATTTAATGATGATGGAAAATGTATCTTATAACAAATTTTCTGAAGAGGAGATTCATTTACGTTAAATCCAATTTCCTTGATACTTTTAAATGACCAAGTATTTAAACTTTGTGAAATGAGAAGTGAAATATTGGAATGCATTCTAAAAACGCCTTATACGACGACCCTGCCTCATTTAATTTAAAAATTAAAGCAGCAAAACTATAACCGTGAACCCCGTCGTGACTATGATGAGGATAAACAGCAATTAATGGATATTGTATATCAGGAAATTCGTAAAAGTTCAAAGAAACAATTTAAATGCATAGACCGGGTTCAGGATCATTCTTCACAAAGGATACATGCTTGTTTGAATAGAACACATGTTGGTGAGAGAGATGATCTTATCAGCAGTAAAGCAAGGTTTATGCTCTACGTGCCATATATCGCAAGAGATATATGCGAGAACAAATGTACTTGCCATTTTCAAACATTTTCTTTGAAGACTATATGGAGTATGTTTAAAATGTAGTTCTTTGTTCATTTTTTTCAACCGTTTTCAGATTTTGCTAATCCCAAGGATGCCAAATCATGTGTAATTATGTGATGTTGTTGGTGTATAACTAGTATTGCGATTGTAAAAAAATCTATTAAAACCATTGTGATTATGTAGAAAAGATATGCTTACTTCTACAACAGTAAGATTTACTGACTTCAGCATAATTAATTATCGATTGCACTTTGAAAAGTTATTATTTTCTTAATTGTGTAAATAGTTTGTGTAATTTAAAATACCTTTTGCTTAGGAGATAAATAAGTTTAAATACGAAAATTTTTCTGTGTTTTCTTCATGTGTGTGGGCTGATTACTTGCAAAATAAATATCTATGAAATTTTACTGCAGCAAAAATTGGTAAAGTTAGCATACTTAGTCAAGATTAAAGGTTCTCCTCTTTTATACTTATCATTTATACACTAGAAGGTAGAAAGTAACAAATTTAACAAAATTTATTGAAGCATGTACTATGGAAACATTAATCTACTATATAGAAATAAAATGTTCTGATTAAAATCATAAACTTAAGTGTGATAGGTAAATTGTGTTACATGAGAATTCACAAAGTACTAATTTTTTATAAAATGAACTTAGCTTAAAAAAGTCTGTTTCCATAATTTTATAACTTTATCGATTTTACATGTTTTTCAAAAAAGTAAAGTGAGATAAAGAAACTTAGTATTTTAAAATAATTTTGAAGTGTTCTTTAATGTAAAGATCTTACCACATTTTACTTGAATTATCAGAATATTTGAAATCAGACACTATGTTTTTCAAACATCAGAGTATTAACTTAGGCTATTTTTGTAATATTTCTTAAGTAATGGGCTTGAATATTTTTATGAGAAATATCAACTACGTGCACGTGTTACACATTTTACTGATTGAGATGGTTATACTTACAAATTTTAAATAAATATGCTTTTACTTTTATACATGATACTTGTTCAAACTAAGTACACTTTTAATTTGTATGTGTTTATGAGTTCTCATAAGTTATGAAATTATTTCTCGAGAGGAACTTAGCTATTAGAACTTCGTAAATTTTGTAGAAGTAGTATGCTTAACATGTTTTTGATAAAATGGATTTAAATTTGGTACAGAAATAATCAGTATTTTAGCATAGATGTATAAAATTATCTTTATTTAAACCTTAACTAATTAAAATTAATACAATTTATATCTGTACAAAGTGGGGGACTTAGACTATTTTTCAGAATTATCAAGTAAAGGATTTTACAAAATACTTAGTAAACTGCATTAGCTAAAGTTGTAATTTTTTTTTCTTTTTAGAAGTTTTGCATATATATATATTTTATGTTCTGATAAGTCCTTGAATATGTTCTTTAAGTAAACTAACAGATCTGTACTTTGGAAATTTCATAGAAGTGACGAACTTTGGTATTTTTCGAATGTTACGAACTTGATACATTTTTTCTGAAGTGCAGATATGTGAAATTGTCTTTTTGGAAACATTGGATTATTCAACTTAGTGCATTTCAGTTACTCTTTCAAGATAACGGACTTAGAATGTTTTGCAAATAGCAAGCTAGTAACTTGATAAACATCCTTCTTTCAAATATTTTAAAACGTCCGTCTTAAAAATTATCAAAGTTGTAAATTCTAAACAGAAATAAACAAATTAAAATATAATAAATTAAGTAGACACTGTAATTTTTGGAAGGAAGGAATACTATGCGCTAAAAGTTTGTTGGTTGGGGATATATCTTACACATTGAACCATGTTCTAATTTAGTGGTAGTGGTTTCACAGTTCGCCTGTTTAAAATCCAAAGTTCGTTTAGATCCAAGACTTAGAATGCATACACATGATGATAGGCCCAGAGAAAAATCTTCGTAGTTACCGTCTTCAATTGAAGATTGTACGTCAAAGGATAAGTTCACTTGTACCAAATTAAATTCATAATTTGTTGCTTTCTGCAGATAATCACGCAGTTTTTGTAAAATGGGTAGCGAAGAGGAAACAAAAACTGTCGCTCCCGAAAAACTATAATTTATTCCTTCATCTCCAAAAGTAATTCCTTTCGGGGTCGAAATAATTTTATTTTTAATGCTTTCCAGAAGCTTTGCGTCTAATGTTAGGTATTCCTTAAGTACGTCAAGTGTTAGGTATTCCTTATCTTATCAGTGGGTCGCCATAAGCTTGGGATATTCAGTAAGCACTTTTTTTTCTGCAGTGAATTACATTATATTTGTACATTATTTCGGTATTAATTTTTTTTTACCTCTCACGTGTGCAAGTCCAGTCATCACCAGGGTAAGTAGTCAAGTTTAACATTTTCTATGTATTATTTTAGTTGCATAAAAGTGCATTACACAGTCTTGATTATTACCATTATGGCTTTTAGCCATATATAGGATGATATCATAATTCTAATTTGATTTGCCTGATTATCACAATTGTTAATAAATTTCTAAACATGAATAATTGCTTGATTAGCTCTTATTTACTTTAAAATAATTATGTGGTTTGTATAGTTTGGTAATTATATTTTACATTGGTCCGCATTTTGATGTGCTGTAATTTAAGTGTGATTTTTTCATGTTTTGTTCTCTGTTAAAAGATTTTTGCATATTGTTTTGCAAAATTTTGAGTTGGTAATCCAAAGAGTGTATTTTCCCTATTAGTGTAACTAAGCTCTAATAATAGCAACAGGCATTATCAGCCGAAGTACTTTAAGTATTCATGCAGTTTGTATACAAAAACTGATCTTTGAGGGATATATGGTTAAAGGCATTTCTCATAATAGAAAACAAAGCCTGTATGTAATATGTATTTCAGAAAATGTCTAAATAATAAATTATATTAAATTTTCGCTTGCTGACTAAAGCATCGAATATTTTCATCATATATAAAATGGTATTCATTTAATGTGAATCTGATAAATTTATTCATTGTTATAAGGAAAAATTACTTTTAAAGCGTTTAATATCTTAAAATTTGTTATTTTGTTTTCAGTCTCAAAATAATATCCCTACTTTTAGCGAATGTGGGTATAAAAATGCCACGAAACTTGTCATCTGGGACGGGATTTAGAGCTAATGTATTTTAAATCATTACTCTATTTTCCTGACTTGCTAAAATTGACATCATCATACAAGAAATTTGCCGTACAAGATTTAGCACGATGTGTCTTCAAGTAAGTAAGAACCTTGTATTTTTTAGTTCAAGTAATTTGTACTTATGGTAACTCTTTGCGATTAAAACTATAATTTTATATAAGTAGTTGAAAGATATTTATGTAAATGCGGTATAAAACTGTACATGCAATTGTCTTAGTGTTCTAAAACGGGTCTTCAATTTTTATCCACTCTAAGGAGTTGTGCAAGTTAAACCTATACTCTCCTTTCCATGAAATATGTTAAGTGCATAAATAAAATACCACTAAAAATATTGATGCATGTATAAAACGGTGCTTTCATAGCATAAATATAGCCAAAAAGCGAAAGTAAGTGTTGCACATAAAGTTAAAAATATCTAACTCGTATCGTATTGAAACTCTGTAAATCAAGTTACACTACTTGTGATATACAGTAAAAAAAGTTTTGTAGGATTACTAAAAATCCAATTTGTTTTCCTCTTATTGATCTATAAAAAAAACTAACAGTAGAAAATGTAAACTAATATAAACACTCCCTAAACTCTAATCTATCAAAAATGTATTTAGTTGGGTATAAATCTCTGAAGAAAAAATGTTTAGATAAAAAAGGTTCATACACTATCTAAATCTTTATTTGTAAAAACTTATAGGTACTAAAATCATTCTATGGTATAATTTTCTCTTTAAAGTTCCCTAACAGTAGAAGAAATGTTTAAAAAAACCTGTAAGAGTGGGCAAAAAGAGGTCATTTTTACAGGCAATGCTGCAGTTAAAGTTTATGTCACCCGGGGCAAACCATAATTAGTGTCGTGTGACCCCTCGCATGGAGCCGCGCCCCATCCCAAGAAACTATAACTGATTTTGGCATTCCATTTAGAATGTCTTCCGGTGCTTGTGCCCACTTACCCACCCCCCTCCCTTTACTGTCCGCCCTGTCACAGGTTGGGGCTAGTTTCTCATTTATATTTTAGTGAGTCTAATTTTTGTGTTTCAAGGTCAGTAGCAGAGAGACTATATACTTTTATGATCGTGCCCAAGTTACTTGACTTGACAGACGACTAATTGGGAATTCAAATGCGACGCAGTTTAAGAGAACAATAAACGGTCTGGGATTTTATTATTTATATCTGCTGCCAGGGGTACTAGGGGCACACACCCCAGATTTGGTAGGGGACTCCAAAATAAGTTATTGTTCCATGGGAGGGGACCATTCTAGCTGGTTCGTCGTGAGAGACGTAAACTCTAGTTGCAGTACTATATAAATCAGTATTTCGATACCTTTAACCCTTTTAGATTTTCATGCATTAGAAAAAATTTGGAACAAATCACCTCATTACTTCCTACTAAGAGCGTTGCTCCCGAGCAATACGGAGAAGCTACGACCCAGAAGGGGAACCTCAACAGCTATTGTTTATAACGATCTGCTGATGTGCATATAATTTTTAGCATTTCAAAAAAATCGTTTAAAAGTCTAGCTAATATAATATCTCACAATATTAGTTTTCTTTAGTACATAGTATATGTACATTCACCTAATTTATATACCCCCCCCCCCTTTTTTTTTTCGTGAAAACGTCTTCAACTCAAAAACTTACATAATTTATCAGGGGTTGATCGAGGAATATTTTCCAGGGTCCCATTTTTGTAAAAACTGCATATTTTTGTGAATTTCAATGCTTAATTTTGTGAATTTCAGCACTTATTTTTGTGAATTTTCAAACGAAATTATAATAAAAGTCACTTTTTTTTGTTAATTGATGAAACACATTAAAATGTAAGGTAAAATGTCAATGAAGGGCAGTTTTAATCAACTGCATTTTTGTGAAGAGGTTCCGTTTAAATCGATTGTAATTTTGTGAACGGGCCACAAAACAGACCGAATTTTTGTTTGTATCGACCCCTGTCCCCGGCTTATGCCGAGCTTTTGGTTAATGAAATTACGCTAAAAGTCGTTGCAGCTCCTCAAATTATTAAATATCTTTTTCCACATTACTTTTCTAAAAATATTTACAATACCCCCCCCCCCCCAACATAAATATATATATAAAATAATAGATAAAATAAAAAAATAAAAATAACGTACTGGACTCTTAAAAATTTTAAATTTTCTGTCCAAATCAAGGAAAAACACGAACATTGAGCTCAGAATTTTGTAAATTTAACAGGTCGCCAACATTAAAGAAAGTGCCGTGGGAAGAGAGGTTACAGAAAATAGGAAAGTGCAGTGCAATGAGTTTCATTGTAATGTATTTCAAACCTCGCAAGAAAAGCGGCTTTTTAACAAGGCATAAAATGATCGTTTTTCTGGACCTACAAACAAAACTTAAGAACATGTCATTACTAAATGACCATTAAGATTCTGTGAAAAATTGTAATGGTTTAAATGCCGAACGCGGCCCTTTTATCTCCCGTTAACTCAAAAATCAGTCACATCTGTGTTCACTTGAATAGACTAGGACCAGTTTTTCCCGCAAGGATATTGACTTTGTGAGAGAATGGAGCTTTAAAAATTTTTGTATGTAACATGATGTTTTATATTTCAAGTCTGTTGTTAGTCTTTCGCTACCTGGTTGGGGGGGGGAAATATCCGACGAAGAACACGGGAGATGTCCAAGAGGGTTGGAGGGATTATTGAATGAGCTGCAAAGAATGGATTACAAAGAGCTAAACTAAATAAATGATGTCTGTGTGTCAAGTTTGGTTAAGTTAAATGAATTTTGCCAGCCGAATATCTGTATCTTGCAGTGAAATATTAACTTGTTTTGTGTATGAGTACAGGTAAGTAGTTTTCATAATTTTTTTGTCAAATCGGTAAATTTTAAATAAAGTATTCGCCTGGAGAAAATACTATAATGCACCGATCATTTGGGGTTTTTTGTCAGGAATTCGTTGAGGAGAAGACATTTATTATAGTTGCGATTTGAGGGGGGAAATGTAGTTTTCTTTAAATTAAAAATGATACCTCTCCTTACTTATTGGAAAGACTCTTTGAAAATCAAAGTCAGCCGCTTCAGTTTTTGAACGTCAAATGTTTCTTGACAGTCAAGCTCTGCTAATGTCCAGTAGATGTGGAGGTTTTTTTTTTAGAGAACACATAGATTTGCAAATTCCAATCCTTCCAATGAACTTTGAATTTGGACGTACACGCAGACTCTAACGCTAAAAGCTGATTCGGTCCACAGTGATACCAGTGGCTGGGGAGTTGTTTTTATAAAAGGGGAAAAAGTAAGCCCTTTTATCTTTTATCTATTTTATTAATTATACTTAGTGCACTATATACGTTTCGTTTTCAAGAGTTAAAAATAACTGTTCTCTTTCATCCGTTTTAGTACAGTATTTTTTCCATTGTTATAGAAGTAATATTTTATGATTTATTAATGACAATGTCATTTTATCTCTCAGCCCCTTTAATGAAAATTGTCCGAAAAATGTGTCTCAAAAATGTGTCCCAAAAATGCGATATAAGAGTAAGAATAAATTGTTGAGTACTGAATTGTTCATTTTTTTTAATGTGCAATGTCTTATCCTCCTGAATTCTGTATCCCCCAAGACGATAAACATTTATCTACTTACATGCGACATTAAAGTAAGAATAAATTGTTGAGTACTGAATTGTTTATTTTTTTTATTGTGCAATGTCTTATCCTCCTGTATTCCTCAATAAAAATTTATCTACTTAACTGTAACGGTGCTCGCGCACGCATTCTTTTTACTTCTTCTACACTTCTTTCACTTAGCGTAAATACGGGTTAAGGCCCCTTAGAAAGACCTCCACGGAGGGCACCCCACCCATCGCCCTAGAGCCCACGCGTAGCTAATCGGCCGTAATCCCACAAACACAAACGAATCCATACTTATTCCTTCTTGATGTTACCTTGTTATGTGATGTGCCTGTTTCTTCCGTTCTAATAAAATGTTATGCTAAAATCCCACGCTTACTATGTTTGTGCCATAACTCTGGTAACATTGCTAAAAGGTTATGGACACCAGATGGATTAATTTATTTATTTGCTGATTTTTAACGTTCGTTTCAAGGCTGCATCATTCATCCTCAAAATGGCGACTGGAACTTGGCGAATTGAAACGCTGAATAAAGATTATTACGAAACATCGAAAATGCAAATGAAAGCGCTTTTAATAAAGAACGATGCCTGGATTTATGCATCAGGTTCAAAGCCTAAACCTGAAGTTTTGGAATCGCAATAAATCGCAAGAAGAATTCGATACTTGGGTCCAAATGGACGAAAAAGGCGAAAGCAGATATAATTCTATGTATATCGCCATCTGAATTCAAACAAATAAAACATTGTGACACTTCATCAGATGTCTGGAAAAAACTGGGAGAAATCTATCAGTCTAAAGGGCCTGCTCGTAAAGCTGCATTACTGAAATCTTTAAGGGGTCCGGGGCACAAAATTTTATTTTTTTTATTTATAGCTACTTTATACTGATTTTTTTTTCTGAAATATATATCTATGTCAAGATACCTTTCCATATAAAAAACTCTTGAAAAGATTGAAATTTAATTTTTTAAAAATTAAAAAGTTTAAAATTTAAGCATATTTTATTTTTGATATAACTGCAGAACCAATAGCTCGATTTGCATATTTCTTTCACTTTTGGACACAGAAAAGATGGAATTTTAATTTGTCTTCGGGATTTTTTAAAATATTGTTTATATATTTTTTAATAAATATAAAAGTTAAAAAATCACTTTTTAAAGAGTTTTTTAGCTCTAGGGCATGAATTTTCAAACCTTTTGTCCAAAATCAAAATTCCTGAAGACAAATTATTAAAAATATAATAGAGAAAGTCTGTACAAAATTTCATACCTGTACTATATAAGGAACTTGAGATATATCCTTTTAAAGTTGAGGAATCGCAAAAAAACTGATTCCGAGATAAATGGACTTAAAGATTTAGGTATACGTAAAGCAAGTCGAACTTGTATTGTGAACAGATGTAATCATCGTAGAAACATGCGGTTTGCAGTGTTTGATTCTAAGCATTCTCTAGTATTTTTTAAAGCAAAAAAATAAAAATGTGTTTTTTTCGAGATTTTTTTGCCCCGGACCCCCTTAATTCAATGTAAGATACCCAAGTCGTTTAATGGAATTCACGACCATTTGAGAAAATTCTTCGACATTGTGTGGATAAAAATGGATACTAAAATAGACGACGACTTTCTGACAAGGGAAGATCAGGAAACCCTCCTACTTCCAGTCGATGAAATAAATGTAAAGGAAGAATAAAAGAAAATGAAAAAGGGGTGAGAGATAAAATGACACAGTCAATTATTATTGTTTTTATATGGCAATAATGAAACTAAAAAATTAGGGGGTTCAGGGGGGGGGGTCTCCCCTGAGTGGCTCGAAGACCGAATTTATAGTTATATATATATATATATATATATATAACTAACAAGTAAAACACAAAACATACTAAAAATAAGACATATCTCGCATAAAAATATAACAGCTATTAGCAAGAATGAGAAACCTTTTGATGATTTTGAAGCTAAATAAAGTGCAAGAATTATTGTGATAATATAGTGGAACGGAAATTATAACCACTGTCACCATCGTCAGGGGCCACAAACAGTGAATTATAATTTACAGCAAACCAAATAGTAGGGTTTCGGTTGTGTGGCATATCAGAAGAGATATTAACTCCACACATCTGGGCCCTACCCTACTATATAAAGGAAAGAAGAAATCAAAAAGATAACAAAAATTAGAAATAGGAATATAATTTTACATACCAGACCTTGCGCACATGGAAATTTCTTTTGAACAATTGATATGTGTTGCCAATGCTAAGAATTGTAAAAAGTGAAAAATGGTGTTGCCACTAAATAAAAGTGTAAAAGTGGAAAGAAGAAAGTATAGGAGTTGCCAAATACTAAAAGGTAATATTATTAAATTTTAAGAATATCCAGGTATATTAATATAATAAATATATATTGAATAATAATAAATTAAAATGATTGAATAAAATAAATGGTATAGCAAAATTAAATATAACATATTGTTTAAAAAATATAATGATTATTATTATTGACAAAGTATGTATAATAAGTTATTGTTAGACAGAAGATTAATCTAGTAAATAAGAGAAAAAAATAAAAAATAATGTTTAGGACAGAATAATCACAATATAGGAACCCCGTTTTTTTTTAATCCCTCCAGATATGTATATGCATGCATATACACATCCAAATTGTTTTTAAACATATTACTTTTTTTTTTAATGAGAAAAACTTCCTCCGCCTGACCCAACCATCCAATTACCACCTTAAAACCAAAACCCCACCCAACCTCTAGTAATTAACAAAGACATTAGACACATCATTATCAAGAATCGTATATAATAGATTTTAGGAACTTAGTGGGATAGTTGTATTGTCTAGCTGACAGAAAAAGAGATTTAAAATTGGAGACTTTAAAATCATCAGAACATAGAAACTTGATTCTACAGCAGTGATTATAGATGATATTGCGAAATACAGATTTATGTAAGCAGGAGGAAAAATGAGTAAAGCTATTTACTTTAAAGCTAAAATCTTTACGCTTATCATATATATTGAAACTAAGGCTATTTCTAGGAGTGATGGAGATACTTAGATCTAGAAAACTAACAGAATTGTTAAGCATATCATTTTTAATTAATTCCAGAGCAGATGGATATTTTATGGGGAAGATAATGTTATTATTATTAGTAGTGTTTACAAGTAAGATATCATCTATATATCGTTTAAGAATGATGTGTGTATTAGTATATTCTTTTTCATAGTAATATAAGTAAAGATCTGCAAGGTAACTAGATGCTGAACCACCTTGTGGTATACCATGATTTTGTAGATATATTTTATTGTTATGTAGAATAAAATTATTATAGATAATAAATTTAGATAGACAACTGAAATAAGTTACATCAACATGGGAAGGGAGCTGAATATTGTTAACACAAGTTTCAAATAATTCGTTAATTACATTGTAAAGGTCGTCAAGAGGAATATTGTTAAATAGATCTTTAAAATCATAGGTATATAAAGAGGTAATATTACTAATAGTACATATTGTATTGCGTAGATCATAACTATTTCCTATAGAGATAGAGTAATCATTACGTTTTATATAACACTCATGCATAACAGATAGTATCTTTAATAGAAGTTTACTTGCTACATTGCTATATGTATTACATCCTATTGTAACAGTTCGAAACTTTAAAGGCGATTTATGAAATTTAGGGATTAGTACGATATAAGGATAGTTTAGATTGTTATGTTGTAGGTTGAGAAGTTTATAGAAAGCCAGAATTTTTTTGTTACAAACTACAGTAGACAAATTAGAAGAGGAATAGATACTGTTATTTACAATTGTAGAGGCTAACAAGCTATGATATAACTGTTTACAAATAAAAGCATAGTTATTGGATGATTTATCTACATAAGTAATTATGAAATACTGCTTTATAAAGTCTAATACAGGGGTTGCGCTGGCTCTTTTTAACATTTCGCCAATTCATTCGCCAAATTAGATTTTTCCGGACATCATTAAGAAAAGCAATTGTCAATATTTTCGCCAAAACGTAATTTTATTTTTGCAATTTGCGACGTTGGAGATCGACAGCGCGACCCCTGATGTGTGTGTGTGTGTGTGTGTACGGGCACGCATATATGGACTTTCATTTAAAATGATTTTTGCCCCCCCCCCACTTTCGAAGCCCAAGTTACGCCCATGAAATAAACTTCTAAAAGTTAATCGAAGTCCCCTTATTTCTAAAAAAAGCACATACACTTTTATATCATTATACCTGAAGGATTCTCGGCCTAATGGTTTAAGCCGGCGATCATTAGCCTATGAATTCTTTTGTAGGTTGCGGGTTCAAAACCACAAAAATTTTTTAAGTCCCCTTATTTGAAGAAATTCCACTTAAAGGAAAAAATTCTTATCAGCCCTTCCAACATCCGGTCTACTTCCTCTCTCACCATCCTTCCCGCATCCGCTCCCCATCCTCCCTCAACACAGGGGCAGCACTCATCCGGACAGCACCGCAGAATTAACATGACACCGCCTGGGCAGAACTCTCCTTTCTTTACTACTATTATACTACTCCTAAACAACATAATACAGTGTTCGAACTCGGGTATCAATTTAAATTAATAAGATTTTACAAAATAGTTTCTAAGTAGTTGAATTATTGTTTTATTTTCATCAATAATAGTGTAATTAATTTCGACGCTGATCGCATTTAGCAAAATAAGTTACCTTTACTGAACCCTATTGTCAATGGGGAAGATAAACATTAAGTATGATTTCCAACATGAAATATTGTGTGAATGATCTTATATAATAAAATTGGAGAGTAAACTGTTGCAAATTGGCTTTAAAAACGGAATTATCGCAACAAAAAGAGCAGGATAGAATGAATACCAAACCGCAACGTTTCTGCCCCGTCACAGATTTGGAATATTTGCAACGTAACCTTTGAAACAAAAAAGCAACGTTTCTGCTACGTCAGAAATAGGAATATCTGCAACTTAACGAATATGCAACCTTGCAGCGAAACTGCAACGTTTAAAAACCGTTCCGTGCTACCTGGGAAATTTCTGGACTCATTTCAATTTAGTCAGCACTGCACTTAGTGACGTAGCGAGTAAACCTGGCACCCGGGGCACAATACCTATTTGGTGCCACCCCCCTCCCCTCCCTATAGCTTTTGCCGAATTTTCTGTGTCTTTGGAACGATTTAGCGCCCTTCTGAGAGAGGTGCCCGGGATCATGATATACCCCCTTGTTCCCCCTTACTACGCCACTGCACTTAGTATAAAGAAAAGTAAAGTATGTTGACTAAATTTCTGGGCTCGTTTCAATGCCCCACCAGTGACATAGTGCTAGCGCTTTGAACTGGGAGACGGCAGGTGCCTTGTTCAAGACCAGGAGTCGTCCGCTGAACTAACCCTTCAAAGTTTTAACTGATTTTTTTCCAAATCTTCTCGTAAATACGGGTTAGAAAGTGCCTCACGGAGGGCACTCCCACCACCGGCCTAGATCCCTAGCGAAGATAATTTGGCCGTAATCCACATTTCCATTTCTAAACTCATTTCAATGAAAATCGTGTTTCTTTTAAAAGTATTTGTCATTAAATATACTTATAGTCCAGGAGCCAGCTGCCATTTTAGGGTCATCATCGCAAAAAATCTGGGATTTTTTACTTTGGTTCATTTTATATCGTAAGTAAATAAAATGAACGTCAGCTGACAGAGTAGCGGCGTGTGTAGCCGCCCAAACATGTAAAATAATTTTTAAAAAATAATTATAATAAAAAAGTTGATACTTTGTAAATGATTTTATCACGCTGCATAAAAATGAAAAAAAAATGATCAGCTGACTTTACAGTGGTGGATTATACGTCAGTTGCCGATGGTGATCTGCATTCGGCTGTATAGCGGTGGATTGTACGTCAATATGTAAAGAATACCCGTTAAGTAAAACAATAATAAGAAAGCTGAAATTTCGTGAGGTGACAGTTAACTTTATCAGATTTATGAAAAAAATAGTCTGCTGAGATTTTCGTTGTGGAAAAGTCCTCAGCTGGCGATTGAAAGTTACAGCTTGCTACACGTACAGGCCTGATGTATTTCACTTGCATCAGCTGATCACTTTTACACCGCGAAAAATTCAGCGGACAACGTCTTTCAGGTAACTCGTGTTCAACAGCTGTGCAAAAAATAAATTACACATAACTTGAGGTACGAAATTTTCGTTTTTACGAAATAAATGCGAATTTAAGCCAATTTTTCTTCGATGTTTATATATAGACGAAGGTGGCCCAAAATGATTCCCTTAAGGGGAAAACTTGCACAAAATAACATAAATGTTAAATAAAACTTTGACCCGTTGCACAATATTTTACACTATATTTTGCATCATAAACATATTTTAATAATATTTTAAGCACAAATTGAGTAACGAAAAAAAAAAAATAGAATTTTAAAGAGTCTAAAGGATCGTTTTATCCTCACCCACGGGCAAAATGATCCTTCGTTTGAAAATAATTGTAAATTGTTTTTTATCGGCAGAATGAAAGATGTAAAAGTAATTATGACTATACAAAATGAAATAAAATAAATTTTACAATCATATAGTATGCATAATTTATTTTATGAAAATTTTAAAATACAAAAAGTCACAAACAATAAATGGAATATTTCAAAATTATAAATAAAAATTTGTGGCCTAAAATAAACGCAGAAATGAATTCAATAATTTAATGGGAGTCTTGCATTTTGAGAACGTCTGAAGAGCTGCCATGATGACTAGGGCCCGGTAGTCAGGGATCCGTAACTTAACGTAACAAAATTGTAACGTTATTCGGCCTTGTAACAAAATAATTCGTTATACAATTTTTATATGTACAAATAACTGCTTGATTTACGTTATGTATTAGTTACGTTACATTTTTTATTTTATTATCGTACCGTAACAAATCTACAGAACGCAAATGAATACGTTATTGCAATAACGTTATTCAGAATAACGTTATTCAATGGTATACTTATTATAACGTTATTCCGTTTTGCGTTATACTCAGAAACTGAACAAAAAGTAACAGAATGCATTCGGTTACTCATGCTAACGCTTAGTTTATAACGTTAAACTCACTTAACTATTTAATAACGATACAGTATCAATTAGTTATAGAATATAGTATTTCGCTGAATAACGTTTTAAATACGGTATGAGACCATAACGTTAAAGGAACAGAACGATATTTTCATACCGTTATAGCTACATAACTATATGCAATAATATTGGAACATTTCGTTACAAATTATAACATATTGGTGTCAATATATTTAAATACGGTATAAGATCTAACGGTTCAAATAACTTAAAGATTTCTGATACGAATCAACGGCTTTTCGGACTGAGAGGAGGGTGTAAGATAAGTGCTGCGTGAGAGACACCCTCACTTATGTTTTGTATGTAGCACACACACGGACATAGGGGCTGTCCAGGAGCAAGGGCTTCGGAAGCATAGGCCAAGGGGATCATTTGCGTCCCCCCTAGATTATTATATGCCGTTTTTTCTCTGCTTTTTAGTTTTTTTCCAATACGATAACCATATGTTGAAACAATCTTTGTCCTCCCCCCACCCCTGCATCGGAAAATTTTGTGCCGACGCCCATGTCCAGGAGTCGCGAGTCAGAGAGTATGATAGGGGTATATTGAATAATATAAGGGTATATAAAGGGGTACAATCAAAGCCATTGCTAATACTTTATTTAAGGAGGGGAGATAAACTGCCAAGTCAAATATCGGTTTTTAAAAACTTATTAATTTTTTTATCAATTATATTACCAAATTTTAATTTTGCCAACTGGGTTTGTGTAATTTTGACAAGCGTATCAGAAATGAATTATGGTTTTCGTTATTTTATTTATTTATTTATTTTTACCAAGTTTGCCAATTAGGAGTCTAGTTTTGCCAAGTTTAACAGAATTTGAGAGTATTACAGGGTAGACTCCCCCTACCCCACCTCCCCCTTTAGCAAGGGCCCTGTGTACATGATCTTGAAGAAAAACCTTTTTTTTCTAATAGCGAGTGCATGAGCTAAATTACTTGAACTTCTAAAGCCGAGATTCCAAAAGGAGTCAATTAAGTTTTCAATGGGTCTATATTATTCCAGGGACATATTGGGGATCGAAAATAACTTTCCGCACTTTTAACAGATTTCTTCTTCTACTTCTGCTTACTTTTTAAATAAAAAATTTAAACATCTCTGGGGCACAGTCAGCTGGGACATGCCACCTTTTTACGATTGTAAAAACTGTTTTGGATGAAGTGGAAAGTCTCAGCGTTTTGGCTTGTCCCGCGGTTGTCAGTCTGACTCTGGAGTTTTGGATATTGAAGAGAAATCGTTTTTTATTATCTGAGTTATTTAATCGTCTAAGCCGAGATTTCAGAGGGTGTCAATGAAAGTTTTAAATGGGCAGAGGTTTCAGGGACGTTTTGAAGGGTGAAGATTATTTTTTTGTGTTTTAACTGTTTCTTGTTTTCTTTTTCTTTTTTAAATGAAAAAATTAATTTGTTGGTCTATTAATAAAATGAAATTAAGGAAGTCGAAATTAGAGGCGAAGCAATGGATATATATCCCCCTCGACGCCGAAATTTTTAGATCAGTTACCATGAGCTTTAAAATTTTTATGTCTTGCAGAAATTACATTTATTTATTCCCGACACTAATGCATATTTTTACCCCGAATAAATTACCCTCTACATTTCTGGTCAAGGTAGTGAAAAGGTTGGGAATCTGAAGAGAATTTCGACAACATTAATACATTTTAAGAGGCATACTGGTTTACGTGTTTAATACCAAAAGTGATATCGTTCTTTTATAATTGCCGACATGAGCCGATCATTCTCGTTACAATTTTTTTCGGAAGGGGGGGGATTGGTAATATGAAGTGCTCGAAAATGATACAGCTTGTTCATTAGAAATATGAGTGTCTCACGTTTGAGTACCTCATGCGTGCTTAATCATGTGTACTATGATTCACGTTAACCACAAAAGGGCAATAATTTACTAGTGACAGTTCTGGATCCGCGAGTAAAGCTTCAATGAACAAAAGTGAGAAAATTGAGAGTCAAAATAATTTTATTTATGCTCAGTCAGTACATATAAGTATTACACGACGCTATTTTCCATTTAAATGTTAACAGTAATCTGTAAGGTATGTATGACATTCACTGTTTAGTACAAGGACTAGTTTCTTCATGCTTCGAATTCTCACACTCACTCGTTGTTAGAACTACAGTACGATTAAAATCAAGCATGTTTTTCAGCGTCGACATAATTTGTCTTTGTCTACATGCCTTGTCACTGCGAGGCACTTTTCAGATGTGATTGCCAGATAAAGCGAAGGGGAAGGGGAGAAAAAATGTTGAAAGTCGCACAAGGTTTGCAAATTTTGATAATTGATCGCCAAGTTTGGTGTCAAAAATACGTCTTCAAAACCAAACCAAGCTCTGTGATATCTTCCAAATTTGGCTAGAAACTGGCAAACGCGACAGATTATTACAAGGAAAAGTATAGTTAGAATATGCCTGGCGAAAATTGTAAAACAGTTTTAGAAGGCGATTTTAATATAGATCTCAATTCCGAAGATGTGTTTTATGGAACAGGAAGACAAATATGGTACACTCATAGATTACGATACACTTTCCAAATGGTATTTATAAAGGTGAAGTATAGTTAGAATATGCCTGAGAAAGATTCTTAAACAGTTTTGGTAGGCAATTTTAATATATATTTCAATATTGAAGAAGAGTTTTTGAGCAAGAAAGACAAACACGGCACACTCATGAATTATGAAGCACATTCCAAACAGTATTTAAAATGCTGAAGTATAGTTGGAATATGCTTGTAAAACAGTTTTAGTAGGTGATTTAATGATAGATTTAGAATCCAAAGATGTGTTTTATGGAGCAAGGAAAAAAAAATACAGCACAATGGATAATAATACACTTTTCAACTTAATGAAATAAGGAAGAAAACTAGGGGAAGAATCATAGACTATGATATGCTTTTAATACATAGCACTCAAGTGCGTATTTAAAATCTGTGTTTCAGATTTTAAATACGCACTGTGTTCTTAAGTGTCTCAGATTTTAACTTTAAAAAAAAATACAGCCAACTAGGAAAAATTCAAGCTTGTAATAGTCCGGTATTTACTTTGAACAAATAACTACATCTTACATTTTAGCAGTTTGTTGCTACGGCCAGGCAAGTAAGGCTAAATAGTAATTAAAAGGAACATTCAGATAAAAAATACGATTTTCGCCAGTTCTACAGGAACATTTTGACTGACAGTGATTTGACTTTGATTCACGGGGATTATGTAACTCACACGACATCACAAAAATTTGTCAACCCAGATGTCTTCTGACTTAAAACTCGGGGCGCAAAAAAGGAAAGTTGTTAAGAGCTGTAAAAAGGAATTCGTTTACATTATGGTCTATGGATAGAAATTCTTGAAAGTGCACTATTGCATCGGCAGAAAACCGTCCGAAACTGTAGACCGTTAGATCGACAGCCGCGCAGTATGTCCGAACGCAGTACCTTCACACTTTGGCTATCGACCTTACTCATTGTCTTAACACTAGTGTCTAAACGGTGCAGTCGATTGAGCTCAAATTGAGCTTGTATGTTATAGATCACGGTCGCATGACCTGCGTAGATTTTGGTGTGTGTAGTGCTAATAATTTGTTCACAGGATTGCAAAAGTAATTCTTATGTATTTCGGCCTACGAATGCAAATCAATTAAAACTAGTGTTTAAATGGTACATTCGAATAAGTTTAAAAAGGGTATGTGTATTATAGATCGCCGTCACACAACCTGTATATCCGCCACTGGGTGTAATAAGCATCTTTATAACATAGTGAACTTTCTTGTATTACTTCAGTTTTAAAGTATTTCAAAGACTGAGATAACCATTCCCCTCTTCTTTGAAATGCAAGAAATTCCCTTAAGTGCTCCTATGAGAACCGATGAATGACGACACGATCCATAGATTGAATACTATTGATTTAAACGAAAGTTAATGCGAGTCATGGAACTGACTTCACGCTAGATATACACTTACAGAATTTAGAGTTATTTTTAGGTTAAAAATGCAAAATAAAATACCAGGGACCAAATAGCTGCCTGGTTTGTCGTTGCATTAGTGAGGTTCTTCGTATATGTATTATATTTCTAAAGATAGGTTTATATTTTTTAATTCTGACAAAAAAGATTGTACGGAAATCTATTTGGGCGGTCTATAAAAAGTCCTTTTCGTTTGCACATCACACCGTTGTAAAATCACAAAATAAAAATATCATTAATCATTATGTTCAAAATAATTATACAAAATAAACGTCTCCTTTTAAAATAAAAAATACGGTCAAGGGGATGGCATACCGCCTCAAATTCAGCACTTCTATTCTGATTGAAAAGCAATTCGTATCGTAAATTTATCGACGAGAAATTTTCGTGAGAAATATCGTGTGAGACAATTCTCTGTTTCGTCTAGCGTCTCGCCTTGCTAAATATTTCCTTTCTCGTCTCGCGTCTTGCCTCGAAAAATTTTCTCTGTTTCGTCTCGCGTTCTAGTCTCGCATGCTAAACCCCAAGTAGCACAAACTGGTTCAAAAGCCGTAATTTCTACGTTCAGCTAGGACGTTACCATCCCGTACAGATTTACGGTGTCGCTTACGTCAGAATGTCCGGACAAAGCACGTACAATGATCGTCGAAATCTGGGTCCAGATCAGTGTTCTCCACACGTACTTAAAACGTTGTATGCTGCTTAAGCAGGACGTATTTAAAACATTGTGTATCTGCTTATGCAGGACGTACTTAAATCGTTGTGTAGCTGCTTATGCAGGACGTACTTAAAACGTTGTGTAGCTGCTTATGCAGCTATAATCGATATTCTACAGCTTTTTTAAAAAATAAATTACTCCGCTTATCTGAATCAACGGCTAATTAATAGGATTAATGCTGCTTATTAAAATTTTCGTAAAAACGGTGTTCTGATTTAGAAATATATTACAACATTGTTTGTGCAACTTTCATTTAAATACTGACTGATGTATAAGTATTTTATGTATATATATATTAGTTATTGATTATTTACTTTCTATTCTGTTCAAGTTATTCATTATTTATTTTCTATTCTATTCAATATCTAATTTTTATGTCAAACATATAACCTTTAAAAATTCTTGTTTTATATTATTAAAATTTTATAAATATTGAGAGGTAAGAGAGCTCTTGAGGAAATGGCTACTTTTTTTTATATTTTTTACTGCCATTGGAAATAAAAAATAATTTGCAATTGGAAAAATATGTAACTCTAATAAACTTAGGAATTTCAGAGAAAATGAAAAAAATTATATATATATATGTATGTGTGCTGTCCTGTTCTTGGTTTTTTTTTTAAATAATAAAAAAAAATATTTGTTTTGATGTTATATTTGTTTTTCCGTTTTCTATTATTTCTCTTTTTTGTGTGTGTTTGTATTCTTTTCTTCTCATTTTATTTATTTTTGTATTTCTTTATCAAAATCCCAGGAGTTTCCCTGAAAAACCAGTAGAATTGGTTGTTATACAATGTGCCCTTTTTGTTGGTGTATTATTAGAATGTTATTATTTATTTTTGTACTTCTTTATCAAAATCCCAGGAGTTTCCCTGAAAAACCAGTAGAATTGGTTGTTATACAATGTGCCCTTTTTGTTGGTGTATTATTAGAATGTACTTTCACACTGACATAAAAAAAATTATTTTCAATTGTAGTTACAAATAAGGCACATGCAGATTTTAAGTTTTGTACTTAATTTTTTTTTTTATTGTATGCATATAAAATAATGTTCATAAAATGCACTCCTCCAATTAAAATGACAAAGCCGAAACTTTTGGCATGCATGTATATTGCCACTATACTACTAATTGCAAGGTTTTTACACATTTAATGAAATGAAATTCCCAGTCTTTTTTTCAATTTTCCCCACTGCTTTTATAGGTAAAAAAAATAGTTATTTTATACACTGTTATACAAAATACCTATTTTAAATTGGAAAATAATATTATTTAACTACATTAAAAATTTAAAATATTACCAACCAATGGATCAATTTTTACTCTTAAGACACAGGAGATTTCAACAAAGGAATGTTAAAAGAAAAGTATTCAGTTGTAAGATTGATATTAAGATGAATGTGCGAGGATTTTCTTAAAAATTCAGGAACTTACGAACTTTTTAGTTAATGGCAAACTTTAAACAAAGTTTACATTAATCAATTGATTTATGTCTCATAAATCAATTTACTGCATTGCAGAGTAAATACTTTTTTTTTAACATACTATTAACGTATCAGCTTTGCTAAAAGTTTTAATACTCACAGGCTTGACGACTTATTTATTTATTCTTTTCATACTACATCAAATCTAGACTGCAGATGGCAATTATGTCACGTATACCTAATTTAGCACACACAAACATTTGAAAAAAAAAAAAAAACCTTCTTGGTACTTTACCTTAATTTATTCCCCTAATCTAGATGATATAAATCAATGTCAATAAAGCCGAAAGAAGAAAAAAAGAATGTTTTCTGAAAATGGAGTTAAGGTATCTTAAACAAAAGAAATAAGATTGTCAATTTTTTAAATATTTATTTGTCAATTTTTAAAATATTTAAAATATTATACACAAGCAAATTGAATTTTCAAGGAGGTTTTTCTTCTTATAATTCTGTCTGAATGTAGCATGTTTGAGCCAGTTTTATTATATCTTCTACGATTTTCGACACTACTTCCTTTATTAGTGGGTGTTCCCTTACAGCAACTAAAAGAAAAAACAAATTGCATTATATTTTTATGACAAAATTGTACAATCGATACCAATACAATAAAGTAAAGTTTCTTTATATGTAAAGGGAAATCTGGAACTCTGGAAATGAAAAACCGTATTTAAGTCCTTCAACTGACAGCCATTTTAAATACTCAAGCAAATACAAAAGAAATTGAATTCATCTGTGATTAGCCAGATGATATAAGTATTCAATGAACATTCATGGAATGACAACCACATTGCTCCCACAACCAAATTTAAAAAATGAAACTTACATATCCTCTTCAGACCCAACAAAAATCTTGCATGTCAAATTTAAGAGCAATCTCTTAATTAAAAAAAAAAAAAAACCATTAACATTTAAAAATGACTAGTAAAAAGTGCATTTTGAAATAATTTTTCGAATAAAATCTTCATTCCGAATCACAATCTCAGTAGTAAAATACTGTTATGATCCATAAATGAAGACTAACAAGACACTTTCAAAGGTAAAGGATGCTTTAACTCTTTGGCTCCCAGGCCCAAGGAAACTTCACATCCATTGGTTCAGACAGAAATAGCCGGAAAATGCCTCCCCCCCCCCATCTAATGAAAGCGAGCACATTCATCACTAGTTTTTGACAATCGGGAACTTCCCTTTTTGAAGGGGTGATATTCCGAAGAAGGTCTAATGTAACTGCTTATAACAACAGATTGACATTGGAATGTAACTTGTAGTGTGTAGTCCTGCTACATTAACTTGACAGTCGGTCACGTGAATTTGGTGAGTCCACTGGGGAAATTAGGCAACAGGTTTTCCTTCGGGATAAAATCAGGTAGCCGTATTTGGCACCTTATTGCGGATACAGGAAATTTCTAGCACAATGAAGAATGAGCATGCGGGGCAGGTGTGCCCTTTTATTCGCTTTCACTCTGGGGAGTGGGAGACCAGATGATCACCAGAAATTCTCCCCACTTGGCGAAAGAAGCTACAACCAATTATGCAGTAGCACATAGTAACTTTTCAATGAGCGACCCCTCTCTAGGAATGAAATCACCTAAGGTCGACTGCCAAGTTAAGGCAGCCAAACTATACTTGCAGCTCACTTTCTAAGTATGAACGTTCAAGAAAATAAATAAATGCAATCTGTCTTGAAATGCTAAAATTTTATATATATATATATATATATGTATGTGTGTGTGTATGTAAAGGAAGCACTTATATTAGAGTGGTCTTGAAGCATAGAATTGTTTAATGCCATAATTTAAATGATGTTTTAGATTAGAGTTTTCCTTTCTTTCTCCCTCTCGTTTCAGCAATCACAGAAACAACCCCCCCCCCCCTTCAATGATAAGAGGCAATGGTGCAGTTTTCCATTTATTTCAAAAATCAACTACTCAAACTAATCAAAAAAGCACTAATTTTACAAATGCCTGTCAAGTAGTTATAAGTTTTTGTGAATGTACTGTGAATAATTATAATTTTAAGTAACTATGAATAATTACGTAAAATTAAAAATCGAACATTTATGTTAAATCGTTAGGTTATGCTGTTAGTTTATTATACTTAATTTTTCTCGTCAATTAGTTGACATTTATTTATTTACTTTAAGTTATCAATCAATTTTTATTCTTATATTGATTTTTCAAGATTTGATCAGTAATTGCGTACATTTTCTTATTTAAAAATTTTTTGTTTTTGTTTTAAAAGGGCTGATTCTATTTCACAATTTTTTAATTATGAAATGTTTATCTTCATTGCCAAATATCAAAGCAAAATAGTTTATACACTGTGATTAGTATACTTTATCTAAAAGCATGTTTTCCATAAGCATATTTTGCAAATATCACACTCCCATGAGCTTTGAACAAAATGTCCCATTTTTGTTTTTACATTACTTTTACGGCATTTGGGTTTTTTACGGGTACGGCACTGAAGTTTTTTTACTCCCATTAATTTTTATTCTTTATGCTCATGTTCATAAAATCCTTCAGTTACTGAAATATCTCTTTTTCTAGAAGAAAAGTTTCTCACTTATTGTTCAATCAATTTCATTTGAAAATCACGCAAAGTAGGTGGTTTTCGTTCCTCTGGAAAGTTCGTCACCATCATGATTATAAAGGAATTAACAATTGCTGTATCCAGCAAAAACCAAAAAAGGTAGTACCAGCATTTCAACGATTTTCTGGCTACACTGTAGTACTTTCTTCTTTGGTCAGCCAAGTCTACACCTCCCATACATTTTGAAAGCTTCAGGGCATACTACTTGATTTCTTTTCCTTTTTTTCGGTTAACTTTGACAACATTGTGATTTAAATGGCACGTCATGGCTAGCATGGCATCCGAAGTACTTCACCTGAGAATAAACAAATACAGCTTAAGTTAATAAACTTTTATAAATAATGGCATAGATCACCAGTACAAAGAATAAATCAGGTAAGATCAATAATATGGGTATAAAAAGGTATTTACCACTTGCAGTCAAACACCTTGACTTTTAAAGCCACTCAACAGAAATTACTTTCTTATAATAAATCATTCAAAACACTTTACAATTCTATAAAAATACTCAAATTAAAAGCACTTCCTAAATCATTATTTAAATTACATTATACAACTCTAGTGACATTTATTGAATTCCAAAGTAAATCAATTTGCCGAAAGAAATACACTGAGGCGACAAAAGTCATGGGATACCCTTTATACAGTGGCGTAGTGAGGGGGGGGGGTGTCAGAACCCCCCCTAAAATGTAGCTGAGTTCTATTATTGACATGAAGAATGCTATCCATAACAGGGTTGGACGGTATTTACCGGTTTTTACCGTCTTTGGAAAAACATGTTTTTACCAGGGTTTTTACAACCTTTGAGAAAAACTTAATAATTTGACTATTTTTTGTCACTTTTTGAAGATTTATCTCTCCATCAATGGCTGAGAGGTTCTGCTATCGAAACTGGATGGTGGGAGGTGCCAGGCTCATACCCTGGTCGTGCCTGTTGATCTAGCTGTTCGGAGTTTTCCGTGGATTTTTTTTTCCAGAAATTGCACATAAATACTGGCTAGGATCCCTTAGGAATAGGAAGGTATTCCCCAATAGGATTAGGATCCTAGTGCAGTCAGTCGGCCATAATCCACAAGCAACTAATGAAGATTTATCTGCTATTTTTTCATTTTCTCAGGGAAACAAAGTTCAGGACATTTAATGTCACTATTTCCATTTCTATATAACAATATTCACCTAATTCAGTGTCTGATTTGGTAAGTAAAAGAAAGCTATGCGAAAATAGTTCATTTTAAGGAATATAATAAACACAGAAAACTTTGATCCATGTTTTCATCTTACAAGAAATTCAAATTTATAGATAATGTACATTTATCATTATTAAACTTATTAAAACTATTATTATGAGAAGGCACATTACAATATTTATTACAATTATGTAATGCAGTCTAGTTTAATAATTTTTACTTAAAGGAAAATTGTAAATATACTTTTACTACACTTAACTTATCTTAATCATTTTAATGAAAACTAAATGCTTACAAATATTATTTGTTACATAATGTAGTTTGCATCATCATGATGTCCTGATGATGATATATCCACATCAATTACATGAGAATACAGTTTTAAAAATAGCATTAATATACAGTTTATGACTCGGGGAGTTTATTGTATCGTTAGGTTTTTACTCCTTTTTCCCAGGTTTTTACCTGTAAAAACCTAGTTTTTACCATGCCCTGCTAAAAACCAGTTTTTACCGGTAAAAAGCCAACCCTGATCCATAATGTAGATTATCCGTTACATCAGTGCCTAAACCCCCTAAAACTTTTTTCTGGCTACTCTACTGCTTTTATAATAACGCGTCTGACCTTGTTTTGCCCAGCGGAGGTCAGCAACTCGATGCGGCATGGATAGACTAACCAAAAACAGAAAATACAGCACAGAAAAGTTACTGTATTAATAATAAATCTGATTAATTAGTGTAATGCTTTATACCCTGCTAATTACTTATTGTTGTAAGCATAAATTAGCTTAATTATTTATGTGGGGTCAACATAATCGACAAACACTAAAGCCCTTAAAAATTATATAATTAGATTTAACAATAAAATAATTACAATAATTGGTCTAATCGATTATATTAATTATAAAATGATTTTGCGCATTCTACCCCTCACCTGTTTCAGGTGCAAAATCACCCCCTCCTTGAGTAATTTCTGGATTTGGCAACAGATATGTTCATGAGCTCAGGAAAGGCACTGCAAGCGATGTTGTGCATTCAGTAGGGGAAACTCTTGTACATAGGGCCAGCTATTTTCAAATGGCAATATCTTTACTTATAATTAACTTACAATAATAAAAATCACTTCAAGTATCGAAGCAAAAAAATTGGAAATGGTACTGAAAATTTTTTAAAAATTACAAACGGCCCTAGGTACAATAATACTATTGTACCTAGGGTCAGTTATTTTCAAAAACCAAAATTGTTGTTTACAATATAAAAAAACAATTTGTATTCATTATTTCTTTTGTACACAGTTTCTAAAATCTTTGTAAGGAAGAAATGTTTATTATTCCACGCTTGATTTGCAAAACTGACACCAACAGTAGGTAAAAAGCATTGGCGTTCTGAGCCTCCAACAATTTTTGGTTACGGCAATTTAAATATAACATCATCTCTGTTGATAACTTAAGTTGTATCACTGTGATACTAAAATTTATTCGAATCCTTAAAGTCGTTTCAGGTATTTACAGGGATGTTAACTCCAACACTCGATTTGGGAGCACCCCGGGAGCAGAAAAAATTCCATTTGGGAGCACCTCGGGAGCAGAAAAATTCCATTTGGGAGCACCTCGGGAGCACAAAAAAAATAGTTTCCGAGAAGAAAACTAAGATTCGAGATCAGAATTAACATGATTTTGGAGCATAAAATTGAAGATTTAGGAACACAATAAATGCATACAAGAAAAGCAAAGTTAGCAAACAAACACCATTTGCTGAAAGCAAAACACTATTTGAAAGCACTTTAGGAAAGCTCTGGAAAAAAAGGGTGTATACCCAACTAGCACACATACATTGGGTTATTATAATAACCCAATGTATGTGTGCTAGTTGGGTATACACCCTTTTTTTAAGGGGATACACCCTTGTTGGGTATACACCCTGTATACAGGCTATGCTATCAGCAACTTGGTAAAAACAATACATCTATTACATGGACGGAAGGAATTTTTTTTTGTGTGTGTGTGAAACTGCTCTTTTTAACGGTTTTCATATAAATGCTAAATGGAAAGAGAGTGGGAGAGAAGTATTTCTTATATGCAATGGTACTTTTAATGCATGTTCGAAGGTTGTAAAAATACTAATATTTAAATAGTAGAATTAACATTTCTGCCGTTTATATCATTCTAGAATTATGTATTCAAAATTTAGTCTATTTTAAAATAAAGATTTTAATTACGGATCTATAAATGAAATTCGTAACACATTCTCAAAAATTTGCAGATGCACTTTGGCTGAACACGGGACCAGGGTCGTCGCCCTGTCTGCCCCCCCACCCCCGTCTGCCCCCTCTCGTAGAGCCTGCACACACACAAAAAAGAAAACAGTGGTGTAGTTTTAAGAAAAAAGGTTTAGGAACACTCGCAGCGGAAGACTCAAAAATCATGCGTCCATGATGAAAAGTGAAGAACGCTTACTTTTGCTGACATAAGTTCGAATGAAAAAGTAGTGAGGCGGCATCTCCCCGCTCATGATCTTCACGGGCCGAAAACGTCTAGCCCGGACCGGCATTTAATCAAAATAAAAAATGCAGACCCGGTCCAGCTCATATATTAATCATGATTTAAGGAAGGGGGGGGGAATCACAAGCCAACCGTTTGGTCTTATCCAAATTTTAGGAGAGCAAAAATTTCCGGAAAGGCTCGATTTTGCAAGCGCAGAGGACCGTCTTTAAGAGTATACGCTTGTTCCGGTCCATTCTAGAAAATGCTGAGGTCAGCCCGTGCCTTGAATGAATCGTGCTGCAAAAGCCTGGGACCGCACAGATCTCTACCCCCCGCGACTACACCACTGGCAGCGGATTTCCGGATTATTTTGAAATGAAATATTCTATTAATTCAGACAGCCTAGATTCTGATTTCTAAACCGGTCATGCTTCCAATTTTCATTCTTGCTACGGGCCGGGTCATAAAGCGGGATTTTTTAGGGGCTGGGACGTCACCATAATATACTGTTTTCTTTACGGACCGGTCTGGTTTAGAACAGGGGCGGCCCTGCGGTACATGACACCCACTCCACCCTGCAAACGTAGAAAAAGACGTCTCTTTTACTTTTTTCAAAATTGCTTTTATGATTTTAAGTTGGAAATCGTGCCCCTTCATAAACAAAAAACGGTGCCCGTTGCGATGATTACTTGTTTGCCTATCTGGCCGGCCTTGATTGAGGTGACTAACAAAGCCCGACTGGTCCGATCCGGGACGGGTAGAATGGCTTCGGAATGCAGCTTTCGTACGCAGTTTGAATCTTGCTTTACTGCTAACTAGCTTTCCATACATGCTTTAAAAGATAAATGAGCGTGGCAAAAATTTTAAAAAGTCAAAATGACGTATTCGGCACAGACCAGCGCAAAAATCAGCTACAAGCTCAGTTCGGCACAATATTTCTGTTTCGGCGCACCCTGAAAGAGTCAAAATGACGTATTCGGCGCAGACCGGCGCAAAAATCGGCTAAAAGCACAGTTCGGCGCAAAAATTTGTGTTTTGGCGCAGAATTAACATCTCTGTATTTAACAGTATACTGATCATCTGTAACGTCAACTACTTCTGCTATGTAAAAATGCTTTAGTTTTTTCCCATCTGATTTGTCAAACAGAAATCTCCCTTTTCAAGTTCATCACCAGGCCTTTCATCAGCTATTGGAGAATCTGTGCTGCTTGCAGAATCTGAAGAGTCCATTTCAAGTGATTCCTCAGGTGTATCAGTGAGAATTCTACACTTGCCAGGTTTTTATCCACCTCTTCTGGCAGTACGAGGTTTAGCCTTAAGAAACGGACGCACTTGTTCAGGTGTTACACATTGGGTTGATTCACAGTTTGATGTGGAAGGCTGACAATTAACAAATGCGTCCATTTTTTTCTGTAACCGTTGCATTATCAATAGGTCTGCTCACAGCCACTCTCGGAAGTTGATTCTCTGCAGTTATTGTGGGCCCCGCTCTTGGGCCATTTTATTGCTATCTCATAAGACATGATAGAGAAGAGGCCCTGCTCTTGCGCTTCGCCTAGGGCCCCGCACGCCCTTCGGGCCGTCTCTGTATACACCTCTGTCTAATGGCTGTAATTTATGACTAGTATGAGGCGGTATTGTCAGTAATACCATGCTATTTTCTTTTGCTAAGTTGATGGCATGGTTGAAAAAAATGGAACAAATTTTAAATATTAGATTTGTGCTATAAAATCTTATTTATCTTCCCCATCCCCATTTTTTAAAAAGTTAACAGCACAAACAATAATATTTGTACCTAGGGCCATGGCCCTAGGTACAAGATGTTGTTCTTTTTGGCTAAATGGCTTCCACAGCCAAAAATCTGCAAAAACATTAAATGGAACCTTTTAACGGAAGCAGTACATTTACGTCTTTCATGACGAGAACTTGTAGGTCTACCGTGCATCTATAAAAGTGATGAAGTGGTCTTAAGCACAGGGATGAGTTAGACAAAAAAGCAAAGAGTACGAAAAAATGTGCAAACAATACTCAAGCAATAAAAGTCAAGGAAAGTGCGCAAATGATATTTGAGCAGTATTACATCAGAGCAGGTTCTGCTAAAGTGGCACTCTGACCGGATGTTCATGAGCAAATTTTACGTAAAATCTAAATTTTTTTTTTAAGTCTAGATTTCTTTGGAAAAAAGCAGAATTTTTAGGAAAAGTCTATTGCCCGACATGCCAGAGACATGTATTTGTTTTAGCCACATACCTGATTGGGCATGTAAAAAAAAAAAAAAATCAACCTTAAGAGATTAATAAAATTTAATTACTTCATTGATAGAATACAATTATTTTTTTTAAATATGTTTATTTTTTCCCATAAATCACTTTAAAATCTGTTTCAATGATCAATAAAGGTAGGGATGCACCTAATACCATATTTTGCCGAAGAACGAATATTCGTTTAAAATTCTAACCGGATACTTGGTTAAAATTTATTAAACCGCTATTAAACTTTGATTGCAATGATTAATTTAATTAGTTTTTTCTTAAACAATATTTCACATGGTGTAAAACTTCAAAAATTAAAATGCTGCAAAATTTAACATCCAAGTGTGTTTCCTTTATATATTATTGATAACTTTTTTAAATATTAGTGAAATGCTGGTAATTTTTTTACCTACATATTTTATTTAAAAATTTAGCAGTTAATTAACTTCACATATTTACGAACACTTGATGTTATGAGTTTTTTTTCCTGGTTACTGTTTCAAATTTAAATCAGTTAGTAATAGCACAGGTTAATGTAATGTGTCATAAGATTTAAGAAAAACCTTGAAATTCAAATTTAACATCTGAGTGTTTTCTCTTACATTAAAAGTAATTTCATTGGGATATTGGTTATTTGTGTGATTGTGGAACGCTACGTTAGGACTATCTGCGAAGGATGGGGGTGCCTTGGTAGGAGGACTTTATAAGGGTTTCAAACACTTATTCACATGTAATATTTCAACTTGAATCAATTTAGTACTATGGTACTATACTATATCTTTCATTCATGATATAAAAAATGTGCATGTGTTTACCGATTGGGGAATACTTAAATTTGCTTACTATTCGGCTGCCGAATATTTAAGTATTCGGCTGCCGAATATTTAAGTATTCGGTCAAATGGAATATTCGGTTTGTCTGCCGAATAGCAGTATACCGAATACCAACCGAATACTCTGTACATCTCTAAATAAAGGAGAAATTTTTATCAGCCCGAGCCCTGTCCGGGCCTGGGCTGAGCCCATTTCATCTCTATCGGTCACTATTCATTTGGTATTCAGCTGTTTTGGTAAAATTGCAACCAGTCGCTTACACAGGATTTTAGTTTAGGGGTAAACTAAAAAAAAAAAAAAAAAAACACTATGGTGGATGAAGCAACCTAGCTATACACCTATCTAAAGTCAGCATGATTAGAATAACAGACGAATCCCCCAGGATTGTGCCAGAATCATACCAAAACACAAATGTAAACAAAACATCAAAATGCAAACAACACCGACTTCTACATTTAGTCCCATTTATTTAACCCAGTAACTGCATTTAGTATTTTACAGTTATTTACTTTTACATTTGCTTAAAAAAAAGGGGGGGGGTGAGGGGAGCAAAATTTATGAAACACACATTTATGTACTTTGAAACATTAAAACATTGTAATTGAGGTGGTGCAATACAACATAATTTAATGATGTATGTATCAAGGGCGGCTCCAGACTGAATTCTAGGAGGGGGCCATCGAACTTTTTACTTAGGTCTATAAATTGTTCAAAATGCAAATTGAATGTGTGAATTCGTAAAATATGCGAATCTAAAGTTGTAAAACAAAATTTCGGAGGGGGCCATGGCCCCCTCACTGGAGCCGCCCTTGGTATGTATATAGACATATGAACATGATAATAAAAACACAGGAATAGCTTATCACCCACCATCCATATTTAGCATACATCTTTGTGCAAAATACACCAACCAGGGACGGAAAAATCTATTGCCCGACATGCTCGGGGCATGTAATTTTTCTTGCCATATGCACGATTGGGAATATACAAAATTAGCGATTGATCATTAGCAAAATTCAAGAAAAGTTTCAAGAGATATTAATGGCTATGTTCTTGATATGTTTTAAGTGTCTGTACTGATTCGGTTTGTGGCTGCAACATCTCTTTTGAATGCAAACAGTCTGAATAATGTAAATAATACAGAGTAATAAAATGCAGCAATGTTTTTCGGCATGTATTATTTTAAGTTACATGAATTTCTGGAGATTTTTCCGCCCCTGACACTATCAGAGTTGCCAACCTGGCAAAGGCAAAAATAAGGAGATATGATTTTTAAAATCGGGAGACTTGTTTTCCCCTGACAATAAATGAATAAATAAAATATCGAGATGTGACAGGCGAAGTGAAACTACATTTTGGAGAGAAACAAAAGGATGTTTTAATGCCATTCATGCATGTCAGAAAGATATTTTGGGGGCAAATAAGTGTATGTCATGTGTTCTGTCAGTAACTTATAAAAAAAATTTGGTAATAAGAAAAATATTTAGAAAACTTACAACAGCGATCAATTTTTGCTCTTAAGACATTGGAGTATTAAACAAAATAATGGGAAAAAAAGGAAGAGATTTAGATTAAAATTAAAATGCTTTCAAACATTAAGCTTCACTTCCTAGAACAGCATTGGTTCTTTTCGCTTTTTTTTTTGCGTTGGTGACAAAATCGTAATAATTTATTCCAATCTTAAAAAAAGATTACTTAATTCCTTCCTCCTCATTTTCCATAAAAAATAAAAATGCATTCTAAAAACTATTAAAAACAAAATTTTTCACAAATTTTTTTTTCTCATTTTTTTATTATTGCAGTCTTTACAATTTATTTATTATTATGTTTATGTTTATTATTAATGTTATTTCCCGGTATATAATTTTAAGCCGGATATTTGTAATATCTAGCTACTGCCAATCATCCGGCACGTAGGCCGGATGCTGTATGTTTGTCGTATATCCGTTGCATCCCTAAGCTACACAATTAGAAATATAATTTTGAAAAATTTTGCGGAGAAAGGAACTTGTATAATCGGGTTCACAATACTTATTTATTAAAAATCAATAAACACAAATTGTATCAGTATACAGGAAAATAAAAACACAACATGGGCAAGAGCGCCGGGATTGGGGTGCACTTGCACCCTCCTGGAGTTCGAAAAAATATAATTAACATGAAAATAATATTAATATTTGTAAAATAATAAGGACAAGGACAGTAAAAACATTGGATTCACCATCTGATAACACTCTGCGTGTCGTGCAACCCCTAGAAAAATTCCTGCCGGCGTCCTTGCACATGGGATATTTAATAGGTAAGGTAAATACTTTAATTAAGTTCTACCCCACCTACAAAAACAAAATAGCGTAGGGATCTGATAATGCATAAAAAATATTTAATCACGTTCACTGTACATAATTTCAAATAAACAGAATACTTACTTTTTTAAGGAACGTCCAAAAAGGCCTTTTCCAACCACAACAGTCTTCGGTCGTTCAACAATGGCGGCAAAACAAAACACTTTGGTTGAGATGAGGTGTTGCTGGGACTTCTTTTGGCCCTCTAGCGGGGCGTATATTTGTCGTCACTGTGAGTCGTACTACATTGAACGTCTGTAGTATGTGGTGGCGTACGTGGATTATAGAACGGATTATAGAGTCTGTTGTTTGTACGTTAAGCAGTCCCAATAAGAAAATTCTTTCATAGTAGATACTTCAGAGTACTAGAGTAAAACGTGAAGCTGAATTAGCCGAAGCACACATTTTGAACCAGAACGGCCAATTAGAACCGGAGATACGGAGGTTTCGGTTTCCCATTCAAATATATGGGATTTCTAGAAAACTCGAGAAATATTAGTCCTAGAGCTTAGATCTCTTCACTTTTGAGGACTTATTTTTGGCGCCAAATTTGGCGATATTTCGCCAAAAGTCGACAAGCTTAGCGACATTTTGGTCATTTGGCGCGATTTTCCCAATGGGGCCTGGAAGTTGTTTTTCCTGCATTAAAAACGCATAATAACCTAACATTTCTCTTCTATGACGTAATCAAAATTCACGCTTTATGTAGAACCCTCGAGAAATTGACTTTTCTGGAAACCTCTTGTACCTGCTGCGCCGGCTATTTATAGAAGCGCGCATCGCCCCGAAGTTTCTGTGTGCCAGTTGAACATTCAATGTGTGTAGAGCTCTCAGTACGCTTGTTTTGTGTGAACTGATAGTGCTACAGAAGCTGTGTTTTAGCTTGCTTTATGAAGCTGTTCTTAAAGTGCTGTGTGTAAATTCTTCATTGCTGTGTCTTAAGGGATAGTGTACTATATCCCTGGAATATTTCCACGGAATTTTAGCCTGTAAAAGTGACTTATTTTGTGTGAGAAATACAGCATTTGTGAAAGCTTCTGATCCAAGCGGATAGTTAAAAGCACGTTACTGCTAGATTGTGCTTGTGAATTGTGTGCAGCTGATTGTTCTACGAAGTTCTAGAAGAAATAAAGTTTGTGTTCCATCCTGACAAGTGACTTTTTACTTGAACTTTTTACACCAACTGGACTTTAGAACGACGAACCCCAGGAGTAGCAGAGTAATTCCGCAACATTTGGTGTCAGGAATGGGGTTCTAAAGAAAGACTTTAATTTTCCAGTTTATGGTTTTGACTAGACAAAAAATGGAAGAACAACCTCAAAAGCTCATGAATATGATGCAAGAAATGAAAGCCAGACAAGACGAGATGAAAGCCGGACAAGCCGAGATGAAAGCTGGACAAGCCGAGATGAAAGCTGGACAAGAACAGGAGCTCTAGCACGATCTTATCGGAAAGCATCCGTCACGGATAGTTCTCACTCACGGATACTGAAAATCTTCGGATAAATATCCGATACCCTCATTTTGACTCTACCACCATGGTTTCGACTAATGGAAGTGAGAATTTTTATGCCTCTTCCGGGAGTATCGGAAGGGGACGCTATCAACCAATCAAAACAAGGCACTCTTTGCCGCATTCGAGCACGTAGTTTAAGTTTATGGCATAGTACTTAAATAGGTACCACGTCTTGTCTTATTTTGTTAGTCGATCTCTGGCTGTGTTATACCATGTGAATATACAACGTGTAAGATACTAATGCGCAGTACTCAAATACAGTCAAAAAAAATTAATATCGATTTTCGAACGGCTTTACCAAAACTTTAATTGTAAGTTGCTTGCAAAGTTAGTTGCGCTTTGGTGGCTGAATCGGTAAGACGCGGGACTTTTACTAGGGCGTTACCCCGTGCTGCGCAATATTTGCCTGCACTTTTTTTTTTTTTAAATACGCGAATCTTGGTAATTAATTCATCAGAATTTTACACTTTCAAAATAAATCACTTTTAACACCCACAAAACTCAATATTTCTTTAAGGTACATTAATTTTTGTCAGATAGACTATTTTTTCCCTAATTGTCACCCGTTCGTGATGCAACAGCAAGAGTATTAATTTTTTAAGCATCATCAATTGTAAAAATATATTCTTTGAATAGCAGAAATAAAATTTTAAAAATATATAAATAAATATACAGTCAACTCACAATTTTACGACCCTTCCGCTTTAACGACCCTCTGATGAAGTGCTGACAGTTTTTCAATACCTTTTATAAACTTTATTTTACACTCAGTATAATCACATGGCCATTATGACCATTATGCCAAAGTTTATTGAAATCCGCATTTTCCTGAAGCCGTGCCTCCTCCTTATAAAATAAAAACGGTAATATTCGAGTAAAAACAAATCAGATTGAAATTATCGTCTAAGCAATGGAAGAAAATCATTACTTAAATGAAAACAACTTTTCCAGTTTTTATAGAGCGCAGCAAACGAAATGAGGATTTGAAATCTCTAGCACAAAAATTAAACAGCAGTGGAGGTTTTATTAAAAATGTGAAAGCTTGGCAAAAGGTAAGCAGACTGTTATTTTATAAATTTTAAATATCATTAAAAATTAGCATTATTATATTCTAATTGTTCTAGGCTCTAAATATTTTTTAAACTCTTGGATCAGTTGGAATGCTAATGGTTTATTCAACCGAAAATTGTTGATAAATTCATCGTCGCTTAATTCAAAGGATTTACACCTAGGAATCGAATTTCGATTCCTATGAACCCTTCTAGCATCTTATTGTTGTGCAACAGTTGCTACAATTAAAACTGAGCCATTATATGATGTAAACAACTACCATCAGAACAAATAACCACGCACGCTGACTTGTATCCGAAGCGGAAAGAGCTTCTCACTCGCGTTTACCGTGCCGGGAAAAAAAAGTGAAATTTCCGACAGGGTTTCCGATATCGGAACTTTCCAGAGAGCATCGTGGTAGACCAAATTGACGCCCTTTCGGAATGTGACGTCATGAGTGAGAAAAGGGTTGTTTTTCCGCTTCGGAAAGGTTTCCGAGAAGATCGTGCTAGGGCCCCAGATGAAGGCGGATTTAGAGAAGAAAATTGAAGCAGGACAGACCGATTTAGAAAAGAAAATTGAAGCCGGACAAGAACAGATGAAAGCGGATTTAGAGAAGAAAATTGAAGCCGGACAAGAAGGAATGAAATTGGGATTGGAGAAAATGGAGACTGCTTTGGGAAAATTAGAGAAATTCGAAAAGAGTGTGCAGGAAAATCAAGAGATAATGGAGAAAAGAATGTCGCTCATAGAAGAAACTCAAACGAAATATGAACAAAGAATTGAAGGAAAAATAGAAGAAAATGTTAAGGAATTGCAGCAAGATATTTGCAGAATGCGGGAAGAATTTAAGAATAAAATTGAGGAGAAACTGGACTGGAAAGAAAATATAGTTTCGAAAATACATGAAGAATGTGAAGCTAAAATTGAAGAAAAATTGGACTCTCTCGTAAAGCTGGGAAAGTTACCCGAAAACATCAGGTTATCTTCATACCGCCCAGCAGTGAAACTTACTGCCTATGACGGAAAGACTCCCTGGGAAGCTTACAAGACCCAATTTTCGATCGTCGCCAGAGCCAATGGTTTTAGCGAGTCCGAGAAAGCTAATCAACTGGCCGCTTCCCTTAGCGGAGATGCAATTAATGTATTGCAAACTATCGGAGCGACGAAGATAGGAGATTTTGACGCCCTTGCCAGTGCCTTGGAGATGAAATTCGGAGAGAAGTGCCAGAAAGAATATAGTAGAATCCAACTTAAGTCAAGGATGCAGAGATATGGCGAGACCCTTCAAGAGCTGGCTTCGGACATAGATAGGCTGTGTCATCTAGCCTACATGGACCACCTTGATAATGTCCGAGAAGAAATGGCGGTGCGTCATTTTATTGAAGCGATCCGTGATCCAGAAACTCAAAAGGCACTCATGTTGGAGGATTATCAGGATTTGAAGTCTGCTCTGGTGTTCGCAATGAAGCTAGAGGCAGCCCAGCGGGCCGTGAGAAAAGATCGGCATGCTGTTAGAGCGGTAACGGTCCAAGAGGAAGCTAACAAAGACACAGAGAGCGTCGAGAACAGATTGAAGAGAATTGAAGATATCATAGAGCAAAAATTAAGATCCGATAGAACGAGAGATGGCCCAAAGAAAGTAAAATGCTGGAAGTGTGGCGTCGATGGCCATGTACAAAAGTATTGTGGTCGAAAGTCTCATGACCAGCAAGAGAATTCTAAAAACAAGAAAGAGGGAAACTAGGAGGTGGCCATCTCGCGGGGCGGAGATTGCCAGACAGTCAAAAGCCCCATCTAAAAGTCTTGCAGATTTCATCAGTGAATGGCGGCAGTAATGGACTCTTCGTACTGGGATACGTTAATGGTTCTCCATGCCACATGGTGATTGATACTGGCGCGAACGTAACCATCATAAGGACGGATCTGGCCAAGAAATTAAATTTGAAGATTATCTGGACTCCGCCCTCGCTGACCCTCCAGACTGTGACAGGTGACAAGATCGAAGTGGGCGGAAAAGCGCAAGTAGAAATCACGTTTGGAAATGCCAGATACGACCATGTGGTATATGTCGCCAATATTACAGACTCTTTTATTCTGGGACTGGACTTTTTAAAATCACACAAATTTAATTTGGACTTTAAGAATAATGAGCTTCGTTCAGACTCAGAAGAAATAGCTGCGTTCGATATTAGAGATGAAACTGTTTTGCCTGTTCAGCAAATAATAGCCCAGACTGATATCACTCTACCTCCCAGAACTGATTCAATAATTTCTGGAACAGTAAAAGAAAGCAATAAATTCCGTTTTGGATTAATCGAACACCCAAGCAATAGTGATTCCATCAGAGGAGTACTTGTGGGAGCAACACTTGTGGACTTGTCGAGAACAGAAATTCCAGTTAGAGTAGTAAATGTGACGGACAAGTCGAAGGTGATAAAGAAAAATGAAGTGTTGGCCATATGCACTCCTGTTACCTGCATTAATAAGAACATCAGCCAAACGACAGCTAAATCTTCCGAGTGCCTGACGAAGGAATTAATACAAGACATGGAGTTAACGGCAGAACAGAGAAGCACTGCGGGGAAAGTAATAGCTGAATTTGAAGACCTCTTCTCCCGAACTTGGGGTGACTTTGGCCGTACGAGCTTAACTCAACATAGGATAGATACAGGCAGCCATTCTCCCATCAAGCAACATCCTAGGCGGCTGCCGTTTGCTAAGCAAGAAGAGGTGAGTAGACTTTTAGAGGAGATGCAGCGTGATGACGTCATCGAGCCGTCGACTAGTTCCTGGGCCTCGCCAATTGTTTTGGTCCGAAAGAAGGATGGTTCCACCCGGTTCTGTGTTGACTACAGACGTCTGAATGACATTACCAAGAAAGACAGCTACCCTCTTTCCAGGATAGACGACACTTTGGACACTTTATCGGGAAACGAATGGTTTTCCACTCTGGATCTGAAAAGTGGTTACTGGCAAGTGGAAATTCATCCCGACGACCGTGAAAAGACTGCGTTCACCACGGGACAAGGATTATGGCAGTTCAAAGTTATGCCTTTTGGACTCTGCAACGCACCTGCTACATTTGAGCGACTAATGGAGACAGTGTTGAGAGGACTTTCCTACGAAGCATGTCTCGTTTATTTGGACGATATCATCATCGTCGGAAGGACTTTCGAAGAGCATCTCGAGAACATTGGAAAGGTACTGCAGAAATTAAAAGAGGCGAACTTGAAACTAAGTCCATCGAAGTGCAATTTGTTTCGTCGGGAAGTACGTTACCTCGAGCACATAATATCCGCCCACGGAGTCCGAACCGATCCCGAAAAGACGTCCGCAGTCCAGAACTGGAGTCGTCCCGAGAATATCCATGACTTAAGAACTTTTCTCGGTCTGTGTACTTACTATCGAAAATTCGTGAAGGGCTTTTCTCAAATTGCAAGACCACTTCACAAATTGACCGAGACTGGACAGAAATTTCTATGGACTGAGGAATGTGAGGACGCATTCAACGAACTGAAGACGGCTTTAACATCTTCGCCGATCCTGTCGTATCCTCACCCTGACAAGCCATTTATCCTGGACACAGACGCAAGCAAGGAGTGTGTTGGAGCAGTTTTGTCCCAGGAGATAGATGACCAAGAACACGTCATTGCTTACTGGAGCAAATGCCTTTCAAAGGCAGAACGTAACTATTGTGTTACGAGAAAGGAAATTCTTGCTATCATTAAAGCCGTCGAGCACTTCAATCATTACCTGTACGGCCGAAAGTTCCTGCTCCGAACGGACCATGCCTCTTTAACCTGGCTTCTAAATTTCAAGAATCCAGAGGGCCAAATAGCCAGGTGGATACAGCGATTACAAGAATATGACATCGAGATACGTCATCGGAAAGGGGCATTTCATGGAAATGCAGATGCTTTGTCAAGAAAGCCCTGTATAGACAGCTGTCGCTATTGCTCCAGGGCAGAGAAAAATTACCATCTGAAACATCCCGTTGTCCGCCAAGTTACATCATCGACACCATCCCAAGATCTCTGGAGTGACGAAAATGTTCGGGCGGACCAATTAGCAGACAGCGACATCAAACCTATTGTGGAATTTATGGAAAAATCCAGCGCTAAGCCCAGTTGGCAAGAAATATCATCTTACAGTCCGGCAACAAAACAGTACTGGGCTTTATGGGATTCGCTTCGCCTGAGGAATGGAGTCCTGTATCGTAAATGGGAGTCGGACGACGGCAAGATGCTCCGATGGCAGTTAGTACTCCCTCGTTCGAGGATTCCGAAGGTTCTAGAAGAACTTCATAATAGCTACACTGGAGGCCATTTTGGCGTGATGAAGACCCTGCAGAAAGTTCGTGAGCGCTTCTACTGGGTTAGGGCTCGAGGCGACGTCGAAAAGCTGTGTCAAGCTTGTGACGCCTGTGCCGCCCGTAAAGGCCCGAAGAAACGAAGCCGTGGAAGACTACATCGTTATAATGTAGGAGCGCCTTTTGAGAGGATTGCCCTCGACATCCTGGGACCTCTTCCGCGAACTTCGGATGGCAACAAGTACATCCTAGTTGTCATTGACTACTTCTCTAAATGGCCCGAAGCGTTTCCTATTCCCGATCAAGAAGCTACGACCGTAGCAGAGGTGCTGGTGCAAGAATGGATTTCCAGAAATGGAACCCCTCTGCAACTTCATTCCGACCAAGGAACGAACTTTACCTCTGCAGTCTTTAAAGGTCTATGCCAACTTCTCGGAATGAACAAAACCCAGACTACGCCTTTACACCCACAATCCGACAGCATGGTGGAGAGGTTCAATCGCACAATTTTGAACATCCTCTCGCTCCTGGTATCTAGGAATCAAGAGGACTGGGACAAGAAACTCCCCCTCTTCCTGCTGGCCTATAGGAGCGCCGTCCATGAGACTACCGGCTTCACACCTTCCCAGATGCTGTTCGGCAGAGATCTTCGTCTTCCCGCAGATCTAGTGTTCGGCCGCCCTCCAGATGCGCCTTCATCGCCAGAGGAGTACGTGGAAAACCTTCGGGCACGGTTTGAAGATGTGCATCATTTTGCTCGGGAGCGGATCAACCTGAACACGGAAAAGATGAAGACTCGCTACGACACGAAGGCTACGGGACACGAGTTCTACGCAGGTGACAAAGTTTGGCTATGGAACCCTACTCGACGGAAAGGCCTGTCTCCGAAGCTGCAATCGCCGTGGGACGGTCCTTACACAGTCCTAAACCGGCTGAATGACGTCATCGTACGGATTCGTAAGTCACCAAACTCGAAGCCAAGAGTTGTACATTACGATCGGCTTGCCATCTACCGCGGTTGTAATTAGCTCAGACCATGGTCACTATGGCTTAATTCCTCCTTTCTTTCAACTCTCATTTCTTTCCTGTCTTTCTCTTCTCTTCCACTTTCGCCAACTCTCTTTCACTCATTACTTACGCCATGTTTAGTGTACATATTTGTAATATATTGGTTTTTATTAATGTGTATTTGTTTATTACATTTATTGCTTATTAGTGTAATTGTTGATTATGTCTATTATTTATTAATTAGAGTGCATTTGCTGATTATTTGCTGAAAATTATGTTGTTAAGATTTGGTTAAAGGTTGGACACTGTAGATATTTGTGGTATGTCCTAACTGGGGATTGTACTGCCCGGGACGTGCAGTCCTTGGGAAGGGGGCAATGTTACGAATTTTCGGGGCAACCCTCTGCTCTGGGGCTTAAAATGGTTTAAAATTCGTATTCTACGCTTCAAATAGATAAATTTTGCTTTTTGTTGCATCAAAATCGGCCAATTAGAACCGGAGATACGGAGGTTTCGGTTTCCCATTCAAATATATGGGATTTCTAGAAATCTCGAGAAATATTAGTCCTAGAGCTTAGATCTCTTCACTTTTGAGGACTTATTTTTGGCGCCAAATTTGGCGATATTTCGCCAAAAGTCGACAAGCTTGGCGACATTTTGGTCATTTGGCGCGATTTTCCCAATGGGGCCTGGAAGTTGTTTTTCCTGCATTAAAAACGCATAATAACCTAACATTTCTCTTCTATGACGTAATCAAAATTCACGCTTTATGTAGAACCCTCGAGAAATTGACTTTTCTGGAAACCTCTTGTACCTCCTGCGCCGGCTATTTATAGAAGCGCGCATCGCCCCGAAGTTTCTGTGTGCGAGTTGAACATTCAATGTGTGAAGAGCTCTCAGTACGCTTGTTTTGTGTGAACTGATAGTGCTATAGAAGCTGTGTTTTAGCTTGCTTTATGAAGCTGTTTTTAAAGTGCTGTGTGTAAATTCTTCATTGCTGTGTCTTAAGGGATAGTGTACTATATCCCTTGAATATTTCCACGGAATTTTAGCCTGTAAAAGTGACTTATTTTGTGTGAGAAATACAGCATTTGTGAAAGCTTCTGATCCAAGCGGATTGTTAAAAGCACGTTACTGCTAGATTGTGCTTGTGAATTGTGTGCAGCTGATTGTTCTACGAAGTTCTAGAAGAAATAAAGTTTCTGTTCCATCCTGACAAGTGACTTTTTACTTGAACTTTTTACACCAACTGGACTTTAGAACGACGAACCCCAGGAGTAGCAGAGTAATTCCGCAACAATAATTTAACAGCGAGTTCATTTTAATTAATTAATAAAGAAATGATGGTTAAATTAGTTTTATTGGTTGTTTAAGGAATAATTACTGTCCGCGAGAGCTCAGGAAATAACTAGTGGACTGTAATGAGCTGCTTCGTTGCTGTTATGAATGAAATTTACCTCTTTGACAAACTTCACAATCCTTTAATAATAATAAGTTGAAATGTTGGTTCGCTGCGCATACAAAAAATACCTGGAGCTGCTCCAACTCTCAAATACATCATCCGAAATCCGAAAAGGTTTCGGTTCGTACTCTGACAGTTTTGGCGCTAGGTGTGCCCTCTCACACCAAATCCTCAAGTACGGAGGAAACACTCCCCCGCGGATTGAAATGCAAATTTCAATACTCTGAATTAGTATATCAATAATTAATATATATATATATATGTAATGTATAAAAAGGTAATTTGGGTTTTACTAGTTTGGGTATTGTTCAAACCGGTACTTTCACTGTAAGTTTTGCTTTCCTGTCATACTTGCCACGCGCGCTCTGGTGCTATGTTTTATTTATTTTGTTATTTGCCAGACATCAGGCCCTCGATTCTGAGTTCTTTAGTTTACACGTGTCCCCACGCCTTTGTAGCCCCGGATGCGGGTCATGTTGCTAAATGTGTGTGGTTCGATCAGAGATAAGAGAGAGGCGGAGTTATGTCTTCGCAAACCACGTGGTGTGGTAAGCGTAAATACTCCCGCACATCGAAAATCGAGAGACTTCTGCCACTGGAACTGCTTAATGAGTCCACGCTGATTCTTGTACCCGTCTCCCCTCCCCTCTTCTCATTCTAAATTGTAACTTAAATGTAATGTTCAATAAACCATATTACCTGCCTTAACACTGAAACTTTACTTGAAATATCTGACGTCTCAAATAGCCGGCAGGATGACTGCCTGTGTGCTAATGAAAATTTTTAAATTGTAAAAAATTAACGCTCAATAGTCCGGGAGACGGGTTCATCGCCCATCGTTCGCAGGAGATGCAGCGCGCCTCTTCGCCGACCAGCCGATGGCCTACTCCTTGAGTCCGCTCTCCACCGGCCAACTTCGTCGAGCCCTGCTCTGGGAGATTTCAACACCGACTGATGAGTCAGGTTATCTTCTGAAGTACTTCACAGAACGTCCTGTACGTTCTACGCCGTTAATGCCGAAATGGAAGAACGTCTGCATTGATGAACAGCCTATGCGGTATTTCTGCAGCGCTCATCATACCGAAATCTGCGCTTCCTAATTCATCTTTTTGTTTTCTTTTTCGCACGTTCGCCACAAACAAAGAGAAACTCCTGTCATCATTACGGCGCGGCGGTGCGTCAAATTTCACTGCCTTCATTGCACCCAAAACAGGCCCCCACGAGAAGTGTGTGCAACTGGTGAATTATTTCCTCCTTTTCTCCGTGACGAATATTTTTGTTTTTGTGCGTACAACTTAGGTTGACGGAACCTCTTTCTCCTGCCTGCCTTAAACTTGCGAGAGAAAATTCTTTTCGTTTGTTTTGTTTATTGTTGAAGAATGAAGATTTCAACTGGCGGATATTGATTTCTTTCGTAAAAGTAAGCGATTTTAATTTCAGAGTTGAAGTGAACATTAGAGTATTATATTTAAATGGTTATTAATTGTGTGTGTGTTAATTTAAAGGGCTATTTTAGTGTTGATGAAAAAAAAATTGATATATCTGCATTTTTTTCATTAATATAGTATTTTCATTAAGGTAAGATTTTGTAAATTTATTGCAGTATTATTATTAATGTTGCTAAATAAAAATTCTGAATGCAATTATTAAATGCTTCTCCGTTCAGGTAAAAATTTAGAAAAAAATTTCAGCATGCCGTTAGATGGTAAAGAAAATACACAAACTATTGCCACTATGTCCCTGCAAAAAAGTGATGAGTTTATTGCCCCCTTTAATTTTGAAGATAATATGAGTTTTGAAAGTTGGATAGCATATTACGAACAGTGTTGCTTACAACAAAATAAAGATGAAGACTGGAAATTTCAAAATATATCAAAATTTCTTAAGGGATCTGCCTTAACAACATACATAAATAACATAGCAAATTGTAATAATTGGCAAGAATTGCTTGAAATACTGAGAGAAAAATATATTTCATGTACCGTCTTTACTTTCATGGATTTTACAAATTTAAAACTAGAAAAAATTTCGAATCTTATAACTTATTTTCATGAAAAATTAGAAATAGGTAGAAAATTGGGGCTACCTAATAATATAATATTAGAAGGATTGACCAATGGCCTTCCTAGTAATGTGAGAGCACTTTTAACCCTGCAACCACCCAGTAGTGCCAACGAGTGGCTTAAGGTAGCGTCCAAATTAATTAAAATTCACGAACCGCCCCAACAGGCAAGCTTTACCTCCTCGCCCAATAATGCACAAAATTCTAGTTACTTTACACCCAAGCTTCGGAATTTTAGACCCTACCATGCTCCTGTTTATAACCGACCAAATTGGCATCAACCAATTCATAATTCAACCCAAGGGCGAACCCAAATAAATAATTGGCCCCGTTTTCGACCCCTATCTCAAAGTCCTCAAAGTTTACACCATCAAAATAATGTCAATTATCAAGAAAGCACACTACCTAGAACTCCATGTAGAAAATGTGAGGGGCTAGGGATAAGCAATGCTTTCCATTGGACGCATACTTGTCCCTTTAAAAGTAACAACCAAATTGCGACAAACCCATACGCGACACCCAATATGACTCACCCGAATATGACTTCGAACGCCACTATTTTAAATTCACAAAATAATGGTACTGAGACCTCGCGAGAAGAGAACTTATGACTATTTACTGTACCCGGGTACCTAAGGAAAAAATTAACTCAACCCAAAATTGACAATTTTGAATTTTTAAGTGTTCCCTGTGTCATAGACACTGGCTCTACACTCTCTGTCTTGCCGCAAAGTTTTGTTGGACGATATAATTTAGAAGTACAGAGAGTCTCGCCTTTAAATGTTACTCAGGCAGATGGACTGCTGATACTTGATACAGTGTGTTATGTTAATTTAGAAATTGGAAACATTACTCAGTGTGTAAAATTTTTTATAGTATATTCAAGCCTGCCATATGCCATATTGGGTTTACCAGAGTGTAAAAAGTTTTGTTTATGTATTGGTTGTGTGAATTTATGTGTTTTTCAAAATAATGTTAGATTACCTTTATACAATTATGATGCCTTACCTATGTCTCTACATTTAAATCAACCCAGTTCTTCAACCGATAGCAAAGCCTCTGAGGAAAGCGTTCCCCCTCAGACTGTTTATAAAGCTATCAATCCAAAATTAGAGGAATTATTAAATAAATATGAGAAAATCTTTGCAAAAAATAAATATGATATTGGTCGTATTAATGTAGAACCTCAACGTATAAATTTAACTTCTGACTTACCTGTTTGCCTCAGGCCTTATCGAACCTCTCCTAAACAGGAAGACGAAATTAATTCTCAGATTGAACAATTATTAAAAGCTGGTTTAATTAAGTAAAGCAATAGTCCCTATGCTGCACCCGTCACTTTAGCGTACAAACGCGACGAGGGTACCAAAACTAGACTGTGTGTGGATTATCGTAAATTAAATAGTAACACTCATGTCCATAAATTAAGGATAATTCAGAATCACACAGAAATTGATCTCTAAAATAAAAATTTCACCTGTGGAATGATCACACACATCTTGAAGAAGAATATGCAAATTACAGGAAACCACCAGATGGCGTGGATGGTACGTCACAATGACGAGAGTGTAAGAGAGGGGTATATAAGGAATGGTGGCAAAGAAGTAAAATTGTTCACAAGCGCTGTGAAAGCCTTTCAGTGCAAAAACCGCATAGTTATGGCACAAAGGAGGCATTTGGATGATGTTTTACGTGGCAGAATTATCGGACGACTGGAATGTGGACGTACCCAGCTGGAAATATCCGAGGAACTTGGAATCGCCCAGAGTGTCATCTCCAGGCTTTGGTAACGATTCCAAGATGATGGTAATGTGAGTAGACGTTACAGCACAGGTCGCTCCCGAGTTACAACGCCGAATGAGGACCGCTATTTGGCAGTTACTGCCAAAAGAAACAGACGGAGTACAGCATCAGACCTGCCTCGTCAGCTCTTTTCAGCTACCGGTACGACAGTTTCAAGTCAGACCGTGTACAGACGCTTAGGGCACATTGGTCTATATGCTCGTAGGCCTGTCAGATGTGTTCCACTTACCGCAACTCACTGTCGCCTGCGATTAACCTGGAGTAGAGAGCATGCATTGTGGACACCGCAACAGTGGTCTTGTGTGATGTTTTCCGACGAGTCCAGGTTTAGTTTGGAGTCTGATTCTTGCCGGACATTCATCTGGAGAGCGCCAGGTACCCGTTACCACCAAGAGAACACCATTGAAAGACACCGTTACGGTGGTGCAGGATGGCTCGTTTGGGGAGGAATTATTCTTGGTTCCAAAACTGACCTGCATGTTCAGAGTGTAACGATGACAGGCCACATCTATCGGGATGTCATTCTGGAACAACATGTACGTTTGTTTCTGGGCGCCATGGGTGCTGAATTTGTGTTTATGGATGACAACGCCCGTCCTCACCGTGCAAACATTGTAGACGAATGCCTTCAATCGGAGGATATCACCCGTATGAATTGGCCAGCATACTCACCGGACTTGAATCCAATAGAGCATGTGTGGGATATGCTTGGCCGACGAATTGCAGCCCGTCAACCCCCTTCCACCTGTATACCGGAACTTCGGAGTGCATTGCTTGATGAGTGGTGTAATATTCCCCAATATCAGATTGATCATTTGATACTCAGCATGCCTAGGCGTTGTCAGGCCTGTATTGCATCGTCCGAGAGACATACTCCGTATTAATCATCCTACTAACCACGTTATACTGTTTTTTGTAAATAGGTTCTTTTTTGAAATTTGGTCAAGGGAGTAAAACTTGCAATTTTTATTAATTATGTCAAACATATAGCATCTTTTTTGCTCTTTACTTTTTGTTTAATAAATAGACTTTACAAATAAGTCAAATTTGTTTTGCTTCTTTCTCTTTCTTTGCCTGAACGTCATTATCCTTAATTTATGGACATGAGTGTATAGTAAAAAATGATGCCGAGCCTTTGCCACGTATTGACAGCTTATTAGAAAAACTAAGTGGGGCGAAAATATTCTCAACTCTTGATTTGGCGTCTGGATTTTGGCATGTGCCCATCCACCCTCAAGATACTGAAAAACTAGCCTTTGTAACTAATACAGGTCTCTATACGTTCCAGGTCTTTCCATTTGGCATTAAGACAGGGCCTGCTATATTTAACAGAGTCATGAGAAGAATATTAAATAAATATAAAATTAAATTTGCCTATAATTATTTTGATGACATAATGGTTTTTTCTTCTTCTATGGAAGAACATATGCAGCATTTAGAAACTATCTTCCAAATCTGTTTGCAGGAAAATATTAAATTGGAATTATCTAAATGTAACTTTGCTAAGGACACTATAAAATTTTTGGGGTATGAGGTTAAACAAGGTCAAATTACTCCAGATAATGCTAATATTGAAATTATCAAAAATTTGAAGCCACCTACTAACGTAAAGGAACTACAGAGGTTTCTTGGTTCTGTAAATGTTTATAACAGATTTATTGATTGGTATGCAAAATTAAGACGTCCTTTAAATGATTTGTTAAAGAAAAACGCTAAATGGGATCGGTCAAGAAACTGTGAGAAAAGTTTTGAAATCTTAAAAAATATTTTGATATCTAAACCTGTGTTACAATTATACGACGTTAAATTACCTATCCATGTATTTATTGATGCATCAAATTGTTCAGTTGGAGCTGTGTTGAAGCAGCCGGATGCCTCAGGTATCTTGCACCCGATTGCATATCATTCGAGATCGCTTCGATCATATGAAAGAATTACACTATAACTGAATTAGAATGTTTGGCTATCGTTGATGCCCTTGATAAATTTTATCATTACCTTCACGGTCAAAAATTTGTCATTCATACTGACCACGCGGCATTGGTTTGGTTAAAAAATGTCAAAAATTTAAGAGGAAGGTTATTCCGCTGGTCCCTTAAATTAAGTATGTTTGACTATGAAATAAAGTACCTAAAGGGCTCAACAAATGTCGAATCTGATATGTTATCAAGGATTCCTCCTTCTCAACATCTCCAACTAATTCAACCTTCGGTTTTATTGTTAAATACTGAAGAAATTAAAAATCAACAATTAGCAGAAAATATGCATGGTCCTAAATATAGAACCATTAATGATTTAATTACCATAAATAAGAAAGGATTCAAAAAATAGTGGTGCCTATGAGCTTAAGAAAAACTTTAATGAAAAATGCACATGAAAATTTTGGCCATCCTGGTGTTCAAAAAATGTTAAGTATAATTTCACCTTCCTATTATTGTCCTCATATGACTCAATATATTTCCAATTATGTTAAACATTGTTCGACTTGCCAATTTAACAAAAAACCTAAACAGAAGAAATTTGGTTTGTTACAGGCTGTACCTGCTACTGATAAACCCTTTGAATGTCTTTCGATTGATACTGTAGGAGGTTTCAACTATTACAATTCAACAAAAAAATATCTACATCTAATAATTAACCATGCTACAAGATATGTTTGGGCCTTTCCTTCGAAAAGTGTCACTACTGAAACCTATGTAAACTGTCTAAAACAAATATTCAACATTCAAGTTCCTCAAAAGATACTTAGTGAGAAATGCAGCTTTTACTGCTTCGCGTTTTAAAAAATTCCTCAAGAACTACAATACTAAACAACTATTAACTTCAGCTCATCATCCACAGACAAATGGAAAAGTAGAGAGGGTAAATCAATCCAGAGTTACTAGATTAAAATGTAAAGTTAACTCTTCACCTTCTAAAATTCTTTGGACTAAGCTACTAGAGCAGGTTATTAGTGAATATAATAACACACCTCATTCAGTAACATCAATTGCCATATGACTCACCTATTTCGGAAAATACCTATCCTCCTGTTGTTGAAGCTCGAAAATTAGCAAAAGAAAGGACAATAGAATTTCATAATAAAAATAAAATTAGATATGACAATAAATTCATAGAAGCTAATTTCGAACCAGGAGATCTTGTAATTTATGAGGAATTTAACTACCCAAATACATGTAAATTATCTCCTACTTTTTCAGGTCCTTATTCAATTGTAAACAAATGTTCTTCAGTTACATTCGAAATTGATAAACCTAATTACCATACTAAGAAACCTACGGAAATAGTTCACTCTTCTAAATTAAGACCTTATTACCCTCCTGACAAATTAAAGCTAGCCCACGAAGGTGATTAAATTTAATTAACAATAATTGATCCTTAAAAAAAATAGAAATATAGAAAAAGAAAAAAAAATGTATTAAAAATTTCTAAGTGTTGAGTTTGGAACCCTGAATACTCGACATAAAGTCTATCGTCTATCCTTTTTTCTTTTATGCTTCTACCAACCTTTCTCTGTCACCCGCTTCTCTTAGTCATTGAAGAAGTCCCCAAGTCCGAGTGTGTGCGGTGTAAGTAAAACTGCACCTTTTTTCTTTGTATATTTTATAGATATTATGCAAACAATAAATGAAGCTAGACTTAGACTAGGCTGAGACTTCCTCTCAATAATCCCCCAGTTTTTCCCAACTGTCTATTGAGTCATTTCTTAACCTTTTTTGGAAGCTATGAGGCAATGGCCAAGTTTTCTCTTTCGTAGTTGACAATTGTCTTCCTTTTTCGGGATCATTTGAACCCATTTTTGTTGTCATACTATGGAGAGTTTAAAGTTTGGGCAAACTTAAAATACCTACAAGTGGTATTTACTATACCCCATACCTGTGTGATGGTACTGCTGTTTCACAGCTATGGTTTTCGAAATTTTTACACACTACGCACATCTTTACATTTTTTTTTACATTGCCTTTACACTAAATAAATTTACTCCATTTTGCCAACTGCATTTTGCCAACCATTTTGCCAAGTTATTTTCTATCCATTCACTTTATATGCCATGCCAGCCAAAGCCGTAAGTATTTGCCAAAGAAAATGAATGTCAGCCATGTTTATTCCATTTTGTTTAATTATATTACTATATTGTTGTACAGTATTATTGTATCCCACCTAGGTTGTAAATATTTTACTTGTGATATTTTGAAAAAATTTATGCGCACTCATTGTTTTATTGTTTATTGTAAGATTTTCGTACTATTGCATCATTATGTTTTGTCAAATTTTAGAAAGTGCATCCTGCCCCTCAAGTGTTGTACAACATACCTCCAGAATTCTAGCCAGAAAAATTTACGGTGTCTAAACTTGAAAATTAGATTAGTTCGCAGTTTTAGGATTAGGTTGCAAGGACGTCTGACTTGCAAGTGAGAGACTGGCCACCTAAATGATATTGCTCGTCAGACTTCTTTTGCCGGGGGGGATATTGTAATGTATAAAAAGGTAATTTGGGTTTTAATAGTTTGGATATTGTTCAAACCGATACTTTCACTGTAAGTTTTGCTTTCTTGTCATACTTGCCACGCGCGCTCTGGAGCTATGTTTTATTTATTTTGTTATTTGCCAGACATCAGGCCGTCGATTCTGAGTTCTTTAGATGTACACGTGTCCCCATGCCCTTGTAGCCCCGGATGCGGGTCATGTTTGTAAATGTGTGTGGTTCGATCAGAGATAAGAGAGAGGCGGAGTTATGTCTTCGCAAACCACGTGGTGTGGTAAGCATAAATTCTCCCGCACATCGAAAATCGAGAGACTTCTGCCACTGGAACTGCTTAATGAGTCCACTCTTGTACCCGTCTCCCCTACCCTCTTCTCATTCTAAATTGTAACTTAAATGTAATGTTTAATAAACCATATTACCTGCCTTAACTCTGAAACTTTACTTGAGATATCTGACGTCTCATATATATATATGATATACGTATAAAATACAACCATAACACATCCGAATGCGAAATAGAACACTATAACACTCTATAAACTAGAAATATTTCCATTAATTTCCAGAGAAAGGAACTTTGTTTAAATACTGTGACGTACAAAAGAACTGTTGTCGTGAAGATCGCATACACCAGTATACCAGAGAAGCACGGAAAGGAAGACCGGATAGAGACGACATTGTGGAACGGAGGCTTCAGGATATTCAAATGCCTCGTTTGAAAGTCGTGCAGATTTCATCAGTGAATGGCGGCAAGCTATTCGTACTTGGATGATGGCAGTGAATGGCTATTCGTACTCTGATACGTAAATGGTTCTCCATGCCACATGGTCATTGATACTGGAGCTAATGAAACCATCATAAGGACAGATCTGGCTAAGAAATTAAATTTGAAGACTATCTGGTCGCTGACCCTCCAGACTGTGACAGGTGACAAGATTGAAGTGGGTCGAAAAGCTAGAGTGGAAATTACGTTTGGAAATGCCAGGTACGACCATGTGGTGTATGTCGCCAATATTAAGGACTCTTTTATTCTCGGACTGGATTTTCTAAAGTCACATAAATTTAACTTGGACTTTAATAAAAATGAGCTTCGCTCAGACTCAGAAGAAATAGCAGCGTTCGACATTAAAAATGAAGAATTTTTACCTATTCAGCAAATAATAGCCCAGACTGATATCACTCAACCTCTAAGAACTGATTCTATAATTTCTGGAACAGTTAAAGAAAGTATTAAATTCCGGCTGGGATTAATTGAACACCCAAACAATAGTTGTCCTGTCAGAGGAGTACTTGTGGGAGCCAACAAAAACTAGCGTTCCTGTTAGACTAGCTAAGATGACTGACAAGTCGAAAGTAATAGCTGAATTCGAAGACCTCATCGCTCGTACTTCCAGTGACTTCGGCCGTACGAGGTTAACGCAACATAGAATAGACACAGGCTGCCATTCTCCTATCAAGCAACATCCTAGGCGACTGCCGTCTGCTAAGCAAGAAGAGGTGAGTAGAATTTTAGAGGACTTTTAGAAGAGATGCAGCGGGATGACGTCATCGAGCCATCGACTAGTCCCTTGGCCTCGGCAATTGTTTTGGTCCGGAAGAAGGATGAATCAACTCGGTTCTGCGTTGACTATAGACGTCTGAATGATATCTCCAAGAAGGACAGCTACCCTCTTCCCAGGATTGACGACACTTTGGACACTTTATCGGTAAATGAAGGGTTTTCCATTCTGGATTTGAAGAGTGGCTTCTGGCAAGTAAAAATTCATCCCGATGACCGTGAAAAGACTGCGTTCACCACGGGACAAAGATTGTGGCAGTTCAAAATTATGCCTTTTGGATTCTGCAACACACTGGCTATGTTGGATCACCTAATGGAGACAGTGTTGAGAAGACTTTCCTACAAAGCATGTCTCGTTTATTTGGACGATATTATCATCGTCGGAAAGACTTTCCAAGAGCATCTCGAGAACTTCCTAAAGTTGCCTCAGAAATTACAGGAAGCGAACTGGAAACTGAGTCCATCCCAGTGCAAACTGTTTCGTCGGTAAGTACGTTATCTCGGGCACATAATATCCGCCCACCGAGTCCGAACCGATCCCGGAAAGACGTCCGTAGTCTAGAACTGGAGTCGTCCTGAGAATATCCATGACTTAAGAAGTTTTCTCGGTCTGTGTACTTACTATCGAAAATTCGTGAAGAGTTTTTCTCAAATTGCAAGATCACTTCACAAATTGACCGAGACTGGACAAAAATTCTATGGACTTCAGAATGTGAGGATGCGTTCGACGAACTCAAGACGGCTCTAACATCTTCGATCCTGTCGTATCCTCACCCTGACAAGCCATTTACCCTGGACACAGATGCAAGTAAGGAGAGTGTCGGAGCAGTTTTGTCCCAGGAGATAGATGGCCAAGAACATGTCATTGCCTACTGGAGCAAATGCCTTTCGAAGGCAGAACGTAAGTATTGTGTTACGAGAAAGGAACTTCTTGCTATCGTTAAGGCCGTGGAGCATTTCCATCATTATTTGTACGCCCGAAAGTTTCTGCTCCGAATAGACCATGCCTCTTTAACCTGGCTTCTAAATTTCAAGACCCCAGAGGGCCAGATAGCCAGGTGGATACAGAGATTACAAGAATATGATATCGAGATTCGGAAAGAAACATCTCATGGAAATGAAAATGGTTTGTCGAGAAGGCCCTGCATTCTCTACTAGCAATTTTGCTTGGGCCATCATCGGCCGGCTACGTGGCCGGTGGTAGCCCGAGCAAAATTGCTAGTAGGGTAGACACTGTTCGCTGTTACTCGAGGGCAGAGAAAAATTACCATATGAAACATCCCGTTGTCCGGCAAGTTACATCATCGGCACCATCTCAAGATCCCTGGAGTGACGAAAATGTTCGGGTGGACCAATTAGCAGATGTACTGGTGCAAGAATGGATTTCCAGATATGAAACACCTCTTCAACTTCATTCCGACCAAGGAACGAACTTTATCTCTGCAGTTTTTAAAGGACTATGTCAACTTCTCGGAATAGACAAAACCCAGAGTACGCCTTTACACCCACAATCCGACGACATGGTAGAGAGGTTCAATCGCACTATTTTGAACAACCTCTCGCTCCTCGTGTCTACAAATCAAGAGGATTGGGACAAGAAACTCCCCCTCTTCTTGCTGGCCTATAAGAGTGCCGACCATGAGACTACTAGCTTCACACCTTCCCAGATACTATTCGGAAGAGATTTTCCCGCCGATCTTGTGTTTGGCCGCCCTCCAGATACGCCTTCATCGCCAGAGGAGTACATGGAAAATCTCCGGGCACGGTTTGAAGACGTGCATAATTTTGCTCGGGAGCGGATCAGCCTGAACACGGAGAAGATGACGACTGGCTACGACACGAAGGCTACGGGACACGAGTTCAACGTAGGTGACAAAGTTTGGCTATGGAATCCTACTCGAGGGAAAATCCTGTCTCCCAAACTGCAATCGCAGTGGGATGGTCCTTACACAGTCCTAAACAGACTGAATAACGTCATCGTACGGATTCGTAAGTTACCTAACTCGAAACCAAGAGTCGTTCATTACGATCGGCTAGCCATTTACCGCGGTTGTAATTAGTTATCTGAATATTACACCATGGTCAGTATGGCGTAATTCCTCCTTTCTTTCATATCCCATTTGTTTCCTGTCTCTCTCTTCTCTTCCTTTTCCCTGAACTCTCTTTTAGTCAGCACTTACGCCCATTTAGTGTACATATTTGTAATATATTAGTTTTCATTAATGTGATTTTTTTATTTTGTTTCTTAGTTATTAGTGTTTAATTATTTATTATGTTCATTATTTATTTATTAATGTGTGTTTGCTTATTTTGCTATTGATTATTTGCTTAAATTATGTTGTTAAGATCTTGTTAAATGTTATACACAGCGGATATTTGTGAGACCTCCTAACTGGGGATTGTACTGCCCGGGACGTGCAGTCCTCTGGAAGGGGGCAATGTTGCGATTTTTCGGGGCAACCCGCTGTTCTGGATCTTAAAATATTATAAAATTCTTATTCTACGTTTCAAATAGTTAAATTTTGCTTTTTGTTGCATCAAAATCGATCCACTAGAACCGGAGATACGGAGGTTTCGGTTTTTCCCTTGTATTTCTATGCTGTTTCTAGAAATCTCGGGAAATATTCGTCCTAGGACTTCGGGGACTTATTTTTGTCGCCAAAACTCTCCAAGCTTCGCGACATTTTGGTCATTGGCGCGATTTTCCCTATGGGGCCTGTAAAGCTGCGTTTGCTGCATTAAAATCACATAAAAACCAAGCATTTCTCTTTTATGACGTAATCAAAATTCCCGCTTTATGTAGATTCCCCGAGAAATAGACTTTTCGGGAAGTTTCTCTAGGCTTCTGCGTCGGGTATAAATATGAGCGTGTTTCTGAATCTCCAGTTCAGTGTTGATCAAGCTTTGAGAGAGTGAGTACGCTTGCTTTGCCCTGTGATAGGAGCGGTGTTTCGCGCTGTTTATGAAGCTTTGAATTTAAGTCCTGTGTGTAAATTCTTGATTGCTGAGTCTTGAGAGACTGCTAGTGTTATCTCTCGTATATTTTCACTGAAGTTTTGCCAGTGAAAGTGTTTTAACAGGTTGTAACGAAAGTTGTCCGCCAGATTTGCTTAAGTCAGCTCATGCCGTACCGAGCGATTGATCTTATATGTCAAGTTTATACGATGCCTTGCGCGACTAATGGACATGGTACTAAAGTCTAACTCTTTTAGCTAGCTCTCGGGTGGATGAATATTTTATCTTCTTCCGCAAATTCTCGTAGGCGGGCCTCATCAGTAGGCCGGCCGGAGCGCTCTGCTTCTTAAATGTCCTAGTCCTCGTTTTTGAACTTTCGATACCAAATCTTCACAGTGTCGTATGATACAACAGTAGTACCTTAAGCTGTACACATGATTCGGTGTCATTCGGTAGCTGACTTTTTGCAACAGAACTGAGAGTAAATGATGGTTCAATCTGGTAGCGTGATAGTTCCATTTCAGACACCTTATACTTAATCATAAAGATATTGTTTTTACAGATTTAACAACACATTCCTCTAAAAAAAGTCTTTTTCTTTCAATAAACAAAAATCGTTTGACAAAATATCTGCAAAGACACCAACGCGAACTGCTTGTACAGACAATACTTCCAGTGGCGGAAAACTTTCGTTACAACCTAATATTTTTGTTGAGAAATACAGCATTTGTAAGAGCTTCTGATCTAAGCGGACTGTTGAAGGCACGTTACTGTTTAATTGTGCATGTGAATTTTGTACAGCTGACTGTTCTACGAAGTTCTAGAAGCAATAAAGTTGTGTTCCATCCTGACCAGTGGACTTTTTACTAGAACTTTCTACACTAACTGGACTTTAAAACGACGAACCCCGGAAACAAGCAGAGTATTTCTGTAACAATATTAATTGAAGAAAGCGAAATAACAAACACAGTTATAATATTGGGTCGGCAAAAAAGTAGTTTCGGTTTTTACATGAAATTCAAACAAATAAATTTGCAATCATGAAAGAATGCTTTAAATTACGACCGCAGCTCAGTAATTATGATTGTAGTCAGAAGAGCCGAGAACAGAGTCGCACTCATAGCAACATTCCACCTGTCTAAGAGAACCTTCAAATACTCAATAATCATTGCAAAATTAGGAAGATTTTCAAAATCGTAAGCAGTTGCTTTGTATTTTTTATTTATATCACGTATACGGACCAAGGAACTTTTGAAGTTACGGTTCATTTGGACCACTGTCAAAATATTCTAATTTCGACCCCTGATAGTCTCAGTGCAAAAAAGTTTAAGACTAGAAACAGTATTGTCCTTGCAAATAATATTTATTTCTTTTAACTGTCACTAGCGAACTTAATTACAGTTGAAAAGTTCGGAACCTACAAATAGCGTTTTTCAATTGACATAAAGTCCCTTAAAATCGTGCAAAAAAGGATTCGCAATATCTCAGCAAATTATCGTAGAAAATTTGTGAAAGATTATATTTAGGGTAATTTGAAGGTTTTCTTCTGTTTAATAAAGTCAAAATTGAGTGTTGCCATTGAGATAAACGAAGTTGATGCAGAATTAAATATGAAGACGGCCCCTTATTCAAATTAAACTAATAGTAAATAAGAGTCTACCTTGTTTTCAAACGAATGGTTTTTATAACTTTGCTTTACGATGAACGCCAAACGAAAACTAAAACGCAAGCGCGTGGTTATTTTTTCAGCAGCTGTGCATGTATGTACACCTTTTTAAAACAACTCTGGTGTTTTAGCACCTAGATGGATCACCTCCACCCACCCACACTAAAACGAAAAAAGCATTATTATTATTGAAGCTGGTGGTGCAGTGACAAAAAACTAATTCTATATTTTAACAACTAAGAATGCATAAAAACTTTGTTAATGTTGTGAATCCATCTGCCTACATATCTATATAAATAAAATTAGACTTTTGTCTGTACATTTCTTGGAATTCAAAAATTTTGCGAATTCTATCCGTTTCACGCACCCGGGAATCCGATGCGACCCTCAAAAAAAAGTTTGTCTGTCTGTCATTCTGTCTTCTGTCTTCTGTCGTTCTGTCATTCTGTCCGTGACGCTTTTTTTGTTTAAGCATCACGTAAAAACGACAGAAGCGAATGATATGAAATTGGGTGTCATGATAGATGGTCACTCAACTTAAAACATAGGCGTCGAATTTTTAAAAAATCTTGATTAGATTTTCAGATTTTGCGAAAATCGTTTCAAACTGCGTAAATTTGTGTTCAAGCATCACTTAAAAACGACTGAAGCGAATGATATGAAATTGGGTGTCATGATAGGTGGTCACTCAACTTAAAACATAGGCGTCGAATTTTTAAAAAATCTTGATTGGATTTTGAGATTTTGCGAAAATCATTTCAAACTGCGTAAATTTGTGTTCGAACATCACGTAATAACTGCAAAGGTGAAAAAATGATATCTGGTGAAATGATAGTGGCCACTCACCTTAAACTATAAGCATCTAATTAAAAAATATCGATCCCATTTCGAGATTTTGTGAAAATCGTTTAAAACTGAGTGAATCTTTGTTCCCGCATTACGTAATAACGACTAAAGCGAATGATATGAAATTGGGTCACACGATAGATGGTTGCTCAACATAAACTATAGGTGTCCAATTTTTTAAACATTTTTATTAAATTTTGAGATTTTGTGAAAATTCTCTCAAAATACGTTTATATTTCTTCAAACATCACGTAATAACGACTAATACGAATGATACGAAATTTAGTGATAGGATAGGTAGTTGCTAATCTTAATTTATAGGCGTTGAATTTTTAAAATATTTTGATTACATTTTGAGATTTTGCAAAAATCGTTTTAGAATGCTGAAATTTTGTTCAAGCCTCACGAAATAAAGACTGCAGGGAATGAAACGAAATTGGGTGACATGATAGGTTGTCACTCAACTTAAATTCTAGGCTTCAAATTTTTCAAAAATGTTGATTAGATTTTGAGATTTTGCGAAAATTATTTCAGTATGCGTAAAAATTCGTTCGCGCATCCCATAATTACGACTAAAGCGAATGAAATGATATTACTTAGTGACTCTCTAACCTGTAATATTTTAACAATACATAAAAATTATAACTTCGCTTTCTTTACTTTGGCAACATACTACATCCATTCTGTGTACTCCTACAATGCTGACGGAAGTTCTTGCTTTTTGGAAATTTGCATTCACTAACCCGTCAAGGACGGGTACTTCAGCTAGTATTTATATAAAAGGAAAAGTTGGAGAAGAACAGCTTTTTCTCACATGTCAAATAACTACATGAAGAAAGTGCTTCAATTCCTATTTGAATGTATTACAATGTATTTGAATGAATAAGAAAGTTAGTTTCAAAAATGACTATTTTTTAATTTATAAGAACTATATTCTGGGATAAATAAGCCCCACCACGGCACAGTGGTTATGCCACTGAAAATGGTAGATGGCCGAAGTGTGAAGGTCCCGGGTTGGGGTCCCATCGTGCGGCTGTCGATCTAACGGTCTGGAGCTTTGGTAGGTTTTCTCCAGATGTAACGTGAATACGCGTTTTAACCCCTTAGAAAGTCCTCCTACCAAGGCACCCCCCTTGGCAGATCGACATAGTGTAGCGTTGCCATAATCACACACAACAACTGGGATAAATATATTGTTTTTTGGTAGTATGCAGGTACCCGGATTTGTCCAATAATGTTAATTATTAGAAAATAAGGTATAACATCTTTCAAATGTAATGCAAAACCTGATTCCATAATTTTAAATAGTACTTAAAATCCTTCTTTGAGATATAGGGAAAAAGAAATATGCCTTTCTCAGTAGATAGAATATGAGAGTTCTGCCTCAGGTTTTGGCGTAAGGCGTCGTGTGTCGTGCGGCGCAGTGCACCGGATTACAGGGAATTTCCCCTTCTTTTCAGTGATGCTTAACGGTTGAGCTGTGGGAAGAGTAAGCACAGTTAGGATTATTTTTCTCTGTAAATATGTTTTACAGATTAGTGGGATTTAGCATTATTTCAAAAATTATAGGCTTCTTTGAGAGTGAATTATTACTTCTAATTAGTGAACTTATTATTATTTTTTTATCGTATATTTAAGGAATAGTATGTTACACATTTTTTTCTTTGAAATTAATTTTTTATGAATAAAAATATTCTGCTTTAAGAGTTATATTATGATTTTTTTCCCTTTTATATCATGTGTACTTTTTATAGAATAGCACACGACTTACTTTTTTTCCTTTATAATTTTAAAATAGTGGGAATTTAGTAGTTGAAATAATAAAAATGCTGATTTCCGCACCACTCATGGAGCACAGCATATGGCGCGTTTTCTCCCTTTCAGCAAATGCATGGCGGAGATTCCCCTTGAGGCCTATTTTTCCAATACATTTTTCTTAGAAGAGATAATTTTATTTGTATATATTTCATACAATCATATTACAGTGAGCGTGTGCTAACGTGTTTATGCCATCATTCAATATGTACCTCTTGTTATCAAAGGGGCATAGGGCAACTTTAATTTGTTGCACTGTATACAACCTATGTTTTTCACTCTGTATTCGTACTTGATTATGTATAATTAATTGATGATTTTTCACACATTCTCTATAGCTTTCAGGAGACAATTTCTTTTCACCACATGACGCGATACACCATTTGCAGGCTTCCGCTTCATGTTTTCTGCTAATATGTAATACATCTTAGGACGGAGTCCAACCAACTCCACGATTGGTTTACCATTTAATTCATAATTAAAACAACCTATCTTCTTTTTATTGAGCCTGCTGTAGAGAGGGTGGTTAATTGGATAGTCTGATGTATCATACACATTAATATCATTTAACATATCTTCATATACATCTTCAGTTTTTATTTCATACGTAAACGAATCCGTATCCGTGAACAGTAGAGATGCTTTATCATTATAATTTTTCTTTATATTATCGTAACGAAAGTCATACATTAGGATTTTACTCAACTCTAAAATCACAAATCCTCCATAAATGGGTCGATTTAGGACTATAGAATTCTTATAGCGCTCCACAGCGACTAGTTCATTATGAAACGTCCTGAATCGTTTGAAAGAAGGTGCTGCTACCAGTTTCTTCGCTTTCTTCTGTGTATTTACAAGCTCTACATTAACTCTGTTTCGGAGATTTTCCATGATTTTCCCGTATACTGAATTATTTAGTAACTTGAAGAAATCATTTCAAAGGCAGATTGGGCTTTTTTACGTTGTTCAGTGTTAAAATGTATATGCGGCTTTAACCATGCTCTTTGTTTGAGTGCCATAATTCTATGTATTTTCTTCAATTTTAATCCATGATTTAAGTAAAACTGTAGATTTTTATAAGTTATATAGTTTTCCTTATTTTTCAAGTTGGGAACTAGTTTCGTAGAGCTTTTAAAACTGTTTTACGGTTGAACGCCAAGTTAAAACGGTGAAAGATCTTCAGATTGGATTTGAATTTTTTCGGGAGCAAGTGGATTATCATTATGTGAATCGTGGAATTCTTGCGGATAGTCTAAATCCATTTCAAATATAAACTCTTCTTCCAATTCATTGGGAATAGATAAACTCCATTCAAGACTAACATCAGGTGATATCCACTCAAATTTTCCATACCTTAAAGGCTGCGACATAGCCCAGCCGTACAAATTATTGGCATCAAGCTATAAAATGTCGCTGCTAGGTTAAGATGAGTCATAATCGTCTAGGTATTTGTTGCTTGCACGAGCCAAACGTTTAGCGATCATCGAAATACCACCACGTATACATCTCTCTATAAATAGGTACATATCTATATCCGTTAACAATTCTAACGTTTGATCCACCATCTTTATGCATGCCTGCCACGCTAAACCGGTGGAAGTCATCCAATGAGCGCAGTCTAAGTCATACAACTCAACACATAGTTTTCGAAAATTTTCAAATACATCTGCCAGTTGCAAAACATCAGTCTTGATGTAAAGATCAGGATAATCCCCCATAGTACGCAAATTGAAGGAGTTCCCTACATTTTGTGCATGTTCGTAACCTTGCACACAGATATCTTCATTGTTCAAACTGTTTCTGAATACTATTGGTGGTGGTAAACATCTTTCTTTAAACATTTCAAATTCATAAATATAGTTATAAGGATAAATTCATTTTCTTAGAAGCAGTTCAACATCACCTTCTGTTATATTGTCTCTTAACCCTCCCACTGTCAAGCCCGTGTTTAGCCGTTCATCAGGAATGCCTCTCATATTGACAAGAACGACTATTCTTACTATTTGAAATGTGCTTCAGAACCGGCAAGGCCGTGTTTTCTTACATTCTGTTTTTGCCTTTTAAAACGGCAAGACCGTGTCCGGAAATGTTGCTTCCCCCTCTGAGAAGGCGTGAGAACGGAGAGGCAATTAGCTGCCACAATGGGGGGTCGTGTCCTGTAGGTCTGAGGGTCCACTGTTCCTCCAGGCGTACCACTTCACGTTGAATACTTTCTCAGAATGGGCGGTGGTGTTTTTTTTCAATGGCTATGAGACGAGAGAGACGTGATAATGTTATGAAAGAAAGACGAATGGATTCTGATCCCCTCGTCAAGGTTTTCTTCAAATTTCGCGAACGAAGCGCTGGGGAATGTTTGTACATCCATTAATTCAAAATTAGGGAATAAGAGTTTAATTACACAGGATAGCATATTAGTCAGATCTATTGATTTCTTTCTTTCTTTCTTCTTTTTTAAATTGCTTGCTTTTATATTTTACTTACATTATCACAATAAAATGAAAAATTTTGCAACTACTGAAATAGACATCAAAAGACAAACTTTATAGCTCAAACGCTATTTAAGATACATTCAATGCATTTTTAAAACACCTTGGCAATAATTATTATTGAGGAAGGCACACGAATATTTTTATAAAAATGACATAACTGTGGAGTATCGAAATATGAAAGTACTTTTTTACCCCATTTTTAACACTTTCTTACGAAGTTGATGATGAATGGTCTGTGATTTCGATTCGTCTTACTTGTCTGTGTCCTAATTGGTGTGGACATGGAATTAGGGGTTTGTACGAAATTTTACAGATATTATGAATGAAGGGCGGAAAAAGCGTACAATAGTGAAGATTTCATTTTTTATGGAGGAAGACTTCCCCCGTCTTCTAGCGTCTGCTGTAGGGAAAGTTTAGGGGGCACATAGAATTTTTTGCTTTATTTTAGCACTAAGATGCTTGATAGTCTGGAATGGGTACTTTTAAGTAACAAAAAAGCGCTTTTCTAATTAACCTCCGCCACATAAAATTTACAATAACTTTAGAGGTATATTTTTTAAGGGAAAAAAACAGTGTTTAGATGCACATTTTATTTTGAAGGCTGTAAAAATCTTGCAGAAATAACAATTTTACATACGTAAGCCAGACAAGCTGTGGGTCTGTTTCTATGGGAGGGAGGTCTGCTTTTGTTTGAGCTTCGGCAAGCCTACACGAGGGAAATCTGCCTACAGGGAGATTCCTTGGTCGGGGGACTCTTTATTAACGCTAAATCTGGTGAAAACAGACCAAAACTCCAGACAGTTATCGATAGCCGGGTGGTAGGCCCTAACACGGGACCTTCATATTTCAGTCGTCTACCATGTTTAGTGTCTTTGTTTACGTTTAATGTCATGTCTTACCATGGCACTCGAAATAACCCATGCACGTTAACATTCATAAAGAAACTATGGGTTAAAGGTCTAAATATTTCAAAACCTTCTCAATCACACTATCAGTTTACAGAGAAAACTTATTTTTCTGGCTAGTAAAAGTCATCTCTGAGACACCCTCCCAACCACAAATGAAGAAAACCTCAAATAAGCACTATTTTTTGTAGTTTCCAGAATTCATAGAAACATACCGATCCCCCTCCCCCCTAAACTTATTCAACTGCTGCGCTTCTGCTTAAAACAGACCCACTTATTAAAAAATGTGTGTGTGCATATATATATGAATTATCTTGGGATTCCTTATCCTAAGTTAGCTATTCTATATATTATATATATATATATATACACAAACACGCACACACATTTTTTTAAATAAGTGGGACTGTTGTAATTATATATATATATATATATATATATATACATATATATATATATATATATATATATATATATATATATATATATTAACAAAAATATTTAAAATATTCATTTTTAAGGTGTTAATTCTGAAATTTTTGAACATCGCTGGTCTACTACGTTCTATGTTGTTGTGTTAAACACGAGGACTATCTGATAAAGGAAGGACGCCTTTGGCGAACGACATTTTAAGGGGTTCTAACACTTATTCATGTTACATTTGGAGAAAACCGCCCAAAACTCCAGACCGGTAGTTCAGCAAATGCGCTGTAAGCCAAAACTCTGGACCTTCACATCCAACAATCTACCAATTTTCAGTGTCTGGGGGAGGCGCTTGAAATAGAAAATCTAAGGAAGGAGTGGGCATGCGAAAGGGCGGCCCTTTTTGGTGAAGTATATATATATATATTTTAAGTATTTGATTTTTTTTCATTTTTACACTAAAATGCTTCACACTCTGAATGCCCTCCCCCAACCCCCCAGTAGAAACACTTGTATTTTCACTTAGCCTTCAGTTAAATACTGGGTTCAAATTTGTAAAAGAGGGAGGTGAGAGCATTTAATTGACTACTGGGCTCACCACCATACATTTTCAGACTGCGAGAGACACGGATATTTTCGTGAAAAAAGGGTGATGCAATAAATGACTGATCTGTGGTTAGAAAGAGGCGTATTTCGGTTGACAAACAATTAAATCGAAAATCATAGTACTAAATGATAAACCGCAAAATGGAGAACCCGCCTTTTTCGGACCGCAGGTCAGAGATTTATGGCGACAACTGTCTGAAATTGGACGGTCTGTCAGACTAAAAAGTAGGTCTTTTCAGTGATGAAAGTGAACAGGTTAATCATAGGTTCTTTACCCAGCAACTGTGTGAGCGCAAAACTTGTCCAGCTGAGATTTCAAATACCCGGGCTCGGAAGCAGCATTGGTCACAGTAGGGTGTATTCTACATTAAGTCTTTTCAGTGATGGTGAGCAGATTAAAAACGGGTTTTATAAATGATTAAACCCTCTCATAACTCGAGAGATTTTTATTTTTAATTATGCTCAGTTTTGAGTACTTTCTCAGACTCCATGTGGTTACATTGATTTGAATTAGAGATATTATATCTTTTCTAATGAAAGAGTACCTTTGTTAAGATGTAGTTTCTTTTGTATCTTTACTTTTATTTTAAATGTAAAGTTATTAAATGAAATTTTCCAAATTTTGGATGAAAAGAGACAATTCGTTTTAGGAATTACTCAGATTTAGGCAGGTTTTATGAAATTTTTATAGGCGAATCCATTATATACGTCTATGAATTTGTCGGAAAGTGTTTATAATTCACGCACTTCGCATGATTTATTATTTTATTCCCCACCATGGCCGAGTGGATAAAACACTGAATTTCGATAGGCGGCTGAAGTGTGAAGATTCAGAGTTCTGCCGTACAGTGTGACTGTCAGTCGGACCCGGACTGGCTCGTTTGGGGGTCCTCGGCAAGATATTGAAAAGGGAATTTGGATTGAATAGAATATTACGGTAAGCAATACAGTCCAACCACATTATAGCGAAACCGGTATATAATGAACTCACGGATATAAAGAATGAGAATTTCGGTCCCGCAATTTTAATACTGTATTTCTTAACGGTTCGGATATAGCGAACAAAACTTTTGGTCCTTTGAAGTTCGTTATAATGTTGATCGACTGTATTTGAAAAGAGGTTATGTATCTAAAAGCTCCTTGTAACTATTTTAAAGCTGTTGGGGCCACTTATTTTTCGGCTAGGCCCTCGCGCCTCGGGTTCCGTGTGGGCCGGGCCGGGGGGGGGCGGTCCGTCCCGGGTGTCACCCTCAAAGGGGTGACACCCGATGGCTTGTACAGCAAAAATTTCAAAAATATCGCATGTATGGGGGCAAAAATGCTCGTATGGGGGGGGGGTCACACCACTTATACCCGCCCCGGGTGTCACCCTCTGTAGCTACGCTACTGCCCTCCGCTACGCCACTGTGTGGAAGCGTAAGATTACTAAAAAATAAATAACCATAATAACTTTGATATATATTACTCTGATGTATATCAAATTACTCTAATTATAAAGTAGTATATCTATTATTGGGGGCCTCGCTGGGTCCCCCTTTGGTCAAGGGCCCTCGGCAATAGCCGACCAGCCGACCTGACCAGTCTGAGCCTGCTGTCAATCTAACAGTCTGAAGTTTTGGTCGGTTTTCTCGAAGTATAACCTGAACGTGCGTTAGAATCACTTAAAAAGTCCTCCATCAAAGGCACCCCACCCCTAGCAGATGCCCATCGTGTACGCTTTTCATAACACAAACAAACAAACGTATTATTTTCTTTTTTTGCGAAATTTTGAATTTCAAATTGCTCAGCAATGAAAATCATTCCTGAGATTTGTAAAAGATCCACAGGATATAGTATTTTCACTTAAGTAAAATGTATCTGAAAGTGTTAAGTAGCGAAGCTTTCCTCTGCATTGTTTAGTATAACTATCAGAAGTTTTATACATAGTTTAAAAAAAAATGTAAAATTATGAAACTTAAAAAGAAAGAAAACAGATTTTGGGAGTCAATTTACTTTGATTTGAATTAAGTGACGATCCGATATTTCTCTGATTTAGAAAATCTGCCAAGGAACTTTGAAAAATTGCAAAAGTGGAGAGTTTAAAAATTTATAAGGATATTTATAAAATTACCGTGAGTATTTAATAGAAATAGATAAATCAAATCACCATAAAATTTATTTCGAAATGCATTCTATGTGTTTTACTAATATACCTTTAATTAATAATCTATCAAAAAATGAAAAATATTTTTTGATACAGAATAAATTATTTTAAATATGCATATATAAAAACAGTCCTGTGTACATGTGTATATTAGTAAGAGGCATACATTTTATTCTGCACTAAACACGGTCTTTCTTCTATGACAAGCAGAGAGAAAAGTACAATATTCATGTTCATACATCGAAAAAAAAAACTGGTCTTTCGAAGATTCAATAGAGTGTTGGAATTCTGGGGGGGGGGGTCATCACCCCCCAGTCAAGGCAAAGATCTATGAGTCATATGATTATGAGTGAGATTATATCTATGAGTGAGATTATATCTATGAGTCAAGGGAAGGGGGGGGGGTCATCACCCCTAACCAGAAGAAAACCATTTATCCTGACACACGATTCTAGTAATTAGCTTCAGGGGATGACCGATAGCTTCACCTCCTCACCAACCAAGCACCACGGGGCGTCGATCGTCAGATGGGGGACGAAAAATGACGGCTTTTTTCGATGGAAAAATTTCTTGTTAGGCCTGTACCGTTTAAAGGGATTTGTGATCCAACACGAAGTACGCTTTGTTGCCCGAAGAGTTCGAATCTGTAGTCAGTCGGGAGGTTAATATGTTAAATTTATGTGCAGGTAAATTTTGCACAAGATTTTCTAGAGAAGTACTTAAAAATTGGAAGCTATCAATGAATGGTAACGATACTTTTATGTTATTAAACTTGCTGCTAATGCTAAAAGATATATATATTTTTCTATGTTGGTAGGTATAACACTTATTTCATATTCTTTAAACTTTCCAAGACTTTGCATTATATAAAATGTATCATAATGCTTCAGATTGTGAAACACAACAGGAATTTTCTTTTGTAATTTATACTTCAGATTGCACTGATTATGTAATGCACCTTTATACTGGCCGGTGAGATCATCAAGATCTCTCACTTGGTCCTTAAAAAGCGGTTTCTTGCACAAGTTACATGTACTCGCTCTTTCAAAATTGTATCTATATTGCGATGTCATAACTAGAGGCACATTCAATGTTAGCTTTTCGGCAAGCATTTTCTTCTCTTCGAAGATGCTTGATAAAAAATGATCGATTGCATCTTCCCCTCTATAGCAGTAAACAGGCTTTACGCATTTGCCATTAGCTCCCACAATCACATATGCATATCAACAGGCTTCATGTTGCACAATATCACTGTTATAAGAATTATTATCAGGTTGACAAGTATCAGCTATCTTCTTAACTACAGCTTCAAAATGAGCAGATATGATATGAGGTTTCGGATGATGATAGTGCTTATTATTAAATTGCAGTACTTTATCCGTTTCATTCGGCATTACAATCTTCTGTGCGGCATATTCTGAACAATATTTTGAATCATCTTCTAAAATTCTTTTCTCGCCAAACCGATGCAAGCACCGATAGCAATAGAAACTTTCACCATTATGCTTAGTTAGGTCTCCCAATAATCTGGATACAGTTTTATCAAACAATAATGTTTTTTTTCTTCACTGATGTATAGTAAATTTATACAATCTTCATGATTTTGCTTGGATATGTACAGTGGAAAAATGTCTTCTTCTTCGTATCCGAACACATTAAGTCTCATGGGAAGTAATGATTTCTTCCTCACCATTTGAAGTTGTACGCATCAGTTCTACTACTTTCACTATACTGTACCACTTAATGCTCCTTTGCTCATTTAAATCATCTAGAAGCTTCTGAAGAATGCTACTTTTCATTTCTTTTAAGCAAATTTTCAAATCATTACAGCTCTCATTTGTTGGCTGCAATTCATAAGTAGAAAATATATATCTAAAGCTTTTTTCTGTCTTATACGTTTGTTAGGTAAATTTTCAGAAGATATTCGTTTTCTTTTCACAGTTACTTCTGACTTGCTAGAATGTTTCACCTTCAAATGATGAGTTTAAGATTCGGCTCGAGTAAAAAGCAATCCACAAGTTTCACATCTAAGACCAGCAGCATGTGAACTATGTATCTTCTTATGACGCGCCAAATCATAATTTCGATTAAATGACTTCTCGCATATATCACAGGTAAAAGTCTTTTCTTCTACATGAGTTTTCATATGTTGCATTAAATTATCTTTTCTTGTGAATGTTTTCCCACAAGTTTCACAGCTAAGAGAAACGCTGCTTGAAGTATGTACTTTCTAATGACGCAAGAAATCTCTATTTCGATTAAACGACTTCTCACATACATTGCAAGTAAAGGATTGTTGTACTTGATGAATTTTCATATGATGCATTAATTTATCTCTTCTACTGAAAGTTTCTTTGTATGTTTCACAGATGAGATGTGTAGCACTTGAGGTATGTATCTTTTTATGACGTGACAAGTCATATTTTCGATTAAATGACTTTTCACATGCTTCACATACAAAAGGTTTTTCACCAGTATGAATCTTCATATGGCGCGTGAGATCAAATTTACGATTGAAACTCTTTCCACACTGGTCGCAGATCTATGGAAGATCCATATATGGGACGTGTTAGAATAATTCTGCACCAAAATACTACTTTTTAGAAACTTATAAATCCACTTACAATAAATCTGCGATAAAAATACCATAACCTATTTGTTAAATGTAACAAAAAACATCTACTTTTAACCAAACACAAACTTACCAAAACCTTAATTTTTTACTTATTCTGTTTACACCATAATACAACATTTTAAATAAACACACAAAAATATTGCATAAATGTAGAACACTATAGCATATTTTTTTCTTACAGAATAATAAAACATTTAATTAATCACATGTATAAATATTAATAGTGTTCCACACTAAAATCATAAGCAATTTTTTAAACCTTCTTCATTGATAAAATAAACATATAAAATATTGCACAACGCTAAGTACTTTCTAATTTTAATCTTTTATTGAATACTCAATAAGTGTACCACACTAAAGCATAATTTTTTTCTTACACAAGAATTGAACATTTTAAATAAATATTAATATTGCACAGCCCGAAAATGCACTAAATGAACACAAAAATACTAAATTTTTAGAACTGAAGTAAGCACACTTAGTAACCAGTTTCTTAAACTTTTTTTTAAAGAACACACTCATTTAAAATAAATACACGAACTGAAAAAGCGCAAGTGCGCTAAATACATTTACTTATTTTAAAATACGCTCAAACCTTTACGCTCAAACATTATAAAAACATGAACTGAAAATCGCAAGTATACCACAAGCAATACTTTACTCTATCTTCTTAATACTATCTAAAAAAAGCACAAGTGTACTATCTACATTCCTTTACTTAATTTTAAATGTACAGCTGCGGGAAAAAATGCCCCACTTGCTCTTTATTTTGTCGTCGTTCGTCATATAGGAAAGTTATTATACCATTCGTTTGCAAATAACGCATACATTAATTTTCTATTAATTTATTTTGCATAAGGGGGCGTCTTCATATTTAATTCTGCATCAACTTCGTTTTTCTCAATGGCAACACTGTATTTTCACATTATTAAACGAAAGAAAACCTTCAAATTACACTGAATATAAATTTTCACCAATTTTCTACGATAATTTCCGGAGATATTGCGAATTATTTTTTGCGCGTTTTTAAGGGACTTTCTGCAAATTGAAAAACGCTATTTGTAGGTTTCAAACTTTTCGCCTTTCATTCATTTCGCTCAAGAGAGTTAAAAGAAATAAACATTATTTTCAAGGAAAATATTTTTTCTATCTCTCTTAAAGTTTTTTGTCGTAAGAATATCAAGGGTAGAAATTAGAATATTTAGTCAGTGGTTCAAATGACCTGTGCGTTCATAAGTTCCTTGGTTAGTATACATGATTTAAAGGAAAAATGCAAAACGACTGCTCACGATTTTAAAAATCTTTCTAATTTTGAAATTGTTATTGAGTACTAGCTGAAGTACCCGTCCTTGACGGGTTAGTGAATGTTAATTTCCAAAAAGTAAGAACTTTCGTCAGCATTGCAGGAGTACACAGAATGGATGTAGTATGTTGCCAAAGTAAAGAAAGCGAAGTTATAATTTTTATGTATTGTTAAACTATTACATGTTAGAGAGTAACTAATTAATATCATTTCATTCGCTTTAGTCGTAATTATGTGATGCGCGAACGAATATTTACGCATATTGAAATAATTTTCGCAAAATCTAAAATCTAATCAACATTTTTGAAAAATTTGAAGCCTAGAATTTAAGTTGAGTGACAACCTATCCTGTCACCCAATTTCGTTTCATTCCCTGTAGTCTTTATTTCGTGATGCTGGAACAAAATTTCAGCATTTTAAAACGATTTTCGCAAAATCTCAAAAGTAATCAAAATATTTTAAAATTTCAACACCTTTAAATTAAGATTAGCAACTACCTATCATATCACTAAATTTCGCATCATTCGTATTAGTCGTTATTACGTGATGTTTGAAGAAATATAAACGTATTTTGAGAGAATTTTCACAAAATCTCAAAATCTAATTAAAATGTTTAAAAAATTGGACACCTGTAAATTATGTTGAGCAACCATATATCATGTGATCAAATTTCATATCATTCGCTTTAGTCGTCATTACGTAATGCGGGAACAAAGATTCACTCAATTTTAAACGATTTTCGCAAAATCTCGAAATCTGATCGATTTTTTTTTTAATTAGATGTTAATAGTTTAAGGTGAGTGACCACCTATCATTTCACCAAATATCATTTTTTCACCTTTGCAGTTATTACGTGATGTGCGTGAACACAAATTTACGCAGTTTGAAATGATTTTCGCAAAATCTGAAAATCTAGTCAAGATTTTTTTTTAATTCGACGCCTATGTTTTAATTTGAATGACCACCTAACATGACACCCAATTTCATATCATTCGCTTCAGTCGTTTTTACGTCATGCTTGAACACAAATTTACGCAGTTTGAAAGGATTTTCGCAAAATCTGAAAATCTAACCAAGATTTTTTAAAAATTCGACGCCTATGTTTTAAGTTGAGTGATCACCTATCATGACACCCATTTCATATCATTCGCTTCAGTCGTTTTTACGTAATGCTTGAACACAAATTTCCGCAGTCGGCAAGGATTTTCGCAAAATCTCGAAATCCAATCCAGATTTTTAAAAATTCGTCGCCTATGTTTTAAGTTTAGTGACCACCTATCATGACACCCAATTTCATATCATTCGCTTCAGTCGTTTTTACGTGATGCTTGAACGCAAATTTAGGCAGTTTGAAACGATTTTCGCAAAATCTGAAAATCTAATCAAGATTTTTTAAAAATTCGACTCCTATGTTTTAAGTTGAGTGACCACCTATTACGACACCCAATTTCATATCATTCGCTTCATTCGTTTTTACGTGATGCTTAAACATAAAAAGCGTCACGGACAGAACGACAGAATGACAAAATGACAGAATGACAGACAAACTTTTTTTTGAGGGTCGCATTGGATTCGCGGGTGCTTGAAACGAATAGAAATCGCAAAATTTTTGAATTCCAAGAAATGTACAGACAAAAGTCTAATTTTATTTATATAGATTTCCCTTGATGGTTCTCTTAGACAGGTGAAATGTTGGCAGGAGTGAGAGGATGCTCTCTGCTCTTCTGACTATATACAAGCATGAAAGTTACTCGGTTATGGTCAAACTTGAAGAATGGTTTCATGATTGAAAATTTAATTGTTTGAATTCCATGTAAAAAACGCAATTACTTTTTTGCCGACCCAATATTATCACTGTGTTTGTTATTTCACTTTCTTCATTTAATATTGTCGTCTGCAAAGTGGAATATTCTTATAAGACTTTTGGCGGAATTTTAATTTATATTCAGATGAAAATTTAGACAGAAAAACGTGATTTTGAATGTTTTTTTGAATGTTTGATAAAGTATGGGGAAGTCCAAAGACCAAATGTTTCCAATATTAAAAAAGGTCAAATTCATGCCTCGAATATTGAGGATGTTAGTTTTTTCAGAAATAGGACGTTGTATTAGAAGACATACATCTACTGCATCTAATTCTATACATGGAAAATATTTTATTTGGGGGAATATTGTAGTGGACGCAGCAATAGACGCTTTATAGTATCACCATCGAACTGTAAAATCCTATAATTTATTTGCTTCAATCATTTGATATTTTTTATTACCGCTATCTTTTACTGTTCTTTTGCACAAAATAAATCTAATTTACTTTTATTTTAAGCAATTTTCAAAAAATTGTCACTTAATAAATTTATATATGGTCCCTTAACTCATGAAAATAACATATTTTATATAATATAAATTAAACTACCGAATGTAAAAATTTGAAATTTTGCACAGCCATCTAATATTACTTTCTGCATCTATTTCCATCGAAATTCGGCCATGTTCCATGTAAAGCCATGATATTCCATTTAAAAAACGCAATGAATAGAAATTATGAATAGAAATTTGGCTATGTTTCTATTCATAATTTTTTGAATATTAATTTAATAATTCATAATTCATATTAATATTTTATTTAAAATCATAATAACATTAAATTATGCTTGGGTCGTTTAGTTCTAATAGTACGAATAAAAATCAGCTTCTTATTATTAATATTGAATGATATAGGATTTAAAATATGAAAAAATATTTCAACATATGGGAGGGGGGATTTTGGATGCTCATAACTCTCCCATTTTCAGTTCAAATTTATTGAAAATGGGTATCCGGGGTTAAAATGAGCTAAATTTGTGAAATATGAAGTGAAATCTAGGGATAGCTGTTGGGAAAAAAGTTAGTGTGAATTTCAATATGTAGATATCCCCTTATGCAATTTTTATGCACAGCAAATTAAAGTGTGCGTCAATCGAAAACGATTGGTATCTGTAACTTTGTTGTACGACGATCGACGGGAGAAAAAAGTACAAGTGGGACTTTTTTTCCGCAGCTGTACCTTATACAAGATGGGTGAATATAAACATCTTACTCTGCACTAATTAAATATGGCTAACACTTAAATACGGCTAGCACTTAAAAACCTCTAAACGCCTCTAAACCTCTAAATATATCCTTTTTAATTTCACTGAATATAAAAATATTTTTAAATCACTGCACTAAATACACATATCTTATAAATATTCAACTTTCCTAAATGCAATCATTTCTATTCTTTTTAAATAATTTACTGGAATGCATAAAACCTTACTGATAGTACTTAAACACCCTCAAAACAAAGCTATTCCTTAGGTTAAATTTCTTTGAATATAAAAATTTACATCTCTTTAAAAGTACAAGTGTACCACACTAAAACCCTAAGCACTTTTTTCCTTGGGCTGTTTACACATTAATAATGATAAGGCATAAGTGTACCACACTAAAACTCGGAGTACTTTTTAATTTTAAATTCCTTCATTAAATAAAAATAAATAAACATAGAAAAATATAGTACACCACACTAAAGCATACTTTTTTTCTTACACAATAATAGAACATTTTAAATAAATATTGATATTGCATCACACTAAAATCCTAAGCATTTTTTCAATTTTAATGGTATTGATAAAAAAAGCACAAGTCTGAGAATAACAATTCACAACTTTTTCCATCCGTGGCCTGTTTCCATCCGTGGAATGGCAATTGAAGGGCCAGACTCCTGGTTGAGGACCACACTTTTAGCTCATCATTTGGACGGTTTTGCATCACTCCCTTTTCAGCTTCATCTATAAAATTTTTAAAGTCCTCCAATGGTATTCCGAAGTTGACAAACTGAAATATAAAAAAATACTATTAAGCGACCCAGTAAACTAAATCTTTGAAATATACATGCATTATGTTTCATAATTCTTGCTCTATTCAAAACAAGTTGTTGGAGAGTTGGCAGGCTTTCGGCCATCCCATATGGTTTGGCGAGCTGGCGAGTTTTGCATCGCCTAACTACAACCCTGGACTGCTTGTAAATTGTATAAATAGTTCAGTTGTCGCATGGTTTCCTGTGAAAGTGAAAATGTTCGGGTTCTTGGGAACCTCTTATTCGAGTGTTTGAAAAATTGTATTTTATTGGTGAATTTTAATATAGTTGAATAAACTGTTGTGTTTTAAATTAAATTGTGTCGAGTTTTAGTATCATCAATCTCGAAATTAAACACAAGTTATAGTATACATTAAATTATTTATGCGCAACAAAATTAATGCTATTATATAATCGACACGTATACTACATCGACACATACACTGTGATAGCCACCGGAATGATTCATTATCAGTATATCCTGTGTATCGGAATATCGGAATGTGGTGTGCGCACAGGTGCACAGGATATACTGATAATAAATCATTCTGGTGACCATCGCCGATAAGACATGATAATCACATGCCTTTGGTCTTTTCAACTTCAGCTTTCATAGAGGTAGGTTGTCTTTTTCAGAGCTCTCAGTTCCTACCTTATCTCGGGACAAATATAATCTTGGATATGAAAACGGACAAAATTACGAACTTCTCTGAAGAAGAAATAAGTAATTATTTTTTATTAAATGTGTTGTATAATTAGCGTATTTTAATTATAAACATGTTTCTCGAAATTTTGCTTGACTTTGTTAAAAATACTTTTTAAAATAGTATCAAGCGAACCATATTTTTAATTCATGTGAGTGATGTTGCTTACAGTAATTAAGGAATATAAAGCGCTTCTAAATTATTCTTAATTATTAATGCCATTTGATTTGTACACTAAATATTAGGTACAAAATTGCATGTTCGTTAAAGCTTAGATTCTCCGTGTATAAAATGCTTGCTTATTAGATTATTATTATTAGCGTACATATTTTCGGCAATAAAGAGATTTAGTTTTAACTATCGTGCGGTGTAAAATTATAACATACTTTTAATTAGTGTATGATTCATGCTTGTTTAGCAATAAATAGATTTAGTTTTAAGAATTGTGCTGTGTAAAATTATCATAACATACTTTTAATTAGCGTATGATTCTCATTATTAATTATAAGCATGATAATGTGACCGTAGAATATTTTTAAAATTAATAAAGTATTTTTAATTAGCCATTTATAGTGTTAACAGTAATTGATGAATGTAGTATACGTATCGATTATATAATAGCATTGATTTTGTCGTGCATAAATTATTTAATGTATACTATAACTTGTTTTGAATAGAGCAATAATTATGAAACATAGTGCAGGTATATTTCAAAGATTTAGTTTACTGGGTCGCTTAATAGTATTTTTTTATATTTCAGTTTGTCGACTTCGTAATACCATTGGAGGACTTTAAAAATTTGGTACATGAAGCTGAAAAGGGAGCTATGCAAAACCGTCCAAATGATCAGCTTTAAAAATGTGGTCCTCAACCAGGAGTCTGGCCCTTCAATTGCCATTCCACGGATGGAAACAGGCGCAAGGGACAATTCAAATGTAAGTTTATTTCATAAAGTATTTTTATACGGATCGTTTTTCATAGAGTTTTAGCACAAAGTGGTGAATTGTTATTCTCATACTTATGTTTTTTTATCAATAAAATTAAAATTAAAAAAGAGCTTAGGATTTTAGTGTGATGCAATATCAATATTCATTTAAAATGTTTTATTATTATGTAAGAAAAACATTATGTTTAGTGTGGTGTACTATATATTTCAATTTTATTTATTTTTATTTAATGAAGGAATTTAAAATAAAAAAAGTATTTAAAGTTTTAGTGTGGTACATTTATGCCTTATCAGTATTAATGTGTAAACAGAGTAACGTAAAAAGGGCTTAGGGTTTTAGTGTGGTACACTTGTACTTTTAAAGAGATGTAAATTTTTTATATTCAAAGAAATTTAACCTAAGGGATAGCTTTGTTTTGAGGGTGTTTAAGTACTATCAGTAAGGTTTTATGCATTCCAGTAAATTTTTTAAAAAGTATGGAAATGATAGCATTTACAAAGTTGAATACTTATAAGACATGTGTATTTAGTGCAGGGATTTTAAAATACTTTTATATTCAGTGAATTTAAAAAAAGATATATTTATGCAACGCACTTGTAGGCGTTTAAGATATATTTAAGGGCTAGCTGTATTTCCATATTTAATTAGTGCAGAGAAATTTGCTTATATTCACCCATCTTGAGTAAGGTACATATAAATTAAGTAAAGGAATGTATTTAGTACACTTGTGCTTTCTCCAGATAGAATTAAGTAAAGAATTGCTTTTGGTATACATGTGATTTTCAGTGCATGTTTTTAGAGTGTTTGAGCGAAAAGGGATATTGTAAAATAAGGAAATGTATTTAGCGCACTTGCGCTTTTTCAGTTCGTGTATTTATTTTAAATGAGTGTGTTCTTTAAAAAAATAAGTTTAAGAAAAGGTTACTAAGTGTGCTTACTTCAGTACTACAAATTTAGTATTTTTGAGTTCATTTAGTGCATTTTAGGGTTGTGCAATATGAATATTTATTTAAAATGTTGAATTCTTGTGACAGAAAAAAATTATGCTTTAGTGTCGTCTTATTGAATATTCTATAAAAGAGTTTAAAATAAAAAGTATTTAGAGTTACGCAATATTTTATATATTTATTTTTACAATGAAGAAGGTTAAAAAAATTTCTTATTATTTTAGTGTGGAACACTATTAATATTTATACATGTGATTAATTAAATGTTTTATTATTCTGCCAGAAAAAATTATGCTTTAGTGTGGTACACTTATGCAATATTTTTGTGTGTTTATTTAAAATGTTGTATTATTGTGTAAACAGAATAAGTAAAAAAAATAAGGTTTTGGTAAGTTTGTGTTTGGTTAAAAGTAGATGTTTTTGTTACATTTAACAAATAGGTTATGATATTTTTATAGAAGATTTATTGTAAGTGGATTTATAAGTTCCTAAAAAGTAGTATAATGGGGTAGAAATATTCTAACACGTCGCATTTATGGATCTTCCATAGATCTGCGACCAGTCTGGAAAGAGTTTCAATCGTAAATTTCATCTCACGCGCCATATGAAGATTCATACTGGTGAAAAACCTTTTGTATGTGAAGTATGTGAAAAGTCATTTAATCGGAAATATGACTTGTCACGTCATAAAAAGATGCATACCTCAAGTCTTACACATCTCAACTGTGAAACATACAAAGAAACTTTCAGTAGAACAGATAAATTAATGCATCATATGAAAATTCTTCAAATACAAGCATTCATCAAGTACTTGCAATGTGTGTGAGAAGTCGTTTAATCGAAATTGAGATTTCTTGCGTCATAAGAAAATACATATTTCAAGCAGCGTTTGTCTTAGCTGTGAAACTTGTAGGAAAACATTCACAATAAAAGATAATTTAATGCAACATATGAAAATTCATGAAGGAGAAAAGACTTTTACCTGTTATGTATGTCAGAAGTCATTTAATCGAAATTATGATTTGGCGCGTCATAAGTAGATACATAGTTCACATGCTGCTGGTCTTAGATGTGAAACTTGTGGATTGCTTTTTACTCGAGCTGAATCTTAAAGCGGCAAGTTTAATAACATAAAAGTATCGTTACAATTCATTGATAACTTCCAATTTTTAAGTACTTCTCTCGAAAAGATTGTGCAAAATTTACCTGCACGTAAATTTAACATATTAAGAGAAAACATAACAGAAGGTGATGTTGAACTGCTTCTAAGAAACAAATTTATCCTTATGACTATATTCAGGAATTTGAAATGTTTCAAGAAACATGTTTACCACCACTAATAGCATTCAAAAACAGTTTGACCAATGAAGATATCTGTGTGCAAGATTACGAACATGCACAAAATATATCGAATTCCTTCAATTTGCGTACTATTGGGGATTATCATGATCTTTACGCCAAGATTGATGTTTTGCAACTGGCAGATATATTTGAAAATTTTCGAAAACTATGTGCTGAATTTTATGAGTTAGCAGCGACATTTTATACCTTTATGCCAATAGTTTGTACGGCTGGGCTACGTCGCAGCCTTTACCGTAACGAGAATTTAAGTGGATATCACCTGATATTAGTCTTGAATGGATTTTATCTATTCCCAATGATTCGGAAGAAGGGTTTATATTTGAAAGGGATTTATAATATCCGCAAGAACACCACAATTCACATAATGATTATCCACTTGCTCCCGAAAAAATTCAAATCCAATCTGAAGATCTTTCACCGTTTTCATTTGGAGTTCAACCTTACAACAGTTTTAAAAGCTCTACGAAACTAGTTCCCAACTTGAAAAATAAGAAAAATTGTATAACTTATTACAAAAATCTACAGTTATACTTAAATCACTAGCCGCCTTCGGCGACCAGTTTTGGCCGTCGATGGCCGCTTCGCGGCCAAAATGTGCAACCTAGAGCACACGGGCTGCTTTGCTACAGGTTGTGCAACCTACGGCACATGGGCCTCTTCGCGACCGAAATTTTCAACCTACGGGCCGTCTGCCTTCGGCAACCAGCTGGTCCGACCTCTTCACGTCCAGCCTATGCAACGTACGTTGCGCTTTCACACGATTCGGTTAGCGGTCTCATCCGGCGACCAGCTGGTCTGCCGACGGCTTCTTCATGACCAAAAAGTGAAACCTAGAGCGACCACCACGTCCGGGTGTGTCTTAAGTGACCACCGCGTCCACTTCGAAAAAAAAAAATGCAACCTGCAGGCCGCTCGCTTTCGGCAACCAGCTGAATGAAAGCTCAATAGTTTGTCCGTAATCATATATTTTTTAAATCCAATATGCCCACTCGGCGGGCCGTGTAGAATGACCGCACCTGATACAAGTCTCCTTCTAGATGCCTGTATCCTAACAGTCATCGTCAGTGTAATAACCAGTTTTCCTGCCACAACGCGAACGCAGAAGAGAAAGAGGGGGATGTTACTGTGTCAGTCTAACAACTACGCGTCTATGATTTTATTTTTTAAAAATTGAGTCGTGTTTCAACAACTGAACTCTGAATTCTATAAATTCAACAGAAAGAAATTCTAAGTTCAGAGTAACGCGACTCCAATTTTTAAAAAATAAAATAATAGACACAGGAGCGTAGCCAGAGGAGGAGCCGAAGCTCTCCGCCGAATTGGGACCCTTTACTAAGTTTACAGTTTGATACTTAGTTTACAGTTCGACTTTAGCTTACAATTTGATCCCCTCCCCCCGAAATGAAATCCTGGTTACGCTACTGCATAGACGCGTAGTCGTTAGACTGACTGACACAGTTAACAGAGGCACATTCCTATCTTACTGGTCGACAATTTTTTAAAGCGAATTTTCACGGGCCAGCGATGCTGGACAGCTTGCCGTCTAGTAATTATAGATTTATGAGAAAAACCGACACCAAATTAACCTAAATAAAAGCTATGATCCGGGGGGGCTTCTTTTTCAAATTTCGACCATACTGCAAATGTTTTTTAATGTTTTTTTAAATTTTATTTTATTTTTTGTAGTATGAAGAGATCACTCTTCTCACAAGGAACTTTGGATAAATTCTTTCGTCCAACATCCGAGAAAGAACCAAAAATGGAGGACGAAAAGCCGGATGAAATTACTTTATTGACTACCATTCCTGGTGAAATATCTTTAGAACCAAATAATAAACTCTGTCCAAGCTCCTGTTCTCAATGTGACGATGACGTATCAACCACTTCCTGCATCTTCGACATCAGCGATGCAGCAAACTTACTACATTCTACAAACTTATTAAATTCAGTTTTCTGAGTGAAAAATGCGAGGACACATTTCATGATTTTAAGTTTCCTTTTCGCCACTTTGGATCTAAAAAGTTAAAGTTTCAAGTATCGTGGTTACAAAAATGGGATTGGCTTTCTTATTAAAAAAAAAAAAAACTGATGCTGCATTTTTCAGATATTGTGTGGTTTATTTTGTCAAGATGGTGTCGGAAAAGGTTCTGATGGAAAAATGGGCTGTCTGGTTGCAAAACCCTTTTTTAGATGGAAGAATGCAATCGATTAACTTACTAGTCATAGTAAAGTTGAATACCACTGTGTGCATATGAATTGCTGAGAATTTTCTGAAAGTGCGCAAAGGGGAAATAATTGATGTAGATTCCCAGATAGATTCTCACAGAGAAAATCTGAAGAAAGAAAACCGACAAAGTTTTATACCTATAATTGAAACTATCATTTTCTTTGGCGAACAGGAACTTCCTCTTCGTAGACATCATGATTATGGCCCTTTGTCTTAACGAATCCTAAATCTAGGAACGGAAAATTACAAGTTTTACTAAGATTTAGAGCAAACGCCGGAGATGAGGATCTGAAAAGACATCCTCAGGAACAAAAAAAATGCTGTGTACCTTAGTCCAGATATTCAAAATGAAATAATTAGCATTTGTGGTGACATAATTTAAGAAAAAATAGCCACTCAAGTTAACCGAGATGGCTGTTTCTCAATTATATGCGATGAAACATGCGATTTTTCGGGAATTGAACAAGTTGTACTATGCATTCGCTATATTTGTGAAAATAGGATATACGAAGATTTTTTGGGGCTTGTGCCGACAACAAGCCTAACAGCTGAAGGATTGACTACTTTAATTTTAGCCGAATGCTCAAAACTTGGCTTTGATTTAGAAAAGTTCGTTGGACAAGGATATGACGGTGCGAGTTCAATGAGTGGGTGCTTCAATGGAGTACACGTATCAAGGCACGTATCAAGTGCCTTGGCACGTATCATAGACACGTATCAAGGCATCGTATCGAAAAGCTATATTTGTACATTGTGCCTCTCATAGACTCAATTTAGCTAAGTCTTCGTCCTTTTCTGAACCGCAATTCAGAAATACGTTGGGTGTTGTTAATGAATTAATCAATTTCACGCGCAATACCACTATAACGAGTGATACACTAAAAAAATTAATTACAGAACTTATATACGAGTGCAGAAGTACCCGACTTATTCAGTTTTTGCGAAACACGATTTATCGAGGGGCATGATGCTATCCTTGTCTTTATGGAACTATTAAAACCAATGAAGAACTGACCAATACTGGACGTGCTATATCTTCCAAGGCATTTGAATTCTTAGCTGCTATAAAACAAAGTTCTTTTTTTATCAGCCTTTTAACGAATGAAAAACTCTGAAAGATTCACTGTTACTTGTCTGTAGTCACTGCTACTTCACTGTCACATAGAAGATTACTTTGTTTACTTACAAAGCCCTACAAGAGATTTGAGCTCAGCATTAAATCACGCAGAAAATGCCATTAAAAGATAGCAACTCATAAGAGAAGAGCCAAACGAATATATTCTCAAAGAAATATTTGAAAAAGCACAGACATTAATGCAAGATCTATTTGGATTAAATATTGAAATTCCCCATTTAACTAAGCTGCAAACACACAGGAGTAATTATACTAACGCAGAGAGCCCTCTGGATTATTACCGTTTATCCTTATTCATTCCATCTTTGGACGCACTCATAGCACATCTAACAAAACGATTCAACAAGGAAAATACTAAAATATTATCTGCGTTAGAACTTTTACCTTCCAAACTGAAACGTTCAAGCATTCAGGAACTTCAGAATCTGGAGATTTTTTTGCAGTCAAAATTTTCAAGGACAGAACTGGAGGCTGAGTACATGTTATGGTGCGATAAATAGACCAAAGAAGAATAAAAGCTTACCAACCCCTTGGATGTGCTGTCATCGGGTGATGGTAGCTTTTATCCGATAATAAAGTATTTATTGACAATTTTAAAATACCCCCTCCCCCGGTCACTACATGCTCTGCTGAGAGAAGCATTTCATGCTTGAAAAGAATGAAGACTTATCTCAGAAATAAAATGAGTGAAGAACGTCTTGTAGGTCTGACACTTCTCGCTATTTCTCAAGATAGAGAATATGTCAACTCCGACGAAGTTATCAAAAGACTGGCAATGACAAATCGAAAAGTTTTGCTTTGACTTATCTAATAATTTATTGAAGATTATTCTTTTCGGTAAGTTTAGTGATATTTTTCCAGCATTCATATTATTTTGCATCAAATCTCACTTATTTCCTTTACTTACCAAAATAGAGCAGAATTCACAAGCATTATGCAAGTTTCTTTATATTTTCTGTTGTATTTCTTAATTTCTAGTGTCAAAACTCATTTTTTGATACAAACTACCCTACCACCCCCCGCTCATCTTAACTACATTCGAAGGAAAATTTTTGGACCCCCCCCCCCCACTCCCCGAAAGGAAATCGTGGCTACGCCACTTGTAACATGATCAGCAATGGATAAAACAACCAAAATGGGATTTTTTTGAAAAAAAAAATATATAAATTTTTAAAATATTTATTTGCTTTTATAGATTTTTGTGAAAATTGCGCAAAATATTTTTCAATAATAATGTTAAAATATTTACAGTGAATCAAACCAAATTTTGTTACATGTTACAAATGACCTCTTCACTTGAAAAACTCATTCAACCAGAATAAAATTATTTTTTTTTTAAATAGAAAGAAGTTCTCTATAATAGTCAAATTTACTGATCACTTTGTTACTGCCAAACCTATAATGTTTTACCAATACACAGATGATATAGTTTTTATTTCTATACTATTGGTAATATACTATTTCCACAACTAGAATGCTGACGAAGATTCAAGCTTTTTGAAAATTTGCGTTATGTACTAACTCGTCAACGACGGGTACTTCAGCTAGTTAATCTATAATACTTGAAATGTCTACCGCCTTACAGGTAACCCTTTCAATTGAAATAAGAGCCAAATTCATACGCCTTTCTTGTGAGATTGTCGATCTTCAGTAAATTTTAATCAAACTTAATTTTGAAAAGCTTCTTTCACCTGAAGCAACACTGATTGGTATAGTCAAAAATATTGTGAGTGCTATAGACAAATTGGGAAAATGTGTTGTTAAATCCTAACATAATGTATGATTTAAAATTTCTAATAAAAAAATCTTCAAAATTTTAGTTTGAGCAGGCTGATTAGGGTTTAAAGTATTGTTCACTCAAAGTTTTTTTTTTTTTTAAACATTCATATAAGGTTTGCATTTTTTCTACGTTGTTTGATAATCATTTCGCCGCCCCTTAAGTTTGGCCGCCCACGTGCTGTGCACCATCTTGCCCCCCCCCCGCTAGGATACACCCTGTTTGATTACATTAGTAATCCCATTAACTAATTAATTATCTCTAAAATAAATTATAAATAGTACATTTTATTTTCTCAGTCAATTAATCTAGTCTACTTTAATGTGAGGGTAAACTCCTCCCCCTAAAAAAAAAAAACCTTTCTGGGTACGTTACTGAGCTAAAGGCCCCTTGGTAACATTTTCTACAGGCCCCGCGCTGTCTTAATCCGGCACTGAGGGACGATCATACACTGCAAAGAAATCCGTCTTGTTCACTCGAAGTGAAGATGAACACTTAAATTAACAGTATAATCTGCAATTACGCTAGGTAGAAAAAACTCGATGGCAAAAAGATCGATAGGCGTTCCTGTATAAAACGCGAACCTGCACAATAGGGTGGATCGAAAAAATTTGTTTTCGAAATTCACATTGCCTGAGTCATTATATGGTGTCAAACTAGCTGAAAACAATTGTCTCCAAATTTCAGTTTAAAATGTTGACATCTTGAGGTTCCACATCTCAAGTGAATGTTTATATTGGCTTTTTTCAAATTTTTAATGATTTTTATGTAAAAAATATTTTTTTCAAACTAAAAATTTTACTAAATAATTCATTAATTTGTAAAATAATATTAAGGAATTACTTTCTCATTAATAAATTGTTTTATTGAAACGTTACTGCCAGATATCAGATCTAGAAATGGCTTTTTGTACATAAAAAAGCAAATTATACTCTAAAATCTACTAGATGGCAGCGCGTGTTCTAATCTAACTATTATATCATAACCTAATAAGGCACGTCACTTTTATTGTGTGGAATGATTCGTTTTTTGCGATTGTCTTTGTTTCAACCACTTGTTTCTACTTTGTAAGGTTGAAGCAATATGTTTTATTAATTTGAATTTATATTTGACCAAAAAATACGGAGTTTTGAATTTAAATATGACCACAACTAGAAGTGAAACGTTTTGTAGCGTTTTCGGAATTCCAGTACAATTGAAAGAGACAGTGTTACCACCAACGTATTCTGATTTAATGAAGCATTTGTTAATCACAAAAAATGACATACTGTGGAAGCAGGGGAACAAAAAGGATCCTTTTGTAATAGAGATCATCGAAATTATTTCTTTGGACGTTGAAAGAGTTTGGAAGAAAGCCTCCTTGCCTGTGGTAAGTCACTCAAGAAGTAATTCCCCTTATTAAAAATTATAATGAAAGATGCGATCACAACTTAATTCTATACAAATAACACATCATATATTTGTACACCATATACTTCGATGGAAGAAAGGACACAACTATTATGTAAGAAGGGAAGCTCTTTATAAACGACTGTATCTGTGGAAGAGCATATTGTTATGTTGTCAGAACCTGGATCTGCTCACATAGGACATGTGACTCCGCATTCAGGCTCTAGTACTGATATTACTTGCACCATCATCAACTTTGTTACACAGAAAGAGATTACACTTTCGGATCTTGTTGCCGTTGGGTTAGATGCACCTAAAGTCAACATTGGGAAGAAAAATGGCCTAGTTAGACGGCTGGAAATCTTTGTTGGCCATAAATTGCACTGGTTTGTATGCTTAATGCATACTAATGAACTACCTGTTCGCCACCTTTTTCATAAGATTGGCGGAAAGATGTCTGGTCCACACCAGTTTTCTACGATCTTTGGAAACGTATGAAACGTTTGCTGTGACAAATTTTGTTTCTATGCCTGTTGTTCTGCCTGAAATTGATAAAAAAGACCTCAGTACAGACCAAAAGTACCTCTTCGGTATTTCTAGGGCAGTATGCTCGTGACAGTGCCATCCAGATTCGGGAAACAGAAGTCCAGGAAGGATGTCTCATTCAAGCTGACTCACTACAGCGAACCGAATACTACGCCTGGACGTGTCAACTGCCGAATCAACAAAATGCTTTAAACTCCTAGTATACTATGTGATGAAAGTTTACGTGCCAATCCTGGTTTGAAATAAAAGAAATCCCAGGAGCTATTCATGGAGCACGGAATGATGAAAAGAAGTTCATTCTTCCCAGAAGATTTTAAGTCAATCATTCATGAAGTTATTCCGAGGAACTCCTATTTTGCTCATTCTGAAAATATTCTGTTGGCAATGCTGTTTGATGAATGATCCCATATTCTAGAACTTGACCTAAGAAGAATATTGAAAGCAAGAAAAACTGACTGGAAGGGAAAAATACACCAATTTGATCTTCTAAATATAAATTTCGAAGCAGAGGAATATTTTCAGATAATTTACTGGGACAATAATTTGGAACCACCAGCTACCATGAACCTCATTGACGAAGACGTAGCAAGTATGATCAGAAACGGTTCAGAATTTGAAATAGAAAAGTTCCCTTGCCATTCTCACGCAGTAGAAAGGTATGTAAGACTACTAACGCAAGCATCATTGGTAACATGTGGAGCAAAAGCTAGAGATGGATACATTCGTTTTGGAATCAAATCATGAAAGGAACTACTAAAGTTCATTATTTTGCCCGGCATGTGGACTCCAAAATTGAAGACTGATTACAGTAAAGTGTTTTATTAGTCAATAATATTCGAAAGGTAAATTTGATATCATTTCCTTTTCTGCATTAGTGTGCTTTCTAAATATTAATTGTCTTTGAAGTAATATGTAAATATTTAATAGCTATGTATTCAAAACATATCCCAAAACTTATGACGCTTGGTTTCAAGTTAGTGACTTTTTTTCTTCTTCTTCTTTTTGTTTGTTTGTTTGTTTATTAACGGCAATAAAACATTGCAGCACTGTTTCTTTTTAGTACTTTGAAGTGTTTTTGAGTCAGAAAATAAAGTTATAGTAAACAGTTAAATTAAATTTTAAAAAATTGTTATTTTTTACTTTTTACGTTAACATTCCTTTCTTTGAGGCCAGTGTGGAACCTGAAAACAATCAACGAATGGACTGCAAGTCAGATAAAAATCACACTTTTACGACCGTTTCTTTTCTATACTTAATAACACATTATAAATAGCATTTCACACAGCAAAATCTACAACTTGTTCCTTTACTTTTCATGCACATATATGCGTAAACTTGGTTATCAAAAATGATAAAATATAGTTACAAAACAATTAACGCACTGTGTGTTCAGAGGCACAATCCCCAAAGAGAAAGTGTTTACCCGAATCGTCAACGCAGCTAAACTCACTGTTGCTAACTCACTCACTATTGACTGCTAACATTGGAAGATGCATTGGAGGGGGGGGGATATGTCACGAGGTCAAATTTTGCCATTAAGCTATTACATATGTGAGAGATAAACGGAATTCGAAAGACATTGCGAGAACATGCTCAAGCGTTCATCTGCACACAGAGAAGGAAAAAGGAAAACTAGACACTACGGTCTAGGAACAGTGCAGTACTGTGAGTTGGTTTTTTTTTATGAATTTTTTATGAATAAGTGCGAAAAACGGATTGGAAGAAAATAAAAAAATCTATAATAGATAGCAGCTGCACATTTGATTAGCATATCTGAAGGCAGGTTATCGAAATGGTTTAAAAGTACATAATTGCCTTACAAAAGAAATGGCTTGAAAGCTTTAAAAAACCGTTACTGTTAAAAACTCATAATTAAATAAATTTTAGAATAGACTATTAGTTTAAATTTAGACAAAAGTAATTAACATTTGTATTAATAATTTTCCATAAAAAATATGCACGTTGTGTCAACGTGACAGTCCCCTTTACTACCCTCCATATTTTTTACTTATCAGAACCACCCTGAAATATTGCTTAAGGATACATTTTCAAACAGAAAACGGAATAGTAACAATGAGTCAACAAAGTTACATTAGGGAACTTCTAGATCGATTTCGTATGAGAGAAGATAAACCTGTAAATAGTCCTATGGATATTAATATTAAACTACAAAAAGTTGATAAATGTTTTGGCGGAGAATTTCCCTGTCGTAAAGTAGTTGGAAGTTTAATGTATCTTGCAACTTCCACTTAGACCTGACATTACAAATCCAGTAACCCAACGAAGTCATTTTTTAAATTGTTTTGACAAAACTCGTTGACTTTGGCTAAACGTGTATTGAGGTAGCTAAAGAAAACAATCAGTTTTGGACTGATATTTAAGCATAGAAATAAACTATTATTTGGCTATATCGATGCTGATTGGGGAAACTGTCCTAACGATCGTAAATCACTTACAGGTTACTGTTCAACCGCCTCTCTTAACCACCGCAGCCAAAAATATGGCTTTGAAATTTGCTTCGAAAGAAAGTATTTATCATTTAAAATTATGTAATAAGTTGTACGGTTGTAATACCAAATAAGTCCGTATATTAACATACAACAAAGGGTCTATAAAATTAGCCGAAAACCCATTTTTTCACAAACGCACTAAACAAATCGATATCAAACATCATTTTGTTACAGATGCACTAAAAAATGGACAAATTTCTGTAGATTTTTATTCCCACTGTAAACATGGGAGCCGATGTGTTGACCTAAGCTTTAACTCCTGTGAAGCACTACTAATGTTTGAAAATGCTTGGTGTTGGGGGTATGAAGAATTACCTTCCGTTAAAAGGAGTCGACAATGAGGGGGAGTGTTGTGTATTAAATTCTTTATTTTAACTATACAGTGTCCTATTCAACTGAATTTAGTATCCCTCAACTCAAATATGTTTTTCATACGTAACTGGTCGACTATAGCGCTGCTCGCGCACATATTTTTTTACGTATGTACTCTTCCTGATGTTACTTGTTCAGTTATGTTATTGCCCTGTGGATGTCATAGAAGAGCAATATACATAGTTGCATTTTTTAATGATAAGAGTGAACAAGTTAAACCTGGGTTCATTTGTTAAATAAACTTGGAATGTGTTTGTGGAATATGAGTATCATCAGTGAAGGAGTATTTCCCTGTTCTGAACCTCTCTTCAATCTACAGATCAATTCAGCGGGAGGAATGTTGTCTTACAGATTGAACAAGCAGAGTCACTAGAAACTATAAAATGGTTTTTCTTATCCTGTACTTATGAACTATTATTTAATCGGGAGATCAGATTACTGCCAAGCGACCTTTCGAGTCCAGTTTTAATACATGTTGTCAAACTAAAATCTGTGAGGTATAGTACAAAAACTGTCCCTTGTGGCGGAGGCAGTGGCAGGTCCAGAGAAAGTGTTAGCATGAACACCCAAAAAACATTGCTTTAGGGAACAATCCGATTTATTGTACATTTTCAATAGATAAAATAAGCTGCTTTATGAAATTCGACCTCTTCCAGTTCTTTTTATTAAACTAGCCTCGGTACGTTTTATTTGCACCAAAGGATAATTTAATTTATATTTTTAATTAGCGACTCCCAAAATAAATTTCTGTATCTGCTACTGGGTGCATTAATTGGGGATACAAGGGAAGGGGGTGAAATCAGTTTAAGTAAAAGTTTTTAAGTTTTTTTTTTTTTTTTTTTTTTTTTTTTTTTAACAGTGGACGAGGCATTCCATTTTCTTAAGCTAAAACACTATAGAAGGTAAGTGAGTATCAAAAACATAAATTTTAAGTATCATTTATTCCTACTTTTGTCAGTTTTAAACAGTTTAGTTTAAAAACTCTATTTCTAGGCCAAGATCGGTTCTATTCTTTGGCACAGTACCTTTCCGATACCGCATGCTAACCCTCCCTTAGGTTCTGCATGTCATTTAAAAACGCATTTGATAAATGTTTTGGAAAGAGCAAAGTTGAAATGGTGTGCTAATGTCGGGGACATTTCACATTTTTAAAAAACATAGCATATAACGTTTTATTAGAAATCTGTACGGTATTCACAATTGAAGCATTTGAAAGTCGAACACAAACAATTTTGTGCTAAGCGTTGCCTTATATGTTTGCGATGTGTTGGGAAGATTTGCAGTATAATTGCAAAATGTGAATGGGTGGTTTAGATCTACGACTAACACAGTTTCAAAAATTGTGAAAATATGCTCCATATTTCAGAAATAAAATTAAAATTGCTTCTTTCAAAATTCAGTGAAAAACTTTTCTTTCTTCGTGTTTCTTAACTCAACTGTCAATGTTTCAAATACACACATATGCATGTTATACATAAAACAGCTCCCATTGAAAGGAGTGCCCATTATTATGTCGTCAAGTAAATTTTCCTCTGTGTTATTAGACGCATAAAAGTGGCTGAGAGTAATCGCATGCTGCTATTGTGTATTCATTTAAGTACCCACAAACATAAAGAGCGTTTCTAAATCCGAAGGGCTTTACCAATTTTTAGTATAAATCTTGCTTATTTAGCATCTAATTCGTCTTTAAATAGCTCATAAGGAGGCATTGAAATGTAACACACTAAGCAGATATAGAAAAATGAGCAAAGTAGGGGAAAAGGTTTTGTGTTGGAGAAACAGATCTATCACTTTCTCCTAGTAATGAACATCTCCATCAAGTTCCGATGTTGCAAACAGCAGCACTTAATTGCATAGCTAGGGCATCCCTAACTTTAGAAAACTAAGAAACTCGTTTCTCCTAATGTCAAGTTGCAAATTATGCTGTCAGGCTCGCCTAAGTAAAACCGAATTCCACAATCTTTTGGCCGAAACTCTGTCGTATGACTGTCACATTTAGGTATCCGTGACTTCCTCTTTCCACTTCGATCCTCCCTCCCACATATCAGCGTTGGCACCCATCCAGCAAAGACATGGCGAAAAAAAATTTCTTGTGCTTATTAAATAAAATATATTCATTTGATGCTGAAGTCTTAAAAAGTAAACCTTGCCATCATGAGGATGGAAGTCAGAAATGTAATATATGAACAAAGAAATAATATGCAGTCATTTCTAAATTGCATTTTAAAAGAGTGACAAAAAGATTTTTTCGTTACGGTCTTCCGCATGTTCGTCATTTTAAACTGTCTGAAGTTGATCTCTGATCAAAGGCTCTTAAGGGGACATACGCTGGAAGCAAAGGGAATTGAGGGTTCCCAGGTTAACCTTCGTGCAGGGGCGTAGCCAGAGGGGCAAGGGGGGATTCTGGGGGGACTGCAGCACCGAAATGGGCCCTTTACTTAGCTTACACTTTGATAATTAGCTTAAAATTGAACTTTAGCTTACAATTCGATACCTGAAATAAAATCCTGACAACGCCACTGACTACGGGAAACACATTCTATCGTCCTACGTCTACAATTTTTGTTGTTTTAAATCAGTTTTTTCCCTGGCCAAAATGTTAATGCGATACAGATTATCTAATTTCTAGAGATTTAATATCAGTTCTATTAATATTTTTAATATTCAATTAAAGTTCGAAAAAACAGATTTTTCGTGTTTGAACAGCCGTAAAATACTGAAATACTGTTGATTAAGATAAAAGAATTTCGTAAACGCAATATTCATGCTCAAAGTGTTTACTGATTTCTCAATAAAGACAAAAATATTTGATGAAACATAAATTAGCGAAAAGGAAAACTATCGAGTCTACATTTCTTTGAAAATTCTTCGCCGTAGTAGAGCGCCACCTGGCTAGGTGAACAATCTAGAGGATGGCCAGGGAATACTGAGGGAGAACGATAAATTGCTGGCCCCGGGCAAATAGGGGTTATTCTTGTGAGAGGGAGGCTATTCTACTGTGGGTTGGAGCGTCTGTGCTACAGATAATCAGAAATGTGAAACCAAAATTTTTATTCTCAAAAGTGTGTGAAGAGTCAAGAGAATATTTGTCGCACGAGCATTTTTCGGAAACTAACAGAGTTTTTGTAGAAAAAATTAAGTTGCTTTGTAATAACTTTTACTCATCGAAACACAGTTACTGCTTCTTTACATTTTAAAATACAACTATCAATCTTCTTTATTCTTGTATAGCTACCAGACAAATGGTTTGATGTTGAAACGTAAATTGCCTTCAAATGAGAGAAAAATTGAAAGGTGGGGAGGAATAGTTTTCTAAAGAGAAATCATATGCAATAAAAATATTTTTAAAAAGTTATTTTAGTTATTGGGCAGCCCAGTAGATTTCAGATTGTTTTCTTTTCTTTTCTAGAGGATGATTTAAATACTATACACAATACATCAAAATATTATTTTATCTATAGGGGAAACAAACCATTGTTCCCTTTTAATTAATTATTATTATTACATATTCTTTATTTATAGCGGGGGAGGGTCTAGAACTGACACTAGAACATAACCGTAGCCCCCCCCCCCAAAAAAAAATCGATACGTAACATCCGTTACTTAAAATTGAAATATTGAGTTATTGAAGTGTCTGTTCTATCTGAATTTCTATTAAAAAAAGCGATTTTAAGTTTTTTTTAAAGAATTTTTTAAGAACATTTTTTAAGAACAAGAATTTTAAATATACATCTGCATAAAGAAATTGACAAAAATACATAACATATGGACGTTGTCAAACCAATATCTGCTATGTGCAAAGAGTTTATTTATTATTACCAGTGTTTGCAAGCAGTTATTAGTGAACAATATTCTGGGTGATTCACATGGCACATTTTTTTAACGATATCACAGTTCACGGTATAATGCTTAGAGTCACATAGAAGTCTTTTTATAAGACAATTTGGTTAGTTAACTCCCAAGCAGCACAAGAATGTTCTGTGAACGTCTAATAACGTTCAAAATAGTAAGAAAAGCGTTCAGGTAAAGTTTGTACGTTCTGTATAACGTTCTAAAATTGTACTAAGCTATCTTTTGCCAAAAACTGTGAATAACTAACATATTATTGGACGTGCAACAGGGGTTTTAATGATGCCGTTCTAAAGCAATGCCTAATAACTCGTTCTATTTAACGTGCAGCAGAAGGCAGAAGTGCTGGTATTACCGTTCAAAAGCTATGCCTAATAACACGTTTTATTCGACGTATAACAGAAGTGCTCTTGATACCGTTCAAAAGTTATGCCTGATAATCCGTCCTACTTGACGTGCATCAGAGTGCTGGTGAAACAGTTCAAAAGCAGTGCTCATAAATCGTCATACTCAACGCATAACAAAAATACTGGTGGTGGTAAGTTTAAAAGCAATGTTTAAAACACGTTCTTAATTCTTGAACGTCGGAATGAGTCGTTCACTTGGCGTCTAATAAAGTTTTACAGACGCCTGTTTGGCAACATCCCGGTGTTGAGTTGCGCAAGGCAGACAAGCGGAAATATCATTTTCCATTCCTCGTGATATTGCTGTTGGTCGTATTTGTTTTTTGTTTTTACATTTGTTTTTTGTTAAATACAACTTGTTTGCTGCTTAATTTGGAAAGTCACATAACAAATAATTTATCATCAGTCATAAATATACTTGACCATAGAATTAAAAAAAAAAGATTCTATGTTTCCAAATATAGAAATTCTTCAAAATAAAATACAAATATACTACAAAATTGATTTCAAATCAGTCGTTTGTCTCGATTTTGGCCAATATTGCCCAACATGACTGTTGCGATATTGAAAGTTTTCAAACGTGTGCTGATTTTAAGTTTATATTATGATTATTTCCCTAGTAGTAGAGTCTATAAATCACACATAACATATTTTTGGTAGTAATTTAATTTGGATTCATCCTATGGAAAAATAAAAGATGTTGATCGGTGTGAGGAATACTGATCAATCTCACCAAAAAACGGCGTGACAACCACAACAGTCACTTCAAACTTAAGTCGTTTCCCCTCCAGTCAGATTTGCACTGTGGTTAGTACGCTTGCTTCGCCAACCTTAGGTCCCGAGATCGATCGCGGACGCTAGACGGACGCAGATTAAAAAAAGTGTGTGCTTGTAATCTTTACGCGCGGTTGAAGTAAAACTTCTTTGATGTTTACGACACGTATCACTGAAATGATTAAACTTTAACTCAAAATAAATATCATATTATAATTTAATTATATTTATTATTCATGTACTTACAAAGATTATATTCATGTTATTCATTGGAAATAGGTACTTGAATGTCATCATATTTTTTTATGTATGAAATTATAGGTTTGTGGTAAATATAATGTGAAACATAAATTTTACTCTCTAAATTTGCTAATTTTCTTGAAAATACAGCAGCTATACACTGTACCGTACACTGTTGTTGTATACACTGTTGTTGTACCGAAACGCGTTATTGATTGAAGTCGAGAAATATTCATAGTTAGATCAAATTTTTCTTTAAAAAAATTAACTAACGGCTGAGATTTTTGAGAGCGAAAATTAACATTAAAATCTCCAATAAGTATCATCGGTAATTCATGATAATTACTTAGAATCCAGGAAGTGTCCATGTTATTGTATTATTCTTTAACTGTTTTCTTATACCATTGTTCCGTCTGGAGGTTGGGTTTGAATGGGGGGAATGTCCATATACTTTAACTGTGTTCTTTAACTGATGTTTTCCTCTGTTTGTTGGGTTCGAATGCAGGTAGTGTAAATTTTTTTTTTGTGTGTGTGTGTTTTTCTATCACAGTATTCTTAAGCGTTGATTTCGTCTGCTGGTAGGTTTCGAATTATTATTCTGTATCCGTGTTTTAAACTGCAGGTTCTGTCTATTGTTTGGGATTGATTGCAGCCAGGGTCCGTTTCTTTGTTGTGTTCCATCCCCGTGTTAAACCATTGCTTGCTCCGTCTTGAGGTTGGGTTAGAATCCACGGAGTGGCCATTTGTTATTCTTTTATTTTGTTCTTAAACAGCTTGCAGCCAGTGTTTGTTTCTTTGTAGTGTTACATACCCGTTTCTTAAACCGTTGTATATATATCAATATAAATATATATATCATTACTATATATAAATATATATATCATTACAATATATATATCATTATAAATATTGCGTTCACATAAACTACATTCTTCTAAATTTACTAACATTTCTTAAAATACAGCTTTTGGGCAAAATGATAACAGACATGACATACATAATATTTAGGAGTTTAATAGAGTTTAATGGCCTAACGGCCAATTTAGCTGGCATTTGACAAACAATAATATCACTTCGCTTCGAAACTATTGCCTATATTCATTACGCAATAGTATTCTAAGACAATTATGCAATTAAAACACATCTGAAGCCAGTAATTACTATATATCACGTTCATAAGTCTATGTATTTAATTTTTTGAAGTTCTGCTAATTCAACGATCTCCATTTACTTCGCCTCGATGGAAATATAAACAACCTGAGATGCGCAGCTACCCAGTGTGCGTAGCGCCATCTGTTTGCAACAACGGCGTTATCCAACTTTCTAAGACAAGTGTCCCCTCCTATAAATTTACCTTCGTGGGATCGAAGTTTGATCTCCAACAGTGTTCTTAAACGAAAATTTCCTTCTGCTGTTTAGGTTCGTTTGCAGCCACTGTCCCTTTAATTGTGGTGTTCCATCCCCTTGTTCTGTCTGGAAGTTGGGTTAGAATCCAGGAAAAGTGTTCTTAAATTGCCGTTTCCATCCATCTACTGTTCCGGTTCGATTACAGGCAGGTCCCATTTCTTTGTGATTTTCCAAAACCATGTATTGTATATTATTCATCTAAAAATAAGGATTATCGAGAACTTCCTGTGACGTTGGGATTACATGTAAAATATTATGTTGGATGCAGTGGCGTAGCGAAGGGGGGGGATTAGGGGGGTCATACCCCCCATGAGGAATTTTTTGCCATACAAAATGTACATTCTTCACTACATTATCACACACACGTATACATATATATGAGTTGCAGTAGTCGCAACCCCCCCATGAAAAATTTCTGGCTACGCCCTCGGTTGGATGTACCTTCAAAACGCTTATTGATGTCTCAAAGATATGGCTCTTGACTGCTTTTCTCGCCGTTTCTTTCCCTAAGAGGTTCCGCGTATTTTTACACGATGATTCGGGGAACGGCGAAAGCAGGTCGAAAAGGTAGGTTTTTCAGAGGTTCATCTTTTTCGGAGCGCGCTTGGCGTGGAGTATGACATATACGCCACTTCCTTTACTGAGCGTTACTTCCATCAGAAAAAAAATAAAATTGAGTTACTCCCTAGTCGCCACTAAAGAAGTTTTACTTCAATAACTTGAGGTTTCAGCGTAGAGGGGAGAATGCGTGGAAAAATAAAATATATGGGGCGAGACCGGCGCCCCATGTATTTAGGAATATTTTTTTAGGAAATTTTTTTAGAGTGTAGTAATTTTGAATCAAGCTTGCTATGTCAAGCTTAATGCAAGTTGGGCAAGTGTAAACGTGAGCACTTGATTCCAGCTTGCATTAAGCTTACACGCTTGAAATAATCACGCTTAATGCAAGTTTATTGACTTGATAAATCAAGCTTACTGCAAGATTGATGCAAATTCGCTGTGCTATCTGGGCGAGAAAACATAATTTAAATACAGTGTGAACGTCCTACCGAAACATTTAATGGTTCTAGATGAGTTCGGGTAGTACATAATTTGAACCGGTTTTCTACGTTTTAAACACGTCGGCTGCCCGGACACATAGACTTAGTAGAGCGGTTTTTTTTGTTTACGTACCGTGAACGTTTAAACTAAACGTTCACAGCTCGTACTTGGGACGTAAGTGTGCTGCTGGGGCTAGTCATAATAGTCAAAATGTCGAAATCTCCAAAAAGAGTGCACAAAGCAAATATTCATTTGACAAAGACGATTATATGTTTTAGTAAATTGAAAAACGAAAAAAAAAACCCCCAAAAAAACTGACTTTAATTGTTTCGTCATTGTTCGTATTATAAATAAGCATCTGTTCCACAAGTGAAGATTTAAGAAAATTGCGTGAAACATAAAATCACTTCTTTTGTTACTTACTAATTACTTGGGTAATGCAATTACTTACTTTTGTTACTTACTTTTGTTACTTGGGTAATGCAATATTCCCATACAGCACAACCTAAAAAAGCTTACACGTATTCGAAACAACAACAAGCAAGAAAAGTGGGCACTTATTCAGAGCCTGATTACCGAATAGACCCATAAAGCCTGGGCCTATTCTAAAAAAAAGCCTAGGGGTCCTCAAAACTACAATATTAATTATTTATACTTGTGAAATGAGATAGGAGTGGGTGGTAGGGGGGCCTCGAAGTGAAAGGGGGCCCATAGTATCAGAAAGTGTTAATCAGGCCCTGCACTTATTTGAAGGGTAAAAAAAAAACTGAATAAACTATTTTCTCGTCTGGTGCGTGCTTTCTTGCTTGATAATATTTTTCACGTTTACAGCACGATTCTGTTATTTGTGTCCACAATCGTAACAATATCCATTTGCTCCATCTTCAGCTCAAAAACTCGTCTAACTTGCAAAAATTTACGAAACCTTACTTCTAAAAATGTAAGATACTTAAAAATAATGTATTATTAAAATGAAAAAAAAAAAAATCCACTGATACTCGACCCACGAGTAGAAGTCTGCGCCGCACGGAAATTCACGGCGGCGGCGTAACGACCTCAGAAAACTGGCGAATGTGCGCTGTGGCGTGGGAAAATTTTTGAAATGTAGCATAATGAAAATGGGTGTATGCGTACAAACACACGCACACATATCCTATTATATAGTTACGCTTATCTCTGACTCAGTGATTCACTGACCCTCTAACAATTCCGGACAACCACTCAAAGGCAAAACTTTTACCACCATTACTCTTAGAAAATCCAAAAGTTCAAAAATGCTAAAAATCACAAAAGCGAAATAACATCTACACTGTTTGTACGATCCGCTTCAAGTTTATCATAATTATGTACAAAAATGTAGAAAGCAATCTGCACTACTTTAAAAATCTGAAAATCCGTACATTCCCTCATTTTTAAGCGATTTTTTGCTGTTTTCAGCTCCATTTTATTTCCGAGAATAAAAGAAGTGAATCATATGCGTTACAAAATTAGCTGTTTCATGTGACAATGACGTCATACTGAAATAACGGTTATCAGGCTTTGAAGGGTTTGGGTATAAAATTGTTTTCCCAGATAACATAGTTTAACTCTTTTTCATTAGAAATAATCGTCTGCTTGAAGCATTGATATAAGAGGGGTTGTATACAAAACGAAATCCGTCGAAATGCAAAAAGTTTCCAGAAGAGCATGAATATAAACCTGCATGATATATATTAAATATTGAATATGAAGTTATTTTAGATCGACGGAGTACTTGTGGGAGCAACAATTGTGGACTTGTCCAGAACAGAAATTCCAGTTAGAGTAGCAAATGTGACGGACAAGTCGAAGGAGATAAAGAAAAATGAAGTGTTGGAGACATGCACTCCTCTTACCTGCATTGATGAGAACATCAGCCAAACGACAGCTAAATCATCTGAGTGTCTGAAGAAGGAATTACTACAAATCGTGGAGTTAACGACAGAACACAGAAGGGCTGCGGACAAAGTGATAAGTGAATTTGAAGACCTCTTCTCTCGTACTGCCGGTGACTTTGGTCAAACGAAGTTAACTCAACACAGGATAGATACAGGCAGCCATTCTCCCATCAAGCAACATCCTAGGCGGCTGCCGTTTGCTAAGCAAGAAGAGGTGGGCAGACTTTTAGAGGAGATGCAGCGTGATGACGTCATCGAGGCATCGACTAGTCCCTGGGCCTCGCCAATTGTTTTGGTCCGGAAGAAGAATGGTTCCACCCGGTTCTGCGTTGACTACAGATGTTTGAATGACACTACCAAGAAAGACAGCTACCCTCTTCCCAGGATTGACGACACATTGGACACTTTATCGGGAAATGAATGGTTCTCCACTCTGGATCGCAAGAGAGGCTACTGGCAAGTAGAAATTCATCCAGATGACCGTGGAAAGACTGCGTTCACCACGGGACAAGGATTGTGGCAGTTCAAAGTTATGCCTTTTGGACTCTGCAACGCACCGGCTACGTTCGAACGCCTATTGGACACAGTGTTGAGAGGACTTTCCTACGAAGCATGTCTCGTTTATTTGGACGATATCATTATCATCGGAAAGACTTTCGAAGGACATCTCGAGAACATCCGAAAGGTGTTGCAGAAATTACAGGAGGCGAACCTGAAACTGAGTCCATCTAAGTGCAACTTGTTTCGCCGGGACGTACGTTATCTCGGGCACATAAAATCCGCCCACGGAGAGTCCGAAGCGATCCCGAAAAGACGTCCGCAGTCCAGAACTGGAGTCGTCTTGAGAATATCCATGACTTAAGAAGTTTTCTCGGTCTGTGTACTTACTATCGAAAATTCGTGAAGGGTTTTTCTCAAATTGCAAGACCACTTCACAAATTCACCGAGACTGGACAAAAATTTCTTTGGACTTCAGAATGTGAGGATGCATTCAACGAACTGAAGACGGCTTTAACATCTGCGCCGATCTTGTCGTATCCTCACCCTTTCAAGCCATTTATCCTGGGCACAGACGCAAGTAAGGAGAGTGTCGGAGCAGTTTTGTCCCAGGAGATAGATAGCCAAGAACACGTCATTGCTTACTGGAGCAAGTGCCTTTCGAAGGCAGAACGTAACTATTGTGTTACAAGAAAGGAACTTCTTGCTATCGTCAAGGCCGTAGAACATTTCCATCATTACCTGTATGGCCGAATGTTCTTGCTCCGAACGGACCAAGCCTCTTTAACCTGGCTTCTAAATTTCAAGAATCCAGAGGGCCAGATAGCCAGGTGGATACAGAGATTACTAAAATATGACATCGAGAAACGTCATCGGAAAGGAGCATCTCATGGAAATGCAGATGCTTTGTCGAGAAGGCACTGCATAGACAGTTGTCGCTATTGCTCCAGGGCAGAGAAAAAACATCTGAAACATCCCCGTTGTCCGCCAAGCTACATCATCGACACCATTTCAAGATCCCTGGAATGACGAAAATGTTCGGGCGGACTAATTAGCAGATAGCGACATCAAACCAATTGTGGAAAAATCCGGCGATAAGCCCAGCTGGAAAGAAATATCTTCTTGTAGTCCGGTAACGAAACAATACTGGGCTTTGTGGGATTCGCTTCGCCTGAGAAATTGAGTCCTGCATCGTAAATGGGAGTCGGAAGACGGCAAGATGCTCCGATGGCAGTTAGTACTACCTCGTTCGAGGATTCCGAAGGTTCGAGAAGAGCTTCATAATGGCTTAACTGGGGGCCATTTTGGCATAATGAAGACCCTGCAGAAAGTTTGCGAGCGCTTCTACTGGGCTAGGTCTCGAGGCGATGTCGAAAAGTGGTGTCAAGCTTCTGACGCCTGTGCCGCCCGTAAAGGCGCGAAGAAACGAAGCCGTGGAAAAAAACATCGTTATAATGTAGGAGCGCCTTTTGATAGAATATTCTTCGACATCCTGGGACCTCTTCCGCGAACTTCAGATGGCAAGAAATACATCCTAGTTATCATTGACTATTTCATTAAATGGCCCGAAGTGTTTCCTATTCCCGATCAAGAAGCTACGACCGTAGCAGAGGTACTGGTGCAAGGATGGATTTCCAGATATGGAACCCTCTGTAACTTCATTCCGACCAAGGAACGAACTTTACTTCTGCAGTTATTAAAGGACTGTGTCAACTTCTCGGAATCGACAAAACCCAGACTACGCCTTCACACCCACATTCCGACGGCATGGTGGAGAGGTTTTTTTGAGCACAATTTTGAACAACCTCTCTATCCTGGTGTCTAGAAATCAAGAGGACTGGGACAGGAAACTCCCCCTCTTCCTGCTGGCCTATAGAAGTGCCGTCCATTAAACTACCGGATTTACACCTTCCCAGATGCTATTCGGAAGAGATCTTCGTCTTCCCGCCGATCTAGTGTTTGGCCGCCCTCCAGATGCGCCGTCATCGCAAGAGGAGTACATGGAAAATCTCCGGGCACGGTTTGAAGACGTGCATAATTTTGCTCGGGAGCGGATGAACCTGAACACGGAGAAGATGAAAACTCGCTACGACACAAAGGCTACGTGACACGAGTTCCACGTAGGTGACAAAGTTTGGCTACTCGACGGAAAGGCCTGTCTCCCAAGCTGCAATCGCCGTGGGACGGTCCTTACACAGTCCTAAACAGACTGAATGACGTCATCGTACGGATTCGTAAGTCACCTAACTCGAAGCCAAGAGTTGTACATTACGATCGGCTAGCCATCTACCGCGGTTGTAATTAGCTATTTGAATATCAGATCATGGTAACTTTGGCGTAATTCCTCCTTTCTTTCAGCTCTCATTTGTTTCTTGTCTTTCTCTTCTCTTCCTCTTTCTTCAACTCTCTTTCACTAGCTACTTACGCCATGTTTAGTGTACATATTTGTAATATATTGGTTTTTATTAATGTGTATTTGTTAATTACATTTATTACTTATTAGTGTAATTGTTTATTATGTCTATTATTTATTTATTATAGTGTATTTGCTTACTGTGTTTATTGATTATTTCCTTAAATTATGTTGTTAAGATTTGGTTAAAGGTTAGACACGTTATATATTTGTGTGACCTCCTGACTGGGACTGTACTGCCCGGGACGTGCAGTCCTTGGGAAGGGGGCAATGTTACGAATTTTCGGGGCAACCCGCTGCTCTGGGGCTTAAAATAGTTTAAAATTCGTATTCTACGTTTCAAATAGTTACATTTTGCTTTTTGTTGCATCAAAATCGGCCAACTAGAACCGGAGATATGGAGGTTTCGGTTTTCCCCTTGTTTTTCTATGGGCTTACAGAAATCTCGAGAAATATTAGTTCTAGGGCTTCGATCGCTTCACATTTGGGGACTTATTTTTGGCGCCAAATTTGGCGATATTTCGCCAAAAGTCGCCGAGATTGTCGACTTTTTGGTAATTTGGCGTGATTTTCCCAATGGGGCCTGGAAGGTGTTTTTCTTGCATTAAAAACGCATAATAACCTAACATTTCTCTTCTATGACGTAATCAAAATTCACGCTTTATGAAGAATCCTCGAGAAACAGACTTTAATGGAAACTGCTCGCAGCTTCTGCCTCGGCCATATATAGAACCGCGCGCTGCCCCGATAGCTCAGTGTGAGTTGAGCTCCGAGAGAGAGTACGCTTGCTTTGTGAATTGATAGTGCTATAGAAGCTGTGTTTTGGCTTGCCATCCGAAGCTGTTTTTAGATTGCTGTGTGCAAATTCTTCATTGATTGTGTATGATACCCCATGAATATTTTCACTGACTTTTTGCCTGTGAAAGTGACTTATTTTGTGTGAGAAATACAGCATTTGTGAGATCTTCAGATCTTCGCGGACTGCCAAAAGCACATTTCTGTTTAATTGTGCTTATGAATTTTGTACAGCTGATTGTTAAACGAAGTTCTAGAAGCAATAAAGTTGTGTTCCATCCTGACCAGTGGACTTTTTACTGCAACTGTCTACACCGACTGGAGTTTAGAATGACGAACCCAGAAACAAGCAGAGTAGCTCCGCAACAATATATATACAGTGGAACCTGCTGAAGTGACCACCTTCGTAAAGAGACCACCTTGTAAAGAAGGTTATTAGGATGGGTTGTTTTAAAATTACTTAGTTGCGTTGTGACATGAATAAACCAGGTACGATATACACTTAGTTGCAATATAAGAAAGAGGCTTTAAATACTTGAAACTATTTTATTAAACATATACTGTTGAAACATTATTATAACGGGCGGTGGTGGCTCAGCGAAAATAAAAATACGTCCTACATGGACAGTGAAATTAAGGTTGAATCATTTAAAAATTACGCCAGCACAGAATTACACATTGGCGAGAACAATAACTTGGCTGAGATTAATAGCGCCAATTCCAGAGCAACCCTAACAGTTAATCCAATAAAATTACAATGACGTAATCGCGAGCAAATAATTTTAAAGTCGTCGCAGGGGAACAACAAAATAACTTACGCCAGCAGGATGAGAAGAGGAAACTCAAAAAGACCGTTGATTTTGCAAACGGACGCAATAAAATCTATTTTTAACACAACGACGCAAGAATGAAGAGACAAAAAGAAAAAGAGTAGTGCATACGGGAAAAGCGAAAATACAGATTTAAAAACCGAAATGGCTATAAAATGAAAAACAGAAGTGATTTAGAATTCTTGAATTTTGGATAGATTACATTAAAGAAAGCCAAAGTAAATGATTATTAAATTAGATATGTGATCTTCATCACATATATACTCCCCTCAACCAGAAAAAAAATTTTGAAGAAATTTTTTTTTTTATTAGTTACAATTAATGTCTTTAAAAAATTTTTAATTAAATGCTCTGTTTGGCTGGCATAAACAATTAAAAAAATCTTAAACATATTCAGACAAAATTATACAATTGCAAAATTACTGCTGACCACCACCTAATAAATGTTTAGAGAAGAAAAAAAAAATGTCTTGACACAATAATAATAATAACTGCTAGCAAAACAAAAGTAAATGTCGACAAATAAAAAGGGAGCATTTAGCTCACAATACAAAGGGGCATTTTAGCTCATCCTTTCTTTCAAACAAGGGGCATTTTAGCACACCCTTTTTTTAAATAAGGGGCATTTCAGCACACCCCCCCCCTTTTTTTTTAATTGAGCATTTCAAGCTCATGTGCACATCAAAGATATACTGCTTAAACTTGCAGTGAGTACTCAAAATTATAATTATAAACCAGCGCTGTTGAATAGTTTGCATATATATATATATCAATAAGGCCTTTAAATATCAGAATTGTGCATCAAAAATACTTCACTCAATTGACAAAATAAAACAATATATTTAAATTATAATATGATACTCAAAAAAAATTTTTTTTTTGTTTGATGGTAATTTTTCACACAGTTCTGTACCATCAGAATTGTAATAATGTTGTAAATAGTACATGACATAACAGTATCTTGACATACATATCTGTATATCAAAAGAAAAATAAGCACATCCAATTGAAAAAATTATACTTGCACAAAATGACAAGGAAAAAAAAAATTAAGGAAATTGAATATCAATCTGTACAATACAATCAACGAACATCCATCTAAGTACAATTAAAAAAGATCTCAGTAAAAGGTTTAAGTGTTATAGGACACTCACATAGTTATTTATTTTAAATTTTCAAGTTAGAGATAATACTAAATGAATCATTTAATTTTATTATTAATTATTATTTTATGACTGTGTAATTATTTACTTTAGAAGTCATCATTTAATAAGTATTAAGTTTTAAGAACATTATTGAAGAAATGATATATTGACAGACACAGCATGGAATCCAAATACACAAGTGAAAACTGCTGGACCAGCCAGGCAGTACACAAAAGCAATTATACCTCCAAGCTTGTGGGTACCACACAAACAAGGAAACAAGCATTCAACACATGCACACAGCAATATATCCGTGAATGTCAAATAAACAAGTTATTAATTATGTGGAGGTAATAGAAAAAAATTAAGTGATAAAAGAATGAAATTAGTTATCTTGCAAGTCTTGAAAATGTAGGTTTAAAGTTGGTAACAAGTACGTAAAATATTAGTTATAGCTTAAAAAGAAAATTGAAGGCAATTGTGGTCATACGGTAAAAATAACAAAATTAATGATTTTTTTTTGTTTGTTTGTTCAAGAAAGGAATGTTGTTGTGTCACTTACTAACACACTAAGATTTTCAAAAGTGACAAAATTGGGAAAGAATAGCACACAAAAGTACAAATAAAAATACACTAAAATGCAATTACTGAACTATACAATATACTGATACTCTGAAATTATATACCATCAAATTTCACTTATTAAAGTCTTGAGTTAATCTGATCACTACATATGTATTTTATTATGAGCCTAACTAAACAAACAATATTTCACAAAATAATCACTAAGATAAGAATAAACATAATTCAAATAATAAATTAATTATAAGCACTCTGAAAATGTAAATCAATGTAATTTTTTTTTTTATAACTCAGTGAGTACTTGATACCTTAAAGTTGTATTAATTTATAGTAAGGTACAGAAGAGATTTAAATATCTCATAGTATAGAAAAAAAATTTCAAAATAAAATGTTATGTTTGTGTATGTGAACACAAAAGAGTGACAAAACATATACAATGTGTTTAAAATATTTTTGAAATGCACTACTGTACACCATAGTGAAAATGTGGGAGAAAAAATGTAACAAATATTCAAAAAATTTGTGTGTAGCAAAATGTGGAAGGACAAGCACAATGAACTCAATGATCAGAACATCAGTGTGAACATGTTTGTGAGTGTGAACATATAAGACATAAACACAAGTGTGATGGGAAAAAAAAACAAGTGTGAAAAGGTTGACAGTCAGCAAGTGTAAGCAATGTAAATAAAAAACAACATGAAAAATGCAAGTAAATGTGAAAAAGGTGTAATTGGAGACAAACACAAACTTCAAAGATCAGTGACTATTCAAGTATGAATCTTATTTGAAGTACAACAAAAAATGTGTCATATTGTGTATTTTTGGAAAAGAAAAAAAAGGTAATCAAATGAATACCACTATACTCTTCCAAAGAATGCATGTATTAAACAGAGGCATATCAATGGCAGGAAAGAAAACAATAAAACAGTGTATCTAAAAAATGTAAAAAATATGTGAACAGTACAACTTATGGTAAACATGTAAAATTGTATTAAAAAAAGCCAAAAATGGAGTGAAACACAAAAACATAAAGTACTCTTTAAAAAGTATTTAAAACAAATAATGTGTAAAAAATCAGTCAACATGAGGACTGTAAATAATAGCATATTCAAAGAAAAAAATGTGTAAAAAATATATGACAAAAATAGAAACAGTATATTGTGAGGTAAGAAAAAAAACTGAAAGAATATGTATGTTGTGCCATGGACTTTAATATGCAAAAATGCAGTGTGTCAGTGTATGTAAAAAGTGTGTGCCTTAGAAAGGCCTTGCCATGGACTTAATTATTGTAAGAGTGTGAAAAGACATGTAATAGAAGACTGTCATGATTATCACAATATAAAGAGTAAAAAAAAATAACGATGTATGTGTACCTCATAGAGGCAGAAAAAATGAACATGAAAATGTAAAATATAATGGGAGCAAAAGCGCAAGCATAATTTAAAATCACAAGAATGAATATGTACGCAAATAGAAAATTAAACACATAAAAAGGTCTGTACACAAAAGTAAACATATAAGGCAATGAGTAATAATGATATTTATCGTGAGTAAACGAAATACAGTGCATAAAGAAGAAAAAATTAAGAAGTGTATTAAAATAATTAAATATGTGTGAATTGCAATCCAACAATTGTATTAAACAATAAAATATTAACGATCATATATACTATATAAAAGGAGTAATTTAGATTTAAACTAATATATAAACATGGTTAAAAAACAATAATAATTATTTTTATAACTCCTCAGAAGCAGTAAAATAATAAGGAAAAACGTACCCTATTAGATATTTTGTTTGACACGTATGTCTAAAAATACTATTTAGCATGTGCTATTTGCATACTAAAAATATGGATGCCAAGACAATATGAACATGATTATTATTATACAAATATTAGAAGACTGCACTTATAAATGACTTACCAAATTTCCAAGAATAAAATTTCAGTTATTCGGTAAATAAAAATTTAGCAAAAAACTTTTCATTAGTCATACTTAAAATATAATGTCCATTAAATTACCAGTTCAAACGGCATTGCATAGTATGAACTGTCGGTGTATCAGGAGAGCGCACATTTAAAAACAAAACCAATTGCCATCACAGGAGGGATAAAAAACAGTCTTCGCCAAGTTCAGTTAATGGCATACCTAGCGACGCACGAAAAAAACTACTGTAGACTGCAGACATCCGGAATCAAAGTTCCAAATTTGCGGTGATCGGACGGTTTTTCGCACAGTTCAGCATTAGTTGTAAGTTTCAGGCGTAAAGCAAGGCAGAAAAACATAACGTACTCCGTACAGGAAATCAGAAACATACTCCATACTCCGACAGGAAGCCGACACAATAGTCTCCAAATAGTCATAGGAACGTGTAGAACTCACATAAGATTCGTCGGAGGGTGGTGTGTAGTAAGATCATCGATAATACATATATGAAATGAGGAGACGATCGGAAACTCATCATTAATGAATAGCCAGTCCATCAAGGAGCTCCGTGTTCCGTAAAAACGAAAGTTACAGCCGGTAGAGTAATACATCACACATGTTCCATAAAACGAAAGTCACATCACTAGAATAAATAGCATTGCCGGGGCCGGAATGTGCATCCACAATGCAAGCAGACGGACTGGAGTGAAGAAGTGTCTTGATCGGGCTAGTTGATTCCGCCATTTTGCTAAGCCACCACCAGAATAAATGCAACTTAAGTGCCTGGGTAGGCACCAATTTATGTAAAGAAGGTTATTAGGATGGGTTGTTTTAAAATTACTTAGTTGCGTTGTGACATGAATAAACCAGGTACGATATACACTTAGTTGCAATATAAAAAAGAGGCTTTAAATACTTGAAACTATTTTATTAAACATATACTGTTGAAACATTATTATAACGGGCGGTGGTGGCTCAGCGAAAATAAAAATACGTCCTACATGGACAGTGAAATTAAGGTGGAATCATTTAAAAATTACGCCAGCACAGAATTACACATTGGCGAGAACAATAACTTGGCTGAGATTAATAGCGCCAATTCCAGAGCAACCCTAACAGTTAATCCAATAAAATTACAATGACGTAATCGCGAGCAAATAATTTTAAAGTCGTCGCAGGGGAACAACAAAATAACTTACGCCAGCAGGATGCCAAGAGGAAACTCAAAAAGGCCGTTGATTTTGCAAACGGACGCAATAAAATCTATTTTTAACACAACGACGCAAGAATGAAGAGACAAAAAGAAAAAGAGTAGTGCATACGGGAAAAGCGAAAATACTAAACAATGTGTTCTTGATGTACATTAGTGAAAATTATTTGTGCAAACATGAAAACTACCCAAACATTCAAATTGTACTTTAGTAATATGTCCTGCAAAATGGAAATTTATATTTTTTATTCATATTTATTATTTTTTATTATTCATTGTGACCAAGAAGTATTATAATACATATTAAAGTGTAAGTATAAGGAAGTCGCACACAATTTGTATGTAATGTGCATTTTAATTTTTCAGTATTTTACTCCCTGCATTTTTTTTTTTGTTCATGGATATTTATTGATTTTGAGATCTTGTTATAAATAAACTGTAGAGTGTTTGTGTAAGTGTTATTTCAATTTTAAGCATAAACAAATTTATTTAAGTGCTACCTTTGTAAGGTGACCACCTGTATAAGGTGACCAGGTTTGTCGTTCCCGAGGGTGGTCACATTAGACAGGTTCCACTGTATATATATGTAATAATAAAATAAACTTTTCTAATTTAATCTAATTTAATTTAATGTTATTTGAAAAAGCCTTCTTTTACCTCTGTTACTCTTACTGTAAAGTTTGTTTCTCGACCATACAAATATTACATTCAGAGACAATTTTTGGAGTTCGATAGGGAGTAAAATTGTTAAATTAACAGTATCTGCAGTTTTCTGCGGTTTCGTTGCTGCGCCCTTTAGGAACTCCTAAGTAAGCAAATATTTCTCATGGCTTGATTGACAATGTAGTCAACTAATTAAGTTTTAGAGTAACGCCTTTGCGATCGTGCTGCGCCCTGCCAGCAGGTGTAGTAACTAGGGGAGTATTTAAGCAAGAGCACGGAAATTTCGGGAGCTTGGAGCTTTAACTTTTTCGGGAGCTTTTAGTAGCTTCGTGAGCTTCGGGAGCAAAGTAAAAAGAAAAGATAGCCTCAGAGCTAAAATGTCGCCGGCCTGGCTCCCAGCCATCTGTACGAACTTTGAAATAAACTATTCAACCTAGAAGCCTGGTGTGGTGTCGATCATTTTAACAAGGGCTGGCGTAAGGCCATTCTTTACACACACACACACACACACACACACACACACACACACACACACACACACACACACACACACACACACACACACACACACACACACACACACACACACACACACACACACACGCACGCACACACGCACGCACGCACACACACACACACAACACAGTCTCTCCTTTTGTGGAAATCGAGGACTGCATATTTTTACAATCAAACCGAGGACTTCTTAAAATATAACAATAAAAATTAAAAAATGGTGGCGAATGTGTTCTAGCGGATAGTAAAACATAATTTTGAAATTAATTTTTTAAATTTTAATTTTTTTTGCAAATGTCTGCAAACGAGGACTTGTGATACACACTGTGTGTTATACAAGTCTTCTTATGGACAATCAATCGTGGACTTGGGCGTGGCCTTGAAAAAACACACAGTCAACTGAGGACCATTAAATATTCACATTTAAATGAGGTCTTCATAAACATTATAAATTAAAAAATGGGGGGGAACGTGTTCTAGCGGAAAGTAAAACGTCATTTCGAAATAAAATTTTATTATTATTTTTTTTTAAATACTTACAAGAGAGGACTTTTGATACACACTGTGTGATGTACACTCAATCAACCGCGGACTTGGGCGTGGACTTGAAAACACACACAGTCAACTGAGTACTTCAATATGAACTAACTTAAATGAGATCTTCATATATGTTTTCAATCACACATGAAGGTACCGTCGGTGGGGGAAGAGTGTTATTGGGCTCGTGCCCCCCTACCCACGAAAATAATTCATTTTTAAAACTTCCTTTCAAAATGAAGAAACTTCGCTATTTTTACACTTAAAAGGTTCATGTGCCAACCTGCCAAATTTGTTTTGAAAATAATTGATTTTTAAAATTCCTTTAAAAAATATTTTGCATTTAAATAGTGTATATGCCCCCTTACCCCCCCCCTAAAGAAAAACGTGGCCTTGCTACACTTCTGCATTTAAGAAGAGCACTCTTAAACACATTAGTTCAAAAAGGATTTCTAGAGACAAATTAGGTATTTATAATAGGGTCAGCGTAAAGCACTGGCGAAAAGAGTGATCGCACTAATTCTCGCGTTCGTAATTTTCAGGTTTTAAAGATTTTTATAATAAGCAAACTAACCACATAATATATTTTGAATAAAAAAGTAAGAAAAAATGCTCAACACTAAGTTCCGTTCATACCTCTTTTCATTCCTCTAAGATATTGCAGCAGATGAAACGAAAAAATAAGGGCTTAAGTAAAAAATACCCCAAAGAATACTTAAATTTGAGCTAACAAAACTTTGTTAAGAACACACAGCAAATATAATGCGTATGCAGTAGACGTTTCGGGTAGAACAGATATTCTGCCCTTCCTCAGCTGCAAAACAATTAGTGTACAACAAAAAAGTGTTTGAAGTAGAAATTGCTGTATTTCTGAAGTAGAAAAAAGAAATAGGACTGAGGTCCCCGAGTGTCTTAATCAGACCTTGCTTTCCCACCTTATGTACATGAAGGATCAGATACTTAGAGCCCCTCAGAAAAAATCGTTGGCCCAGTTTCGGAAACGCATACATTCAATAGAGAATTACGTAAACGCACATATTCAACAAAGGACTTCATAAGCACACACATTCAACAGAGGACTTCATATACACACACATTCAATAGAGGACTTCATAACCACACACATTCATCAGAGGACTTCATAAACACACACATTCAATAGAGGACTTCATAAACACACACATTCAATAGAGGACTTCATAAACACACAACACACATATTCATTAGAGGACTTCATAAACACACAACACACACATTCATTAGAGGACTTCAAAAACACACAACACACACATTTATTAGATGACTTTAAAATCACACACGTTATATAGAGGACTTCATAAACACACACATTTATTAGATGACTTCAAAAACACACACATTCAATAGAGGACTTCATAAACACACACATTCAATAGAGGGCTTCATAAACACACGCATTCGACACAGGACTTCATAAACACGCTACACACACATTCAATATAGACAGGCATGAAAGCATGAAACAGCTAAAAAGACTGAACTTTGCTGCGGATCATACAGAACAAATAAATTACTATGCATTTAACACATTACCTGTTAATCTTTTATATGTATTCATTATTAAATTAACTAATATTCATGATATCACTGTATTCAGTATAACTAAATTCATTAAACTAATTTAAATATTAAATCTCAAATGCATCAGTGATGTTGAAAAAGACTGAATAGAGGACTTCAAAAACACACACATTCAATAGAGGACTTCATAAACGCACAACACACACATTCAATAGAGGACTTCATAAACACATACATTCGATAGAGGACTTCATAAACGCACAACACACATATTCAATAGAGGACTTCATAAACACACACATTCGACACAGGACTTCATAAACATGCAACACACACATTCCATAGAGGACTTCATAAATACAATCGACACAGGACTTCATAAACGTACACACATTCAATAGAGGACTTCATAAACACATACATTTCATAAACACACACATTCGATAAAGGCATAACGTCCCAGTGCATCGGTACCGTAAAATACACAAATAGAAACAAGACTAATGATGTTTTGAACGAGGAAAGCTACTGGCAATTCTAAGACAGATAGTCTAAATTTAGAACAGTATATCTATGTTAAGTGAAAAAAGTAGATTGCATGCCTGATGCCACTTCTCATACTGTAACTGGAGTCAGGTTTCAAAGGAAGGCTGCAAAATGAACGAACAAACACTGCTCTGCCGCGAGTAAAATTTGAGGGTAGACATAGAATCGTCATAAGCAGAAATATATGCGCATAGAGAATCAGAGTTTGACTTTTGTTTGAATTTAAGTGCAGTGACATAACCCGAAACAAATTAGGGGGGAGGGGGGGCAATGCCGTAACCAAAAATCTGTAAGTCCGGAAATAGTAAGTTTCAGAAAGTCCGTTATTAAGGTATATTGAGGTCCCTTAATAAAGCCATAATTATCCGTGCACCCCGGGCAGTGCACCTGCTCCTCGAGCTTAGAAAATGGCATGCAAGAAAAGTGGATCGTTCGATGAACAGTGGTTAAGCTTGGACAAAGCAGTGAAGATAGGCCCCATTATCATTTGTTGCCACAGAGCCATGATCACCCTATAAAATATTGTTACTTTTATTCTTTATGAATAGTACTTCGAAGTACCATTAACCTGTATTAAGAGAACTTTCAGGGTCAATTATACAGTTTTAATGATTAAAATAAACATTTGATATAAATTTATTTAAAGTGGCGGTTTTTAAAACGATACATTTAAATCAATTTATTTAAATCTCTCCCCTCTGTTAGTGTTTTTTTAAAATTTGAGGCGCATTTTAAAGTTTAAATACTTTCACTTGAAGCCCTTCACATAAAAAACTGGGTCTTTTCAAGCTCAGAAGTGCTCGCAGGTGAGGATACGTGACACAGATTGCTGGAGGCCTGAAGTTCATTAATCAGTCGTTGTTTGTTGGGATTAATCACTACTTGTTTTTAAAATTAACCTAAAATGCTTCAATCCTTTCGCAGACCATAAAAACTACATGTGCTGATTTCTTTCGTAAAGCCGCCAAAGTAGGGAAGCAAGACAGATTAATTTAGACAGAATAGATCTTGTCAACAGGTTAAATAGGACAGATGAATTTAGAAAAAGCTGTATGTACATGTGTAAATAGTTCTGTTCTGTGGTCCTTACAGAAAATATCTGCCTTTTGCTGGAGGAAATTACCTTTTCAACTGTCGGAGATCTGTACGCATACTCTACTTTGAGAAACCGGCTTTTCCAAGGGGGTGTTATGGGAAAACACTCATTGATAAGGGAAGGGGGAACGCTTAGGGGTGGAGAAAGATTACTCTAGGTGTCAAGTGGCCTTTTCTTTTGAAGGACATTCTATGGGAAAAAAGAATCCAGATGCAGTTTTTGTTTTCCGGAAGCTTGTTTGATTGACGACAATAACATCCTTAAACGGATCCATAAAACAGTTTGCGGATTTTTTTTTTTTTTTTTTAATCTTTCGACTATTTTTTTCATGCTAATTTCGTATTTTGCTTTAATTCACCTTCATGCACTTTTTAAATTAGTTTCAGTGACACAGACTTGTTAAAAATATTACAGTCAGTTACGTCGGGCGTACGTACATTTTACTACCATATTTCGTCAAAATTACATTTAAAAGCTGAATTATTATTCTGAAGGAATGCTCAATTTTTATCTACTAATTCATAAAATATGCATATGCAGTGAAACATCCTATAAGGGACCGAATAAGGGATACCTGATACCTCTATTTAAGGGACAGTTCTGTCGGTCCAGGTCTCTTTGAACGAATCACGGAAAAAACGCACCGGAAAAATGAGCACGGAAAAAAATCGCAGCAGAAAAAGCGCACCGGAAAAAACCGCATCCGGAAAAAAACTCACCATATTGAGTGGGTTTCTATTTTTAGACGATAAGAGAGGGGGGGGGGGGCATGAATTAAAAAAATGTGAGAAACAAGTGGGCGTCCAAAAGGGCGTAAACAGAGGTACATTACTGTATTTTGTATTTATCTGTATCGAAAATTGCCATTCAGACAACTTTTCCAAGAACAGAGGCCTGATTTGTTAGTATACAGTATGCAGAGTAGCCCATGGCCGTCCGAAACGCCTCATTGCCCTTTATCGTTTTATGATTTTTTTTTAATATTGTGAATTTTTTGTATCAGTTTTATACTAAATTTTTCATAATCTGAATGACCCTCCTCCCTCTCCCAATAGTTCAATTTGTTTGTGATCTTAGGACAAAGTCCAAAACTAGTCATTCAATAACAAATTATAGCAGTTTCGAAAATTTTAAATGCCATCTCTCACCTAACAAGCAACCCTAAAAAAAGAATTCAAGACTCCACAGATTTAACATGCACGTTTTCTGTAATATGTTATCTCATTCAGTCTGATTTGTAATCAGCTATGGCTTGTTATTACTGGTTTTCTTTTTATAAGTGCAAGAATTTATTCAGATTCATGGTATTTTATCTTGTTAACTCTTTGGTTTTAAATAATAATTCTTAGAATGAATGATTTATAAGTATATATATTTATAATTTTTATTTTTGAAAGTATTTAATTTAAATATTACTTCTTTTATTTTAGACATGCTTTTTTTTCAGAATTAAATTATGGTATTAATAAGTCAATTCAAAAAAATTTCTTTAAATGACATTTTATATCAAATGTTAGTATAAGTGTAATGTTTTTAAACAAATTGTCATTTCTAAATGCTAAAAAACCCTTTTTAAAGGAAACTGGCTAAAAATTATTTAAAACTTATTTTTTAATTAGTTTTGTTCGAATAGTTTTAATAATTATATTTTTACCAATATTAGTATTGCAAAGCTTATTCTCCTTCACCAACTTTGATCAAATATGCGCACCGGGAAAATAGCGCATCATTTGAATGGGTTCATTTTTTGAATTGAGAGGGTATGAGGGAGTTGTCGGAGGACGATTAAGAGAAACCTTCCCTCGGCCGCTCACATGACGTATAGTGTACAAAAGGTATTTGAGAAAAACTGACGGACAACTGGAATACACAAAAAAGCTGCACTTTATTGTAGGTATCTTCACAAAACAGTTGTTAAAGAAACAAGTTCAATTACGCACCGCACATTGCTTCATAAAAAAATAACAGGAACATATCTAATTGTTCCGGCCACACGGCATGCCGGAGTTCCATAAAAAAACTGAACACAACCTCCTCTGACGGAGAGCAATCGAGAAGTCCTTTCAAATCTTCCTACAAAACTGCCAGCTCTCTACAGGTTGGCGAGTAAAATATGAGCACTCATAAGCCACTGCCCCACGTGACAACCACCGTCCGGTAGGCGTAAACAATATAAAAATTTGAAACAAACGGATTAAATGATTAATGCCAAGACAGAAGTGCCAGAATTTGGCGGATACCAATACGTAAGGCTACAACCCCGTGAGAAAACACCGACGGAGACCGGGAGACGCTAAGAACCAACACAGCATATGCTAAAGCTAAATTAATTTAGAAGGGAAACCCCGAAAAATCCCAGACATAGCGTCGCGCAAAAGGAAAGAATATTTTATCGAGCCGAAAAACAAAGTGGAGAGAGATTAATACGGAAAACGAAATTTTGATTTAGAAAGACGAAACATAGGAACATTATTTTAAGACGCGAAAAATATGTGAACTTCGTCACATATATCTCTCCACAGCCCAACAAAAAAATTTTGACGCCAGAAAATTTTTTTAAACAAAGAACTTTAACCCTTGAATTAAACAGAAAGCCTAACATGCAGCGCTTATGAGGGCTCATCACAAAAATACAATACCAAATAACATAACAAATTATAAAATACATTACAAAATACCATTTGCAAAAATATCAACATTATTCTGCTACAAATAAAACAATATAAAACGATTCAATTATCCATTACATATCAAAATTACACATGTGCAAAAACTAAAGAAAAATAACCTTGAATATTCAAAATAATATATGTACATATGACGTCATAAATGTGAGATCTCTTTATACGAACAACTTTGCAGAAAACATTGCAGATAACTTTGCAGATAACTTTGCAGATAACATTGCAGATAACATTGCAGATAGCTTTGCACGTGCAAAAATTTTACTTTCGAAGTCCTTTGCATTATCAACGTCCATGCAAAATAAGAAATGAAAGTTTCTCAATATTAATAACAAATCTCAAATATACTTAGTGCACTTAATCAGGTTTAAATTTTAAAATAAAGTTCAAAGATGAAGCTTCTAATTAAATGAATGTCAAAGAAGATTCTAATAAAAGTCATGACATAATTTAAATAAATCAAGTCAAAATGATTGCAATCAAATACCTGAAATGTGTCCAATGCAATTTAGTTGCAGTACAGGTATTGCTATCAACTTTCAAAACAAACTCTCTCTTTTTTCTTAGTTTTTTTATTTATTTATTAATATATTTTTTTTAATATCAAACACAATTTACTTCGTGAAAAACATAATAAAAACTTTCAATGAATAAAAATATCAAAACATATATAAATATTTTTTTTTTAAACATGAGCTTCAAAACAAATTAAGATTTTTGTGACCAAAAACAGGAAACTTTCATACAGACGATATATGAACATAAACAATATTTGCAAAAAAATGGTAAACACAAAAGAAAAATGTATGTTTGTGTGTGTAAAGAAGGTGCAGGTTAGAAAAACCCATTAAATTGTGCAGAAAAGAAATGATTACCGACAACCGTAAGCTCACCTACAGAAAACTATTGTTCCCTTTTTTTTTTTTTTTAACAACAACTTGATTAACTAAGTTTCATGAAAAAGAGATACATATCATACAGTATACTGAAGTGTACATCTTTAAAAATACTGGACCAGCCAGATACAAACAAGATATTATACAACAGTGTACAAAGCAAGGAAGTGTCTGTGGGTACCTTCACAAACACGCCATTACTAAAACGAAAACATGCATCTACTTTCTAGGTCTTAAATTATACTGATTATGTGAAGTTGTAGGTAGATTAAAATTATCTGTAACACCATTATGGTAGTGATTATTACTATGTAAAGGAAGATATTCAGAACGTGGAGGAGCTAAAATTAATCTATCAATATGTACTCTCTGAGGTTCGAGATGGGGAGCTTGCAAACGTCTAATAGAGAAAGAAACAGGTGAGTGTTTTTCAGTGATCACATAAGGACCTGTGAATTTAGGTTTAAATTTATCCAAAGACTTTTTATAAACAATGTCATTTACATTTAAATCTCTGAGCCTAGAATGTTGTGAGTGTCTCTGAAAGCGAATCGTTTGTGAAGAAATAATGTTTTGATAAGCTTTCTTATAAATAGAGTCTAATTCTTGCATTAATTTATAAGTGTGTATGTCATTAAGATTTGGCGGAGTTGTCTCAAAGTTAAATGTGTCAAAAATAAGTGATAATTCTCTGCCAAAATGTAATAAATTGGGTGTAAAACCAGTAGTTGAATGTGTTGAACCATTATACAAAGATTTGTGAATTAAAATTGCATGTTCGAAGTTGTGGCCATCAAGTAATAAAGAATTTACAGAGTATTTAATGGAAGTATTTATGCGTTCAGCAATCGAATTACATTGTGGATGACCAGCCGAAGAATGATTAATTTTTATACCAAGTTTGTCATGAAAATGATTATAAATTGAGGCAACAAACTGTGGCCCTAAATCTGACAAAATCACTGCAGGACGGCCAAAAGTTGTAAAATATTTAAAAAGAGCCTCGACTATTACATTACCTCTGAATAAAGGACACTCTATTTAAGGATACCGTAAAAAACTTTCAAAAATAAAATATAGGTTTCTGAGGCAAATTTCTAGACATACTAGTTTTGTGACAACGTAACAATAAAAGGAAAAGTAAAGGATAAACCCGGAGGAAAACTTTCCTTTTTGAGTGACAAAAGACAACATTTTTGTACTACTAGTAAACAGCCCAGCCATATCAAGCAGAAGTGAAATTCACATCTGCTCTTCTCTCTAATGGGGTCACTCTGTGTTATGTGAAAATGTGTGCAACCATAAAAAGCCATTTTAGTTCATTAAAAACGAACCCCAGCCTCAGCTTTTGTAAAAGTTCTCAATAATAAGAAATTATTGAAAAATGTGAACTGAGTTATACCAAGAGAATAATTATTAATAATGCAGAAAAGACACAGTTTTAAAAAAATGTCTTCTACTGTTTTTTAAATCTATTTAATATTATTTTGACCACCCAGGCGGTGTAGTGGCTTAAGAGCCATTGTATCAGGCCTTGTTTCCGGGTTCGAAACCCTGCTTGGGTATGGATGTTAACTTGTCCACACGGGGTAATGCTGGCCACCCACCGGGCGCCTCCCATAATAAAATGGCCACAAAATTGGGCCTTGGAATTGGCAAAATGCTTGATGCAAAAGTGCCCGCCCGTTTAAGAAAAAATGTTCCGATATTTTTTTTTCTTGTTTTTTCATTATTTACATGAATTTAACTGACTGATATTAATGTTCCGGCATACGAATCAGAATTCAGTTTCTCTACCAAAACTATTTAATCAATGCTACAAAACAGGGGCGTCGCGAGTTGTGGCTGAAGCCACCTTGCAGTGGCGTAGCCAAGGAGGGGTCAACCTCCCCCCTGAGGAATTTTTTGCCATTCAAAATGGATGTTCTTCACATTCTTATCACACACATGTATGCATATATATGAGTTGCAGTATTCATAAACCCCCCCCCATGAAAAATTTCTGGCTACGCCACTACACCCCTGAAATCAGTTAATATTGCAGAGAATATTCGTAGATTATTTAAATGAACAGAATACAGACGCATGTTTCCTTTTTATCTTTTTTTATTGATCTTCCAGCGACTCAACGATACTGACACCAATATAGATAATCAACAATTGAAAGGTTCCTCCAAAAAGAAAAAACTTACTATCTTGCATTAAAAAAAAAGGGCTCTCTTTCATTTAATGCCAAAATGATGCAGCTCCAGCAATTAGTTCTTGTGCTGTTCGGCTCAAAAGATGAAGCCTGCTTGTCGTGTTACTTTGTATTGAGGCATGAACTGTGTTTCACAAAGTCAAAGTGTGTTGGTTTGGTACAGAGGTGCGAGGGCAAAGGCCGCGCTTACATCTAATCAAAACCAGATATATCGAAAGACCAGGAATTTAGAACAACGGGCCTACAATAATAGAATTTTGCGTTTCGGGAAGCCATTAGAAGCTACGACGCTACCGAAGGGGGGGGGGGGAGTTCTCTGCGACCCAGACCCCGTTCAAGCCAAATATGAGTTCGGACCCTACTTTTTTCTTTTAATACTATTGCAATTTTTTTTAAATTTTGATGCATAAAAGTATATTACATTAACATATAAATCAGGACTAATACAAATTCTCTGTTTGATTTTACTATGTTTATTAGACAAAAAACTAAACTGTTTATTAGACAAAAAATTTTCATAAAGTAATATTTTATGAAATATTTATAATTTTTTAATTAAAGCATTAACACTAAAAAGCAAAACGGCCCCTAATAGTTATCGGCCCCTGGGCCGTGGCCCAGTCGGCCCGTGCGTTAATCAGACCTTGCTGCGACCTCGTATGCAGATAGAAAATCGAAGTATGCGTTATGCACAGCTTGCGTAACTCAAAGGACTTTGACAGTGACTACAATACAGAAATGTTACATAAAGAGAAAAAAAAAGTAGAATGTCAGTGGAGAGGAAAGTCGACCGCTGAATGCCTATCGCTCTGGCAGGTAGCACAGAAATGATAAGCCCAATTAAAAAAGTGAAGAAAAAAAGGGTGTAAAGGCAAATTTGGCATCCGAGTACTGCACTACCGTAATATAAATAAATCAAGTCAATTTTCTGTCGGGATATCGAGAAAGGATAGAAAATGCAGTTTAGGCTCCTGCATATTTTCGGTCTTGAGACATCTTAAGAAGGAACAGGAAGGAAGTAATGTTTCGAAGAAATTTCGAGAAACAGCGGTTGCTTTGTTAATGTATGTATGTGGTAATGGTTGAAAGTTCCTCTTGAGAAATTTGAGGTTTAGGTATAGGCTAAGCTGAACTTCATATATGTATATCTGTGTATGAATGTATTTCCAACTGTAAAGATTTTAAGCTCAGTTTTCAGTTTATAAATTTCTTTTAATTTTATATGGGAGCGCTTTTAGTTGAAATAACCATCTACCCCCACCTCCCCCCAAAAAAGATTTTTATAAGCTATATTGCATTTCAGTTATTGTTTCCTCAGCCATCCTCGAAAAAAAATTCTGGCTACGCCACTGCTTCAAAGCATTACTATTTTAAATGCATTTGGAGCAATGCTAATATTGATTAAATTTTGTATATTAGTTATTTACATCTGCATGAAAAATTAGTATAAACACAAAACTCTAGTGTGATAAAACGTCTGCGATAATAAACCGCGTTGTATAGTCTTCTATGATTTTTCTCCCTATAAAAAGTTTACTTTGATTTGAGAATGCTAATATATTAAAAAGTGACGCATACTATTAAATTCAACTATACTATCATGCAACCTCCAATAAATGCGTTTGTGTTATATATTTAATACTCTGTATAAACGTTTAGAGGGAACAAAAAAATATATCGTAAAACACCGTTTATATGTTTTTCACCGATTTAAAACGACTTATAAATGGAAAGGCTTATAAATGGGACATTAATAAACATCTTTGATTATTACAGGTTTATTGCCAGTAATACAAACTTTGTAAACATAATAATTTTAAGTTTTTTAAAGTATTAAAAAGTATTTCACAAGTCTTTATTCTAAAAACAATAACTGAATTTAAAGTAAAACATATAAAAGTGAAATAAATCAATCGTTATAGTATTAGATCTTGGATACTGGATAACTTTAGCATTAATGCAATATGCACTACATAATTATGGTGCGATTTATGTTAATGCAAGCAATGAATTAAAAATATCTTTCATATTCGTCTGATGTGCTGAGTCTGAATGTTAATTTCAGAATTATGGATTGAATTAAATACATAAAATGTTTTTTCACTCGTACTCTAACCAACAAAGTAAGTTCTAAACTTTTCAATACAGTCGATTGCGCTTTTAAAACTACACGACATCAATCTTTTATTTAACTATACACCCCACCCCGCCTAGCATTTTAAAGACTGAGACAGAAAATTTTCGAATTTTAAGAAGGTTTTAAATGAAGCATTTTTGCTTTAAAATGAGCACGAATGGATCCAGACTTCACGAAAACGACGTATAAATGTAAAAGTCAGAAACTTATAAACCAGGTAATGGCAACCTTTAAAAAGTTGTTGGCAAAACTTTAGGATGTTTGCGTAGTCGAGGGCCGTATAACAAGTTATTTAAATGAGATTTTGAATGACTTATATATGTTTTATACGGGGTTCTGATATGTCCGCAGGCCGCATCAAAAGCCGCGGTGGGCCACCTCCGACAGGGCCGGTTTAAGGCGTAGGCGGTTGCCTACGCTTAAGTTTCTATCGAGGGGCGCCAAATTTAACTTTTTTTTTTCGTATTTTCCTTTTTTTTCAGATAGACGTACTGACTGCTCTCATCAAGCTTTTAAACAGTATTATTATCACAAATACTTTTAGACACTCCTGAAGTCTCCGGCGTGTATTGTCAGGAAGCGTTCTTTGATTGCTTCGTTTTTCATTCATGGGAAACGTCCAGATGTCCACTGAGTGTCCAGGCCTCCACCTCCAGGCTATGCTAAATTGCCTTCTTCCGTACATCCTCTGAATGGTCGGAAGGGGTGGTCTTTTTACCTGTTGATTCATTACCTCCGATAATTATTTTGCGTTGTCACTGCTACCTTACTGCAGATCTTTGGGATCTGGATGTTTGGAAAAATGGTTTCTAAAGTTACCTTCCTTTCCGTTATACTTCAAAAGAAATGCCGCAAAAGATATTCGCCAAAACAGACAAGCTATAGTTAATTTTGAACAAAGCCACACAAAATCGAGTGTTTTTTTCATCAAGTTAGCCCCTGCTTAAACAAAAATATTAATTTTAGACATTTCTGCGCCCCGGTGAATTAAAGTTCTGGGATATTTCTGCTTCCTAAGTTTTTCTCAGCCCTTAGAATCGGCTTTCCAATCAGAGCCGTAGCGATGTTACCGCGGGGACGGTCTTCGCCTAGGGCGCAAACCGGCGCAAACAGAAGAGGGGGCGCAAAATCAGAAGGATCACGAGTTTTAAATAGTTTTTCTAATTAGTGTTTCTTTTTTTCCGTTTTTTCCAAAATAGTACATCTGTAGGGGAGACGAAAGGATGGGATTTTATTAGTATAATGATTCCGGACAAGGGCGGCAAATAGGGGACGCAGTCGCACCCCAAATTTAACAAGCATTTTATTTATTTCATATCCTGGATTTTAGAACATCAAATCTCGCACCCCCAAATGAAAAACTGAAATGCCACTTCCCGCCTCTGATTCCGGGAATTAAAGAATTATTAAGTTGTCGTTGAATCTGCATAAGGGGGGGGGGCATAATTTGGACAGATCTGCAAGGTTACACCGGGCTACACTGCTGTTTCCAAATTAAACAGTAAACAGATATATATCGCTCCAGTAGACAGAGATTCTTCAGAGCGTAAATAAACGAAATTTCTATACAGTATAAAATTTCAAAAGATCATCCTAAAAAAAAGTTTCACAGGAAGATACCGTGTTTACTCGCGTAATAGTCAACCTCTCATATAATCGCACCCCAGTTTAGAAGCAGAAAAAAATTGCTTTAAAATTACAATATTATGATGTAGAAAATTTTCCCTCATAATAGTCTCACCTACACTTTAACAATGACAAATTGGCAAAAAAAAAGTGCGCCTGTTACGCGAGTAAGCACGGTATATTTCGGATTTCACTCCCTCAGTACGTTCTGGGAAATCATAATATATTCTAAACTGAGGGCGACAAAGAAATCGTCAAAGTCATTTCACAAGAACAGGAAAATGAATCAAAAAGTAAATTTTTGCATTTTTTTTATCTCGTTGGCAAAAGGGAAATGTGTCTAATTTTGACTCCCTGGTTTAGTAAAAATGTTTAATTTAGACATTTCTACCCCCCTGTGAATTACAGCTGTGGAAAGCTTCAGCCTTAAATTTTTTGTAAAAGGGATTTGTTAAGTTTTTTTGGCAAAAGGGAAATGTGTTAGATTTGACGCCCCTGCTTTAACAAAAATTTTTATTTAGCATTTCTGCACCCTTGTGGATAGATCTGGACAAGAAATTAAATTTGAAGATTATCTGGACGCCGCCCTCGCTGACCCTCCAGACTGTGACAGGTGAAGATATCGAAGTGGGCGGAAAAGCAAGAGTGGAAAACACTTTTGGAAATGCCAGATATGACCATGTGGTATATGTCGCCAATATTACGGACTCTTTTATTCTCGGACTGGACTTTTTAAAATCACACAAATTTAACTTCGACTTTAAGAATAATGAGCTTCGTTCAGACTCAGAAGAAATAGCTGCGATCGACATTAAAAATGAACCTATTCAGCAAATAATAGCCCAGACTGATATCAATCTTCCTCAAAGAACTGATTGAATAAATTAAAGACCCTCGAAAATCTGGTGGAACGACGAGTACAGTCAGAGCCAAGAAAAGTGAAACGTTTAATCTCTCCATTTCTCCATCCGTAGGTTCCTGGAACGACACAGCTCTAACATTATGCCGCTCTTTTCTTACGGCCAGCTGAGTTGTATCCAACTTCATAGCGAAAACGGGGGTGGACCTGAGATCTTTATAATCCGCCAAGATCAATGCTTTCTGAATTTCAGAGTCCAAGAGGCCTTCAATAAAATGTTGCACTGCAACTTCTTCTCGAACGTTTTCAGGATAACTGTCATACGCTAGATGACACAACCTATGTCGGAAGCCAGCTCTTGAAGAGTCTCGCCAGGTCTTTGCATCCTTGACTTAAGTTGTATTCTACTATACTCTTTCTGGCACTTCTCACCGAATTTCAACTCCCAGGCACTGGCAAGGGCGTCAAAATCTCCCATCTCCGTCTCTCCAATGGGTTGCAAAACGCTAATTGCGTCTCCGCTAAGGGAAGCGGCCAGTTGATTAGCTTTCTCGGACTCGCGCCAACCATTTTCTCTGGCGACGATCGAAAATTGGGTCTTTTAAGCTTCCCAGGGAGTCTTTTCCTCATAAGGCGTTAGTTTCACTGCTGGGCGGCGTGACGACTGACATTGAATTTCCTTTGAAATCTGCACTTCGTTAAAGTAATTAAAAAACTTTGTAAAAAACACACATAAGAAGTAAAAGGAAAAAGGATACGCGTTTCGTTCAAAAAACACACACTTAAATATAAGTAAACTAAGTATTGAGACTTAAACTTCTTTAACGTGTCCTTTTAAAAGCTATTCTATACATTTTGAAATAAACGGTAAACCTCTATCAGTATGGAACTTTCAGGGAAAATTCTTAAATTTAAAATTTTGTGAAAAGTGACACTCTTCTAAAAACTTTGCTGAGAAAAAAAGAGTTTATTAAGTATCATTTATTATAATTTATTACTTAGTTTATAAAAACGTGTAAAAGTACTATATGTTCTTATAAGGAATAAGCCTTCGGGAGCTATGAACAAACAGAAAAATTCTTAGACAAATTAAAAAGGATTCCTTTTTAAAGGACTATTCTTGAAAAAGGAGTCGTATTTCAGAGGAACTTTCCCATACGCTTTTGCGAATAAGAATTTTTTTTTTTCTGAGTCCGAAAATTTCACAATCACAAATTGCATATTTTATCTGAAAAATTATCTTTTGGTTTCCGATAATTCCCAAAGGCAGACTTGTACACTTGTGAATTTAACCGTGTGTTTCAAATTTATTTTATCAGTACAGCACTTTTTAAATTAATTACTTCAGCAAGAGCACTTCCAACATGAACATGCAGTTACTTTTCATACCATAAATTTCATAAGAAACCGTACATTTAAGGAAACAGCAAAAATAACTTTTTTAAGTAAACCTGCCTATAAAAAAGTCCAATGAGAAAAACTAAGTCGGATCTTTGAAAATCCATTTCCTTGAAAAAAGAAATCATTTTTTAAAAGTATTTTTAATAAGATATTAAGGTTTCAAAAATGACACTTTTTTTAGGAAATAATTTTAATTTTTGCCCTTATCCTTAAAATATAAATTTAAAGTCTCTAATTCAGAAGTTGTGCACAAATTGAAATAATCTTTTTCTGCTTTCCGTTTGATTTTTTTCCCTCATCGCTCAGGCTCGTTTTATGAATATATTTACTTATTTTAATACTGGCGGTAATTGCGGAGAGGAGTCTTATGGAGTGGAATCTTCCTCTGTAACTTTTAGCATGATCTTTCGGAAGTTCATACCGCGAAGGAATTTGGTTTATTTATGATCTGAAAATTGTCTCTCATATCTCCGAGTTAAAATCTTCTACCTTCACTCCTGCGCTTAGTTCCCAGTAAATGAATTCTTACTATTATATAGACACCATAGGCACCGGCAGCATAGGGCAAGGGGGCACTTCACCCCCCTGGATTTTTGTAGGCAGTGTTTTCCCTTGGCATTGGCAAATATTCTGGTGGCGCCCATGATAGACATATTTATGTTTTGTCCTTTAAAATATCAGAAAAACTCCATTTAAACATCTGTGACCCTGCTGATTTTACGCCCCCTCTTCTGCTTGCGCCCCTGGCAAGGGCTATCCGCGCCACGACCCTGCTTCGGCTATTTTTGGGACACCCGGTAATTGTCAATCTAATTAGGTTCAATGATGGGTTTAACGCAAGAGTCCTGCCGGAGAGTATATTCACCACGAGTACCTGTGACGCTGACCTTCATGGCCAGTCACTTATCTAGGCCTGCACCGTGGACCTAGGATATCATCTATACGATGCGGTGGCGAAGGGACCAGACCACCACTGATCTTTGACCAATCGACTCCGGAATTCGTCTAGACAACAGGGGCTCTAGCGCGATCTTATCGGAAAGCACCGTGACGGATAGTTCTTACTCACGGATACTGAAAATCCTCGGATAAATAGCCGCTACCCTCATTTAGACTCGACCACCATGATTTCGTCTAATAGAAGTGAGAATTTTTATGCCTCTTCCGAGAGTATCTGAAGCGGACGCTATCAAGCAATCAAAGCAAGTCACTCTTTGCCAAATTCGAGCACGCGGTTCAAGTTTATGACATACTTACATACCACGTCTTGTCTTGTTGGGTGATCTCTGGCTGTGTTATAAAAGTGTCTGACAAGGAAGAGTCACGGCTTCAGGGAAAACGATTTCAATGATCTTTGGGGGAATAATACCGTAAGCGGGGGCAGGTCGCCAAGCCAGATACGTCGCCAAGGCTCATGATAAGTAAACATACTTATCTGCGTTGCCAATTGAGATGAGGTATTTAGTAATACTTTTGCAGAGTTGGGTTGTTGTTTCATGATATTAGAAATTATGTGATTGGTGAAAGAAATTGACTGGGAATAGAGTAAGTTTGAAAGAATTGTGTGATTGGTTGAAAAAATTTAACTGTTAGCCGAACTTGAAATGACCCGCGTGTACACGTTGAACATGCTTGTTTGTTGTGAATTCCTTGGTGAAATTAACAGTGTACAGTTATTTAATAGTGGTGTTTAAGATGTGAAATTTCATTTTTTATATTAAATGTGGAGAAGTTGTCTAAAGCTGCAATGAATTTGCGTTACGTTAAGATGTTTTGTATATGAATTGTGGTGAAAATTTGAAAATGCTCGGCAGAATATTTAACGTATCCTGGGTAGGATTAAATTCTGCTTATTTCGGTGCTTTGTGATGCATCAATGCCATTAAATCAGGAATTAAATAGAAGATTTCAGGTGTGTGCTTTTGTTTATTTAAATATTTATTGAATGATTTACTGAATTGGTTTACGGTTGAGATTTAATATTATTGTTCTCTATTGTACTGTTATCGTATGCTGGGTTATTTTAATTTTATGAGAATTGCTGAATAATGATTTATGATGAAAAATGGCAATTTTTAGAGTTTTAAGAAAGATCGATAATTTTATTCGATATATGGGTTTGATTACACGGATTTTCAACAATCGGGTACAATACTTAGGTTTAAAATGAATCAATATATAAGGATTTTTGGGTTGTTTGTGGTGAGGTTTCATTTTATTCTGGTTTTAGTAGTGTAAATTTTGTGTTTTGAAGATATTAAAACTGAATAAATCTCTTTAAGGTACATTAATTTTTGTCACAATCGTAGGACAAACTATTTTTTTTATAATTTTCACCCGTTCGTGATGCAAAAGCAACAGCATTCAATTTGAAGCTTAATCAATTCTAAAAATATTCTTTGAATAGCAGAAATAAAATTTAAAAATATATAAATAAATATACAATCAACTCGCAATTTTACGACCCTTCCGATTTAACGAAACTCTGAGAAGTCCTGGCCGTTTTTAAATACCTTAGTAAACTTTTGATTTAACGACCATTTTATTTAATGTCCTACTTGCCGAGGTTCCCGCGAAGTTCGTTAAATCGCGAGTCGGCTGAATATACAAGGGGCATTCAAAAAGTAAGTTACACTTGTTCCTCCACGGGTGGCAACATTGCGAAACAAGACCGAAGCTTAATCAGACGATAGTTCAGTTCCACGGATTCCAACGGTAGCAATTTCACTGGGATAGTGACAATCGTTGGGGCGTACTACGTAAAGGAAATGCTGCGTAAACTGGAAGCTTACTCCAAGGGGTGCCAGTTCAGGACTGTGCGGTGGATGCTGCCAGACCTCCCATCCATAGGTGGAGCCAAATCCTGTGTTGTGCATGCCTCGTGAGGTCTTACATTGTCATGCAAGAGGACAATGCCTTTGCTTGAAGCATTTTGCCCACAAAAACGTAGTGTCCCGCGTACTTGAACGTTGGAGTAAGCTTCCAGTTTACGCGGCATTTCCTTCTCGTAGTACGCACTAACGATTGTCACTATACGAATTAAATTGCTACCGTTGGAAGCCGTTAAACTGAACTATCGTCTGATTAAGCTTCGGCCTTGTTTCGCAATGTTGACATCCGTGGAGGAACAAGTGTAACTTACTTTTTGAATGCCCGCATTAATAAATAAAGGTATACATTAAAAAAGTCATCAAGTAGTAAAAATAAATAAATAACTATTTACTTGACTAAAAAATGAATTAATTACCAGTATTCGCGGATGATAGAAAAGCGCGTAAAAGTAGTACTTGCGCAGCACGGGCTTCGAACGCGCGCCGCCGAACTGGATGTTATGTGGCTTACCGATTCTGGCATCGGCACTCTGTCGCTACTGCTCGTAACTTTTACATTTAAAGTTTTGGTGAAGCGGTTCGAAAATAAATATTAATTTTTCTCGACTGTAATTTGTATATTTCCTTTTAGTATTTTACACTTAGTATATTCACATGGTCTACTACCACTAGGCCAAAGATCATTGAAATTATTTTCCCTGAAGCCGTGTCTCTTCCTTGTGAAAAAAAAAAAAGGTAGCATTCAAGTGAAAACAAATCAGATTGAAATTATCGTCTAAGCAATGGAAGAAAATCATTACTTAAATGAAAATAAATTTTCCAGTTTTTATACAACGCAGCAACGAAGTTAGAATTGGGAATCTCTAGCACAAAAATTAAACAGTAGTGGAGGTGCTATTAAAAATGTGAAAGCTTGACAAAAGGTAAGCAGACTGTTATTTTATAAATTTTAAATATCCTTAAAAATCAGCATTATTATATTCTAACTGGCCTAATCTCTAAGTATTTGTTTAACTCTTCAATCAGTTGGAATGCTAATGATTTATGCAACCGAAAATTGTTAACCCATTTATGCCTAGCGTCCCTTTTTTGGGACGGCATTATCGCTATCATTCGAAAACGTTATTTATTTTTCCTAGCCTTTATTCGCGAGTATTGAACCTCAATTCCACAAAATATTTTAATATGGCAAGTATGATGTTGACATTTCAATTTTTATACATAACGATTTTAAATGAAATCATCCTTTGTTCAAAAAGTTGACATCAGAAATTTATCAATTACTTCTGGTGTTAGCAAAAATCGAAGAAAGTCGCAAAAATGTCCAGGCACGAATGGGTTAATAAATTCGTCATCGCTTAATTAAATGCTTTACAGCTAGGAATCGAACCTTCTAGCAGTTGTGCAACAGCTGAAAAAATGAAAAATCTAGCCATTATTTTGATGTAAACAAATACAATCAGAACAAATGACCACGCACGCTGACTTGTATCAGAAGTGGAAAGAGCTTCTCACTTGCATTTATCCTGCCTGATAAAAAAAGTGCAATTTCCGACAGTGATTCCGATATCGGAACGTTCACGAGAACATTATGGTAGACCATATCGATGCCCTTTCGGAATGTGATGTCATGAGTGAGAAAAGGTTTATTTTTCCGTTTCGGAAAGGTTTCCGAAAAGATCGTGCTAGAGTCCCTGGTCGCTCAGTAGAGCCGTCGTACAGGTATTTCTATCCTGCGGACGACTGCGTCCCCGTCATTGCCCGAGTAGTAAGTTGCTCGGTTGCCCCACCTGGGCCTCTTGGATGCTTGCTTCACTGGAACTTAACTTGGGCATCAGCAGCTAGCATGCCAGGAATTGTAAAAGCAAACTATTAATTGCTCTACTAAAACGTATCAATTTAAATTTTGCTTTTCATTCTGGAAGAAAAAATCCTTATTCTTGAAAGTTTATATTAAACTTGATGTAAAATTATGACGCCGATTGTACGCCAAAGCAGAATCCAGCGACGGTGGCAGAGCAGACGTCTAGTAGCAGGTCTATTAGTGGTTCACTTAGGGACCCAATAAAGGACACAATAAAGGAACACAATAAAGTGTTCACTTAGGAACAAGCAACCTTTTATGTGCATACTTCCTGATTAATGGTCTGATTTCATTATAAGATGGTTAGCCGCTTCATTTGGAACATTAGATACCTAAATCTGGGTAAAAGCAAGAAAAATTCTTTAAATCTGAGGAAAAAAGTATTTATATAGATATTGAGGCCCATGAGCTTGGGGATCACGGATATTCGCTCCACCTTGCCTCTCTATTTTTATGGCACTTTTGTTTTGCCGGTACTCACTTCAGGCTGCTTGCATAATTTATAGATTATATATATTTTGGACGAAAAATATAAATTAAAGTTTATTTTGTGAAGCAAGACTTGCATAAATTTATTCGTAACACAAAAAATACCCATAAAATATATTTTCTGAAGAAAAAAGAAATTCGTCCGATTTTAGATGCAGTTTTTTACGAGTGGGAAACGGATGAGAAATTAAAAATCTTTCATTTTATCCGTTACATAAAACTAAATAGTAATAATAATAATAATAATAATAATAATAATAATAATTGCTGTATGCTAATAAAGTTAAAGTGTCTTTCCGTTTTAATTTCTTAAATGCTTAAAAGTGTTGAAGTGTGAATATAAAAAGTATAACTAAATTTCAATAATATACCTGATAAGAGTACATCAGTACATCATATGTAAAAGAAATTTACGCTAACAAAATAAAAACATTTATATGCACCTGTTACCTATAACTTACCAAGAATGTTTGGAGATTTTCGTACATCTGTCAATCAGTATCAAAATATAGGATTCTTCGTATGAAAATATGGTCCATACTAGATATGCATTTAAGTCTCTTTTAATGGGTGCCCCAAAACATGCTCTCCGCCACTCTAAATATTCTACCGGCTTCCTATAAAAACCGCGATCTGTTTTAACAGTCTACAATCAGCTTTTAATAAAATTGCTGCAAAATGGTTTCGAATGAATAAATAGGAGCATACTTTGAAAACTGAGCTGCACAGGGGAAATTATCATAGCTAGCAAATAGCTTGTTTCAAGACGTTCGTAATAAAAGGGTCTTTTTATCGGACTTTGTTTTCGATATCTGTGATCTCTGTTTAAATTTATTCTTGAACAAGATGCGTCTTTTCTAAAAAAAAAAAAAAAGCATGTCTTGAGGCAACAATAAAAGTATAAAGAATTGATTATGATAGATCGTTTTCACAGATTTATTTAATTTTTGTATTTGGCAAGGGGTATCGTAATCATTCAAATACATGAAACATAAACAATACAGATGTGATTTACAAAAATAAATATCCAGTATTATTTGGAGCAGAGCAAACATTTTTTTTTTTTTGAAAAAAAAAATAAGTCAGGTTACGAGTGATTTTTTTTATTCACCGAAAAAAACGGAAATTAATAGTAGATAAATATTTTTAATTCAAAATCATTTAGATAACATGTTAATTTGATAAATACAATTTTTCTTTTTTTTAATTGAGCACGGGCGTCATGTGTATTTATGTATATATACAGGGGACCAAGAAATAATAGGTGTTCGGAGCCCTGCAGCGTATTATGTACTGGGCGAAATAGGACCGAATTTGGCCACCATACGCCTTAAAGTATGTGAGTTTGATTTGTGAGGTGAACATTGACACTTTTCACCTCAAGTTAAATTTAACTTTTGCAATGTCCTTGCTGCTCAGTAGATGGCAGCAGAGTCGGGCTCGTGAGAAATGAAGATCTCGGTTGATTCTGAGGGAAACAGACCAGTTCTGCGTCTGCCGGCATCAGTGATGTTGCTCAAGTTTTAAGATTGTATTTCTATTTTAATTGTGTTTTTATTAAATAGATATGTTTTAATATAGTGTCTTCATTGTCTCAGAGACTACACGCAACATATCAGTGATTGTGACCCTTGGTGGTGAGGGCACTTCAATTTGCAACGAAAATTGTCCTAAAGATCACTTCGTATGTTTAAAGATTAGATTTCTGCATGGCCTGCAAGGCTTTCCCGTTTGAGAACAATTCTTTCTCATATCTTTCCACACAAAGCAATGCTGAATCAACCTTAAAGTGTCCTTTACGCCAGGATGAGAGCGTTCATGTCCAAAGACTATCTTTTGAAATGTCTTGTCCACATAGCGACGAATTTCATTAGTTGACTTGTCGCAATACAGCGGTTTGTAAGCAAGACCAAACTGTAATGTCTTTGGTTTGATTCGTCACCGTTCCCATCTGTAGCCTGATCAGAAGCTGCCAAATAACCAATCGGGATGGAAGCATGGATTCGTGCGTTTCGAGACAGTGTATCTGCTGCATGTTTTCCTTGCTTAAAATGTGCCTCAAATCTGTAGTATATTAAAGAATAAATTCAAGAAAACAAACTTGTCTGGGAGAAAAATTATCGTGTTTCTATAAAAAGAAAATGTCTATGGCTTGTGATCTGTATAAAAATAATACTTTCACAACTTTCCAACAGATGTTTAAAATGCTTAACAACAAAATAAACTGCTAAAAACCCATGATCAATAGAGCTATAGTTCTCAACACGTGTAAATATTCTACAAAAGTAACCAAGTGGTTGTGTTTCACTACCAATGTGCTGACAAAGCCAAGACATCTACCATGAGCAGCAATCTAGCCTCCGGAGCTGTAAAGGCCAGTACAGCATTAGCTTCTGAAGTTTTGTATGATGCAAAAGCTGCTCGCGAAATGTCAGTCCACTCGAGTGGGGACTTATTTTTAGTTCTATATACTATGAGTTCGTGAAGGCATGCCTGAACCTGCAAAGCACCTTTCAAAAATCTTAGTTTGAGGCAATGGATAATCAGTTCAACTGTTTCAGGCATAGGTGAAATTTCTTTAGCAGGAATCAAAAATTTTAAGAAATGAAGTTCAGTTTTACAGAACAGACATTTGTTAACATTCAACACCAGTCCATATTTCTGAAGCCTTTGAAATACTGTTCCCAAATCTCTTATGCGTCTGTTCATCGGTTAACGCTACCTGTATGTCGTTAACGTACGCACAGCAACAATTTAATCCTTAAAGTAGATAGAGCAGTATCCTGTCACGCTCGTTTTTACGTGTGAGATCAAATTGACGTTATTCGCAATATGCTAACGTATGTTGGTATTCTGCAAGGAACGTTAGAGCTTTAAGCAGATTCTACGTGCTGATTATTTACATTCTAGCATACGTTTCGAATTACGTCACTAATCTGAAAGTTCGCGTAGAGAAATGTCAATAGACCCATTCACATCTCTGAATACCTATGAATCTCTGAAATGATTGTGACGCGTTGTGCAACCCACAGATCTTAAGCATACTCAAATAAGCCAACTGGAGTTGTGACAGCTGTTTTCTGAACGTCGCCAGAATCAACCGGAATCTGGAGTTATGCTTTGACCAGCTTTGAGATACGCTTTGAGAATATAGTGTTGCTCCTTAACCCCAGCGTAAAGTCGTGAATGTACAGCCTCTCAAAAAGTATTCCAGTATAAGCGGAATTTCCTATTTTAGCTTTGCAAATAGTAAGTTTTTGAAAAATGCACAAATTGACAGAAATATGAAAAATTAATATTATGCATAAACTAATTCATATTTTATGACAAAGAATTTTTAATTTACGGAATCAAGGTAGGAATTTTGACTTTTACTCTTTTTTTTTTTTTTTTTTTTTTTTAGAGGGTGTAAGTCGGGGTACGCTTACACCCTCTAAGCGTACGCTTTCGGTCGGGAATTTTCACTCCACTCAACCGACGAAAATCGCCATAAATTCTGCAGGATCCTTTTTTTTTTTTTCGTACTATCTGGATCGGACTGGACCACAAGCTTTTTGAGAGTCTAATTATTTTGTTCTAGAGTTTAAACTCTGCTAAGAATTGTAATTATATGATTGGCGCATGTAATCACAAGCGCTGTCAAACAGTAGCTTACTAGTGTTTCATGTGTAAGTTTTGGTTTTTTCTCCAAATGGGTATACAAAAATAAACTTTTATGTACATATTATATATGCGATATAATATATATACGAAGCGTATCCCGAAAGTATGTTCCGTTTTGAAAAATAATTAGTAAAAACATTTTTTTCAAGCCAATTTTACTTTTACATGGAAGAGCATACCTTAAACTATTTTTTACATAGTTTTCGCCAATGTTCAAACACTTGTCGCAGCGGTTTACCAGCTTTTCTGTAGCTTCTTCATAGAAACTTCCCGCCAATGAAGATAGCCACAACATATTTCATTTCATCGTCGGATTCAAAGAGCTTCCCGCTTAACTGGCGCTTCATGTCCAGGAGATACTGATAATCGGACGGCACCAAGCCTAGGCTGTGCGGCGGGTGAACGAACTGCTCCCAACGGAACTCTCGAATCATCTTTTGAGTGTCACCAGCAGTGTAAAGCTGAGCATTGTTATGGAGCAACACAATTCCTTTACTGAGCATCCCTCTACGTTTGTTTTGAATGCACGCCGCGGTTTTCTTCGCCGTAGTGTGGTTATCATCATTGGCTGGAAGTTTCTATGAAGTATAGAAAATCTAGTACCTCGCTACGATAAGTGTTTGAACATTGGCGGTGCTATGTAGAAAAATAGATTAAGGCATGCTCTTTCATTATAAAATAAAATTGGCTTGAAAAAAAATTTTTACTGTTTTTTTTTTTTTTTTTTTTTTTTTTTTTTCAAAACGGAACCTACTTTCTGGATACACCTGGTATACATTTGTAGAATGATTTCTTAAAATAAAATTATCTCAAAAAAAAAAAAAAATCATGAGCGCAGAAACTTCAGCTCTAACATGTTTTCTGTGTTTATAACTAAATACGAAAAGTCCCCAAATTAACTCAAATCATTGTCAAAAAAGACATTTAAGTAAGACGAAAACCAATAAATTCAAGATCGAGCGTGGTCAGCAGTGGTTTCAAAACAGAAAAGAAAGGAGGGACAGAGCGGAGTCTGAGCGGCACGGGAAGACCAGTATGAATTCACCTTAAGGAGGGGGGGGGTATTCGTTATTTTAAGAGTAAACTAAATGCGCCAGAAAAGCAGGGGAGGGGTTTATTAGAGGGGAGCGCTTTTGCTGTATTTTAGGTAGCTATCCACAAAACTAGTATAGGAAATTTAGCTTACACTCGTGATTATCACGTGTTATTGCGGGATCGACAGCGAACGTGATAATGTTTGACGTAATCTACCGAATTAAGAATTACCAATATCAACTTGAAACTGTTTCTTTTCTCTTGTTTTTGTCTGGGATGCAGACCTCTATTGACTGTCATTATCAACCAGTGTATTGACAGCTTCCAGTTTTATTTACCTACGATTTTAAAACGTAATGCACACTTCCCGAACGGGACGGTAAATAAACTGACGGTTCATAAAGTTTCATTTACCAATCGGGGCCTTCGCAATTAGTAACGGGCCTGCGCGTGTATTTTGATGAGCCATCCAAAGAGGCCTACGGATGCTCGAGTCTTCACGTATACATCAGGCATTTTTTAAGCTTCTTAGTGCTTTCAAACGTTATTTAATGTAGTTTTAAGTAGTAATTGTATTACTAATTCAAGTACGAACTCATGATTAATTTGTTTGCTATGATACATATTGACATAAAGAAAACAGATGCATATAATTTGAAGGAAAAACAAAGTAGCGCTTACTCTTATGATTCACGATTGCTCATTTTAGTTTCACAAGTGGATATTTAATATACTTTAAAATAACTAAATACACAAATGAAAAAGACATTTTTATAATGAATATTTCATGAACGTAGTCGTATTTCCTACGTTATTTTAAACAATTCAACATTAACAAATGATGTATTAAAGAGCATTTCAGTGTTTTCGGGATATCCTGTATATTGGAGAAAATTGATAAAATACGCTCTATAGCGTGATCCCTGAATTAATTATTCTTTAATAAAGACATTTCATGTAGTATATATTATTCTTTTGTCGCTTTCTCAATCGAACTTAGGAATTGAGCAAGCATAATGAACGCTTGTACAAAATATTAACTACATTTGAAGTTTCTGTATAAACGGGCAAAAACCAATAATTTATAATTTACTGCATTTCTGCACTATACCAGATGTAAGTCTTAATCACATAATCAAGGCATATAACTGATAAATAACATTTTCAACTGGCAAAATTAAATTGTCTAAATAGTATCACAACGTCATGCTTATTTACAAGAATAAAAACTACTCAAGTAATACGATTTCTGATTAAAATAATTTATTTATAAATAACACATGAGTAATTATTCACTAAACATGATTTACATACATATTTTTAGAATTTCTAAATACATTATAAGCGTTCACTTGCCTTTACATTCAGAGCAAAATGTTCGAATTTTAGGATAAATTTTCATGAAAGAAAATGGCGCAAGATTCACAAAACGATTACCTACATCTAAAGTTCTTTAGTACGACAAAAGTATAAAAAAATTGTTTTAAAATAATAAAATAATATAACATTTATAATACTTAGAATAATAAAATAGAATACTGTGACTGGGGAAAACAGGCCTCAATGATAAACTCATTTTTAGGGATGGCAACTCATAAGCAGGCCCGTTACTAATTGCGAAGGCCCCGTACCAATCCAGAGCAGTCAATAGCTGAGTTTTTCCGTCACTATATCAGGAAGTTGCGTGTTTGGTTAGTTCATTTTAACTATTTATGAAACAAGAAATATAAATATGGTACATTCATGAATTATGATGTACAGCTGCGGAAAAAAAGGCCCACTTGCGCTTTAGTTCGCCATCTTTCGTCGTACACCAAAGTTACCATTCGTTTTCAAATAACGCATACTTTAATTTACTATTAAGTTAATTTTCATAGGGGCCCGTCTTCATATTTAATTCTGCATCAACTTTGTTTTTCTTAACGGCAACACTGTATTTTGACTTTATTAAACAAAAGAAATCCTTCAAATTACCCTAAATATAAATTTTCACTAATTTTCTATGATAATTCTCGGATATATTGCGAATTATTTTTTGCGCGTTTTTAAGGGACTTTCTACAAATTGTAAAGCGCTATTCGTAGGTTCCGAACTTTTCACCTTTCATTCATTTCGCTCGCGATAATTAAAAGAAATAAATATTATTTTCAAGGAAAATATTGTTACCATCTCTCTTAAAGTTTTTTGTACTAAGAATATCAAGGGTAGAAAGTAGAATGTTTAGTTAGAGGTCCAAATGACCCGTGAGTTCATAACTTCCTTGGTCCGTTCTAATTTGTAAATTGTTATTTAGTATTTCCCTTGATGGTTCTCTTAGACTGGTGAAATGTTGGCAGGAGTGAGAGGCTGTTCTCTGCTCTTCTGACTGCAAGCATGGATGTCACCCAGCTACGGTCGAACTAGAAGAATGGTTTCATGATTGAAAATTCATTTGTTTGAATTTCATGTAAGAAACGCAATTACTTTTTTGCTGAGCCAATATTATCACTGTGTTTGTTATTTCACTTTCTACATTTAATATTATCGTCTGCAATGTGCAATATTCTTATAAGACTTTTGGTGGTATTTTAATTTATTGCCAGATAAAAATTTAGACAGAAAAACGTGATTTTGAATGTTTGATAAAATATGGGGAATATGGGGAAGTCCAAAGACCTAATGTTTCCAATATTAAAAAAGGTCAAATTCATGCCTAGAATGTTAAGGATGTTAGTTTTTCAGAAATAGGATGTTGTATTAGAAGACATATATACATTTACTGCATCTAATTCTAAACCTGGAAAATATTTTATTTTGGAGGATATGATAGCGGACGAAAAAAAAAAAAAAAAAAAAAACGCTTTATAGAATTACCATCAAACTGTAAAAACCTCTAATTTATTTGCTTCAAAATTTGATTTTTTTAATACCGCTATCTTTTACTGTGTTTTGCGCAAAAGAAATCTAATTTAAGCTTATTTTAAGCAGTTTTCAAAAAGTCACTTAATAAATTTATGTATGGTCCCTTAACTCATGAAAATAACATATTTTATTTAATATAAATTAAACTACTAAACGTAAAAATTTGGAATTTTGCACAGCCATGTAGCATTACTTTCTGCATCTATTTTCGCCGAAATTCGGCTAGGTCGCTATACATAGTTTTTTTGAATATCAATTTAATAATTCATAATTCGTTTGGGTCGTTTAGTTCTAATAGTAAAAATAAAAATCACCTTCTTATTATCAAGATTATATGAGATATGAATTAAAGTATGAAAAAAATATTTTAACATATGGGGAGGGGATTTTGGAAGCTCACAACTCACCCATTTTCTGTTCAAATTTATTGAAAATTGGTATCCGGGTTTAAAATGGGCTAAATTTTTGAAATATGAAGTGAAATCTAGGGTTTGCTTATTGAGAAAAAAAAGTTGGTGCGAATTTTAATATGTAGATGGCCCTTTATGTAATTTTTATGCATATCAAATTAAAGTGTACTTCAATCGTAAACGATTGGTATCTGTAACTTGGCTGTATGACGAACGAGGGCTGAAAAAAGTACAAGGCCTTTTTTTTCCGCAGCTGTACATTTCAAACAGTATTAATAAAGGCGAAATAGAATATACTTGGCGAAGATTGTAAATACAGTTTTAGTATTGCTTACATTTACAGTATACGCAACATCACACACCACTGCAAATACAACAAGGTTCTAAAACAGCTCTTTCACCATGGCTAAAAAATATATGGAATTATACAATTTCCTTTTTTTTTTTAATTTCTAAAATTTAACATTCGTTTTAAATGAAGGTCACTGGATTTGGGCTGATATTTAAAAATATTGTGATCAGTTTATTTAAGAACTAAACAATTTCACAGAAAAATTTAGAATGTATTTTCACAAGCTGTACAAATGGTTAATCTTTCAGAGTCATTTTGAAACAAGTTCTTTAATATGCTTATGCAATATTTTGCTAAATATGTATACGCTACAAGAAATTTTGAAGTGTTTTCCCTTACTTTTAATATTGAAAATAACAATGAATCATTTTTATATTGACCTTTTACTTATACAACAAAAAACTTTGTTTTAATCATATTTAATTCTTATAAACCAAGTTCGTTTTTATAAAAAATATATTTAATTTCATCTGACAATTTATTATGTAATCAAATTTTCTATCTGGTTATACTACCTTAGGGTGTCTCGGAAAATACCAATGTCTGAAAATGTTTACTCCCCGGGGTTTATCTGGTTCCTTTTGGTGAGTAATTAAAATGTGTGAAATTTGAAGTCTCTAGGCCAACGTTAGTGTTTGCCTGTAAGGGCATAAAGATTTAATTTTTTCTGAAAAAATGCGTCATTTTCGGGTTTATTGATTTTTTTTCAACATTTTCCCTGCATTTGAATTATGTTTTTATGAGTTCTTAAGTCTTAAAGAAGTGCGAATTTGCATATACACTCATGTCCATAAATTAAGGATAATGAAGTTCAGGCAAAGAAAGAGAAAGAAGCAAAACAAATTTGACTTATTTGTAAAGTCTATTTATTAAACAAAAAGTAAAGAGCAAAAAAGATGCTATATGCTTGACATAATTAATAAAAATTGCAAGTTTTACTCCCTTGACCAAATTTAAAAAAAGAACCTATTTACAAAAAACAGTATAACATGGTTAGTAGGATGGTTAATACGGAGTATGTCTCCCGGACGATGCAATACAGGCCTGACAACGCCTAGGCATGCTGAGTATGAATGATCAATCTGATCTTGGGGAATATTACACCACTCATCAAGCAATGCACTCCGAAGTTCCGGTAGACAGGTGGGAGGGGGTTGACGGGCTGCAATTCGTCGGCCAAGCATATCCCACACATGCTCTATTGGATTCAAGTCCGGTGAGTATGCTGGCCAATGCATACGGGTGATATCCTCCGATTGCAGGCATTCGTCTACAATGTTTGCACGGTGAGGACGGGCGTTGTCATCCATAAACACAAATTCAGCACCCATGGCGCCCCGAAACAAACGTACATGTTGTTCCAGAATGACATCCCGATAGATGTGGCCTGTCATCGTTACACTCTGAACATGCAGGTCAGTTCTGGAACCAAGAATAATTCCTCCCCAAACGAGCCATCCTGCACCACCGTAACGGTGTCTTTCAATGGTGTTCTCTTGGTGGTAACGGGTACCTGGCGCTCTCCAGATGAATGTCCGGCGAGAATCAGACTCCAAACTAAACCTGGACTCGTCGGAAAACTTCACACAAGACCACTGTTGCGGTGTCCACAATGCATGCTCTCTACTCCAGGTTAATCGCAGGCGACAGTGAGTTGCGGTAAGTGGAACACATCTGACAGGCCTACGAGCATATAGACCAATGTGCCCTAAGCGTCTGTACACGGTCTGCCTTGACACTGTCGTACCGGTAGCTGAAGAGAGCTGACGAGACAGGTCTGATGCTGTACTCCGTCTGTTTCTTTTGGCAGTAATGGCCAAATAGCGGTCTTCATTCGGCGTTGTAACTCGGGGTCGACCTGTGCTGTAACGTCTACTCACATTACCATCATCTTGGAATCGTTGCCAAAGCCTGGAGATGACACTCTGGGCGATTCCAAGTTCCTCGGATACTTCCAGCTGGCTACGTCCACATTCCAGTCGTCCGATAATTCTGCCACGTAAAACATCATCCAAATGCCTCTTTTGTGCCATAACTATGCGTTTTTTGCACTGAAAGGCTTTCACAGCGCTTGTGAACAATTTTACTTCTTTGCCACTATTCCTTATATACCCCTCTCTTACACTCTCGTCATTGTGACGTACCATCCACGCCATCTGGTGGTTTCCTGTAATTTGCATATTCTTCTTCAAGATGTGTGTGATCATTCCACAGGTGAAATTTTTATTTTAGAGATCAATTTCTGTGTGATTCTGAATTATCCTTAATATATGGACATGAGTGTAAATAAGATTCATATAAATTGTAATCACAGCAGAAATTATTTTATTCAATAATGAAAATGGAAAAATCAACTCCCTTCACATTATTGAACTTTTTTCACGTATTGATTATAAATATGTATTGATATAACAATATAATTCACACTTAAAGTATTAGAACATTGTTATGTACTTTGGCATAGTAACAAAATACTACCTGGGAAGAAAACAAAACACGGAATATATATTTTACGAATACGGCTAAATTTTTAACTGAGTAAAAGTTCAAATAATCCATTGTAAAGTAAAAGGAAATTCCTATATAAGTGCACTTAGCACTTAAACTCTTACAAATGTTTTAAACAGGATATAGTGAAGGTTAGTGCTGATTTCCTAGATTGTTCAACTGACTGTAGCAAACACTGCCTCTGTTCTTCAACCTTCGTAATTTTCTGAGAAAAATCCTGCACCAGCTTGACTCCACGTCTGCTATATCGTTGGCGGCTTTTAAGTGTTTTACAAATAATTTTATTTCATTATAGTCAGCATCCTCTCCCCATGTCAATGGACATTTTTTCAGCCAGGATCCATTCGGTTTAAATATTTCAAACAGTAGCCATGAACTAGGCCCTACCAACAGAAATAATTTTGTTTGTAAATTTAAATTTGAGAATACAGAAACGCCCTTTGGTAAGGTTATCGATTCATTCTTGAATTTTAACAATGAAGAGTCGACTTTTTTCTTCCCGGTTTCAAAAACCTTTTTTTAAAAGAGACAAAATGGTATTGTCTCAACTGCCAAATACCACAAGTGTCGATCTAAGGCTGCCAGATAGAGATGGGGAAAGAATGAACACCCTGTTCTTTTGTACCTGTTCTCAAGAAAGAACAGGAACACCCTGTTCAGTGATCACGGCAAAAACATGTTCTCAGTTCATTAAGGTCCGACGCTTCAAAATTTTATGATAGGCAAGCGTGTTGAAAAGACAAATTTTGGAAAATGCCTTAAAGGTGAAATTTCTCATTGAAAGGCACGATTAATATTTTTTTGCTAAGAAAAATTTAAATTCTGGGGGGCAGACCCCCCCCTCTCCCACATTGGCTACGTATCTGATGGTGGGGACAGAAGTTCACAATTTTAGCTTTATCAAATTCTAATTGTGGAATCTTAGTTATTTTAAGAAATAATGATAACGAAGATGATTATCTAGGGGGGGGGGGGTCGGGATAGAACTTTTAACCCAACCTACCATAATTTTAATGGCTAAGACCCGGACCCGGGCTAAGAATAAGAAGCTTTCTTATATGTTCAATACGAAATGCACTCACAGGAAAACAATTCGTCAATTTTTATTATTCCAGCCAAACTACTCAATTTCAATCAAAGTAAAAAAATTAATAATAAAGAAAATGAGTCTGAAACACAAACAAATCGAAAAAAAATATTTTATCAACGTCAAACAATAATATAAGCATTACACCATATAAAACGCGCCTTCGCTTCATACGCTCTTAGCCATCTTTTATTGGCTGAAAAAGAACCTGTTCCGGAGCAGCCTCTCCTGTTGGCTGAAAAAGAACAAGTTCTTTGATCACGGGTGGAGGAGTTCTCCGATCAGTGAGCGAGAACACCTAGTTCAGTGTTCTTTTCCTGAGCTGGTGTTCTTTTTCGGAACGGAGAACTAAGGTGTTCTTTCCGGGAACGGAGTAAAAGGCGTTCTCTTGCTGAACAGGTTAAACGAACTGTTCTTCGGTGAAAGGTGTTCTTTCATTGATCTGTTCCCTGTTCTTTTGCTTTAATTAAGTTCTGAGCTAGGGTCAAAGTTGTAGACTTGGGGCCGTATTCACCAAACTGTGAGTAGCCCGCCATCATCCGAGAGTTGGGAAACCTGCATTGCCGGTTTGACTCGGAGACAACTCGGAAACTGTATTCACCAACTTATTTCCGCCCAGGGTTACTTGAATCTGGAGTTGTCTAAGCCAGCTTTGAAAGCTCGTCTGTGATTGGTCAGAGTAATGATTCCATGAAGGGGGTGAACTAGGTTTAATGTTCGGGAGATCGAACCCAGCTCCCACCACACACACTTCCTTCATGATATTTAATTTGTTTTTATGCAAACTGCGCATTAAAATGTGAAAATTAATTTAAAAAAACAGACTGATTAAACATTTAATACAAAATTACATCCAATATTTTTTATAAATAAAATTTCATGTCTGTTATACTTTTTTCAAATTTAGGAATATTCATATTTTTTAACACACAAAAATTAATTTATGCAGCTTTGATGTTTTTCTTTTTGAGATACTTTATATATTATACATAGAATATGTATGTGTTTAAAAAATTCTATGATACTGAAACATATTGTTTTTTTTCTCACATTTGTGTGAAAAATTGTTAATTCGCTATTCCCAAGTACAGTACACTACAATCAGACAAAAATGTTTAACCCCTCAACAACGCTTTTTTTTTCATCCTTTAAACATAAATGATTAATCTCTTCAATGTAAATATTTTTATCCCGCCTCTTAAAAAAAAAAAAAAAAAAAAAAAAAACGCGGGCGTAGTAGATCCACAGTGCTCTGGCCAAATCGCCCCTCATCTGTGGAACAATAGAGACAAGAAAATAAATAGGACAGATCAGAATTTACTTACTTATTTTCAACACAAAAAATAATTAAGAATAAAAAAGCGTTCAAATCAGAAAAAAGAGGGAATGGAAAAGCAAACCAAGATAAGTCCAACAGATGGCGCTTGCAGCCTCTACGGCAAAAAAAGTACTGTCATTCTCGAGAGTTTTTGGAAACATTGTACAAAGATTTTTTATCACTTTTGGCGGCTTTTATAGCTTGATGGGTGGTTTTCACAGCAGTTTCCGTCTATTAAAGCACAAAATATTCAAGTATTAGCAAATTTTTGGGATTTTCCAAACCTATAAAAAACAACCCTCGTATCCGCCATTTATAAACCCGAGTCAACTCTCCGATTTTGCGGGGTTAGAATCTGCACCTGGAGTCAGGGTCAATTCTTGGGGTAACCCTGATTTTGGAGTTGTGAATACCATTTTCTCACTAACCCTTGAAGTAGCTCGCTTTGCTGGGTTAACTCTAGGGTTTAAAGTTTGGTGAATACGGCCCTTGGAGTCAGAAGCAAGGCCGTACTTAGACGGGGGGGGGTCCTATGAGTTCGGACGCCGCTCCCCCGAAGTTATTACATTATATGTACATGGTGTATTTATACAGGGACGTAGCCAGAAAATTTTTTCTGTGTGGGGATGCTGAGGGGCATGGGCGCCGGCAGCATAGGGCAAGGGGGGGCAATGCCCCCTCCATCCTGGATTTTTGTATGCAGTGTTATCCTTTGCTTTTTTGCTCTTTCCAACATGGTAACTATACGTTGAAGTAGTCTTTGCCCTCCCCCCTTGAGTAGTCTTTGCCCCCCCCTCCTGGGAAATATTCTGCCGGCGCCCATGGTGAGGGGTATGAAATGCAGTGATGTATAAATGAACGAAATTTTTGCGCAATAATAAAAAAAAATTAATCTTGCTAAATTAGACAGAAATTGGGTGTGGGGGATATATCCTGAAAATTTTATCCCGATATACCATGCTCCCCGACTCCGAAATTATTTTCTAGGTATGGCCCTGGTCGGAAGCCATTTAATCTGGATTTTCGGAGCCATGTAATTTTATATGCCAAAGTCGTATTCATTTTCTTAAGTCGTAGTCGAAGCAATCGGCATATTTATACACGCGAATTATTTTTAATCTGGAGCCTGATACTTACAGCTTTTTAAACGGAGTCTTTGATTTTTAAGCTGGAGCATGTACTTTTTAAGCTGAAACTTTACTCTTTTTTTCTTTTTAAGCTCTAAGAGTGTATCGAGTCTTTTGTGGGCTCCCCCATTGGAAATGTGCAGGTCCATGCCGTATGTTTTTAACCTTAAGGCTACACAATGGTTTTTTTAAAACTTGAGATGGATTTATTTAATATTTTGAGTTAGAGTCTAAACTTTAGAGCTAAAAATGTTTGTCGTTGGAACCAAAGCCATATCTTTTAAGCTGGAACCCGAGACATATATTTTTATTTTTAGTCGCAGCTAAAGAATGAATGTTTATTATTATTATTATTATTATTATTGGAGCCGGATCCATAACCTTTTGGAGCTAGACCTGGAACAATAAAAATTTTTTAAGGTAAAGAGGCGGACCGAACGGCGGAAAAGGTTGAATTTTTCAAAAAACGATTTCATCATTATTATTTTGTTAAAACATTTTTAATTGGGGGGGGGGGGGAGCAGACTTCCTGATTCACATCCTCGGGTACAAGGGGTCAGAGCCGTATCCAGAAAAAAATTTATCCAGACAAAAATTTCGGAGGGGGACCAACCGAAAGAAAGGGTAAATTTTTCACAAAGACTTCATCTTTATTAGTTTGTTAACAAAAGTTTAAATTTCGGGGGTGTGGTGGACCAGACTCCTGGGTACGGCCTTGAAGGGGGTACTCCCTCTCCAGCGGTCCTACAACCCCCCCTACCCCCATCCGCTCCTCCAAGGGTTACGACTTTGACTATAGCGTGTAAGGGGCATTTGGACGCGGATTGCCTGGAGCTATAAGAAAATACCCCCGAAATGCAAGGCGAAAAAGACGTCCATTTTTTCCCACTGTCGAAAGAATTCAGAATCTTCTTTGTAGAGGGTGGTCCAATTAGGGGAGAAAAGAGCAGTTGCTGGGCGATAAAAAGCGGTCATCTTACTTCTTATCTTTCGTGTGGGTCATTTTCCCTAAATGTCCTGTACTTTTCCCCCTTGCTTTTTTTGGTTTAGGTATCGTCTTGCCGAAAACCAGGAAGAACGAGAATGACTGATTACAAATCCAGTCACTAAAAATCGGGGTTGAAACGGGGGCTGTCTGTAAAATATTAATGTGTCTCTTCAGGTCTATTCCGGGGGTCTGGAAGGAGTCTTGTTTACGTAAAAAGGACTTTCATGTTCGGCCACATAAACGGAGGAAGTGACCGCTACATGACAGAGGTCAATGGGATCGTTTTTGTATAACCTTGGGTGTTTTGAGGGTGAGAAAACGTCATTAAGTTGTCCCTTCTCTTTGTACGATGGTGGGTGGAGTGTTTTTTTCCCCCTGTTTTTCTGTAGGGTAAAAGACACTCGACAACCGCGATCTATTTGTCTGCAATCAGAAAATACACAAATTAAACTTATATAAATATAAAAGAAAACATGTTACAAAATCTCTGAAACGCTTTGCTTTTTAAGGTAATTTTTATTTTATTCAAATTCATTCTTTGCAACTTTGATGAATTTATACATTGCTTTCTTGCTATTCACTTTGCGACAATGTTCTAATTCAGAGCACTATAAATTCATCAAAGTTGCAAAGAATAAATTTGAATAAAATAAAAATTACCTTAAAAAGCAAAGCGATTCAAAGATTTTGTAACATGTTTGTAACATAAAGTTGAACATGCAACTTGAATTGCAGCATGACATTCAGTCATGCTGCAATCAGAATTCATGCATGATGAATTTCTTGCTATTCACTTATCATATCCAATAAATTAGCAAATTGATTAAAATTAGACTTATTACAAGATGTTAATAAAAAAGTTCATATACAATTAACAGATTTACTTGTTTCTTAAAGAGAATTTTATATTGGGTTGGCAAAAAAGTAATTGCGTTTTTCTGTATATCAATATTTTGTCTGGCCGAAACTACTGATGGTAATAATACAAAATTTGGTATGTACTTGAGTTCTTTAATATCGATGCTAGGTTAGAGAACATTTTCTAAAATTCATAACCTTATGCTTGCAAAAAGCTCTTTTGAAATATAACGCGTGATGTCGAAGATAAAAGGGACAAACTTTTTTTGTTGTAAAATACGGTATTTATAAATACATGCAATTCAATTTTAGGACATTTTTTATATAGTGCTCCAGCCATATTTTATAAACGAACAAACAAACAAAAAATTATTAGTAAAATTCTTACTTTAAAATGTAACAAATATGAATCTATATATATTTTTTTAATTTGAAATTAAAAACTCTTTAAAAATGTATTTCTTTAAATTTCAAGAAAACATTACTTTCTCGCCAATCCAATAGTGGGTTTGTTCTAGTAAAGCGGCTTTTTAAGACTTGTTAAGTGAAAATCTTATTAAAATGTTTAAAAGAAAATTTTTAATTGGCAAGTAGCTGGAAAAATAGTTCAGAAGGACCCAAAAAGTGGAAAAGTTAGAAAGTTTCAAAGAGTAAAAAAAGGAGTGATTGCTTTCATTTTGTCAAACAAAATCAAATTTCGCTGTCGGAGCACAACCTGGCCACGACTTCGATAAAAAAAATTAAGTTCTGCAATATAATTTTTTATATTTTTTCTGAAAAATTAATCATCTAATTTATGCTGTGTCGGGTTATTACTGTATGGTCAATCTAGGAAACTGGTAAAGATTACAAACATTTTGAGGTGAATTTGAAACTTTTATACCCCCTTTAACTCGCTAACCAATCAATGTAAAAACTGAAGAGACCCCCCCTCCCTTTTTTTGAATTTTTTTTTCCCCATCAATTAATTTCAAGTTGCCTGTTAAGATAGTCTTGCTAGAGAGTGATAAAATATTCGACGAAACACGAAAATAGGAAGTTACTGAAATTGTCAGTGTTATAAAGTACTGGGCACTAATAGCATATATTATAATACTATTATTAAAAACATGTTGTTGTGTGTGATTATGGCAACACTACTTTAGGGCGATCTGCCAAGGGGGGGTGCCTTCGTAGGAGGACTTTCTAAGGGGTTCTAACGCGTATTCACGTTACATCTGGAGAAAACCTACCAAAACTCCAAACCGTTAGATCGACACCGTTAGTGATGGGACCCGAACCTGGGACCTTCACACTTCTCCATTGTCAGTGGCATAACCACTGTGCCATGGTGAGGCTATTAAAAAACATGATTGAATGAATTCAACTATTCACACACAGTGGCGTACCCAGGAATTGATTTTGGGGGGTGCATATCGTCATTACCATGAAAGAAGTAATGTACCACTTGGTGAATTTTAAAGAATATGCTATTATGGGCCCCATATAGGGGTTTGACTCGCATCCACCGGTATAATAAACAATTTTATAGCATACTGAAATCTTTCAAATTAATCAAGTTTTCAAGTGTTAGAAAACTTAAGATGAGCACCTCAAAATAAATACATGGGCGGCCCATGTACACGTTTTTTGTTTCTCCCTTTCAAACCTGTTCACGAATTAATACAATTTTTATCAGGTTATTAAAAGTTACAAAATTGGAGATCATAGGAAAAAGTAGTAAAGATACCATAAGAACGAAAATTCGTATTTACCAGAACCGACGGACTCCAACATCAGTGAAAATTCAATAAAAGATTTAATGATTGAGAAAACAGCCATAATTTAAAGAATAGTAAAAAAAAGGGGTTATAATAAAATGAAAAATTTCATACTTACTATTTTCTACAAGGTTATATTTATTCTACCTGTTTTTGCAAAATATTTAAGGCTTCCTCACTTACAAATATATTCTTTATATATGCATAACAGAGACCATTTAAACACATTTCAAATGTATTGTTTCTTAAGTAGTTTTTTAAATATTTCATGGTTGAAAACGACCCTTCAGTGATACATGTTGTCACAGGCAAACTGACTAACCTTTTTAAAAGTTTATGGATATTCGGCAAAATATCAACGTTGCATGCTTATAAAGTTTCTACAGCAGTTAATCTAACCTGTTGTACCAGTCATTTCTTTTTCAATTGCTGATATTCTATAATCATTAAATCTTAGCATTTGTAGTTTGTTTTCATCTGTAGGTATGTGGTTATTTCCAGTGAAACTAAAATATTTATTTATCTCAAAATTTCTTTGTGTTTTCTGAATTTTTATTTAAGATCTAAAACTACAGCATTCAAAAATTTATTACTGTTACTTGAAATTGTTATTTAATGTACGCTTTTTTACTTCAAATTGATGTTTGGAATTTTTCTTTCACCAGATTTAAGAAAACTTAAAAGCGACTACTGATTCCTTTAACTCGTTGTCGGAATTAAAAAAAAATAACAAGAAGATTGAAACGAATTTAAAGTTATGAAATTATGAACTTAGCAATTCGAGCAAAAGAAAATGGATTGAACGAGATTTCATGACTTCTCTCCGTTTATGAATAGGAAATCAGAGATTATTACTAACTGCTCGGAATTGGGGGGGGGACATCTTCTATAGAAATAATATAATACTACATAGATATTCTATAGGGATGCACCCTCCCCTTCTCTCTCCTCCTGCAAATTCTGACCATTGGCCTCGGCCTCATGAACACAAAGGCACATTTTTAGAATCATCAAAGACTTTCTATTAATTTTTCAAGAATTCACTTGGTTGGAATCATGTTTCCCTTTCATGATGAAAAAAATTTTTTGGGAAAAAATCGGGGTTTCCCCCCCCCACCTGAAATATTTCAATTTTGAGAAATCTTGGGGGGTGCATATGTCCCTTTGCACCCCCCCCCCTGGGTACGCCACTTCACACAAGTCCTTATTTTATCTTCAGGTACTCACATATGTATGTCTAATCATACGCAAAATATATACACGTATATTTTTAGAAGACTTTTGAGATTAACACTAGTTAGTAATAATTTAAATCTAATAATGAGAAATGGTTTAATTAATTAATAATTTTATGAAGTTTTCTTGACGATGTTACTTTAAGAAAAATTGAAGTATTAGTTTTAGTTTCTGTGATACACTATCAAACTTTTTATTGCATAAAATGTTATGTTAAATTAAAGTGCATGAATTATTTTATTCTTAAGCTTAAATTAATATTCTTAAGCTGTATTTCTGTATTAATAGAGATAAAAAAAAATACGGATTTTCTCTAATTTTTATATCATTTCTTGTGTAAAAGACCTGCTTGAGTCAGTACAGACTTAGGAAATTTTTGTTCGTGCTTTTTCTTGATCAAAACCCCTGCCTCGATTTGATTATAAAATGCATTTGAAACACTTTAGCACAGCTGTATAAAGATACGCAAAAAAGTAAAATAAAACCATTTTGAGCAAATTGGAGGGTGAGTAAGGGGACAGAATTAAAGGTAGAAATTGAAAAATGCTGGGTAGAAATTGAAAAATTTGAAATCCGATGCCCCATTTAAAAGCTTATCGATAGGTTGAAAAAATACATAATTCTAATATCGTGATTGATTTATATAATGGCGTAAACAGTCCGCGTTGATGCTATTAAATTCTAAACATTATGTTACATTAAAATTCGTCAAAAATTACCTAATTTTTATAATTTTTTCGTTTTTATTTTAAAAGAGGGCGAAATGACTGTTTTATCATTCGCCAAAATATCAAAAAGTAATGACGGATAGAATTCAAGATGCGACAGTTTTAAAATTATTTTACGAAAATTTTTGCCAAATGCCCTTTTTAAATAAAAAATTCCTAAAAATCTGCAAATTATACTGCATATTCAGAAAAACTCTTTTTAAAAGAAAATTTTCTTCTCTGTCCGATGATGTAAATGTCGTTTTGCTGCGAGCGTAATTACCACCGTTATTACTAATTAGGTGAGAAAAAATGCGAAAAATCCCATAAAACATAAAAAACAAACATTGTAGGTCGAATTTTGTAAAAAGCGCTTCGAGGTGCACAACTTCATGAATACCAAATTTGGGGTTTCTAGGTGTAGCCGTTTGTCCGTAACGCCGACGGCAGACAGACAGACAGACCACACACACACAGAGACATCTTCTTTTAAAATAAGTAGAGATTAGCATTAGGATGCTATTTCGATCAATCCCAGGTTTTTGTCTACGCGACTTTGTAGACATATTTGTAGACAAGTTTTGTAGACATGAACTGTCACGGTGAAGATCTTTTGAAATGCGTTTGCCTGATAATATGGAGATTGGGGGGGGGGGGAGATTAACATCTTGGAAGTCGCACAAGATTTGCCATTTTTGATAATGGGTCGCCAAGTTTGCTGCCAAAAAATAACTTCAAAACGAACCAAGCTTGGCGATTTCTTCCGAATTTGGCTAGAAACAAGGAAAGTATAGTTAAAATATGCCTGGCGAAGATTGTAAAATAGTGTTAGTAGGCGATTTTAATAAGATTTCAATTCGAAACATGTGTTTTATGGAACAAGAAAGACAAACACGGCACACTCAAGAAATACACTGACAGACACGAGTTTCAACGCTTCCTTAAGAACTAGATGAAAACTGAAGTGAAACAAATTAGCGATAAACGCACCAGTTAAGGAAATCAAAGACACTCAATTATTAAAACTACTTTAATTGGCAACCTCAATTAAATAAATAAGTAATGGAATGCTGTCCTTGCATGTAGTTCAAAATCGCCATTTTAATTCTAAATTACGGTTGACACATAAATACAAAAAATCTTCGTGGTAACTGCATATGTTTAATCATTGCCACCTTGGCGAGAGTCGGGCGTCAAAGTAGGAATCAACCCAAGAAAGACGAACACGACACATTCATGGATTATGGTGCACATTTTAAATATTATTTAAAACGGTGAAGTACAGCTGGGATATGCTTGCCGAAGATTGTAAAACAGTTTTAGTAGGCGAGTATAAGATAAGTTTCGATTCCAAAGATGTATTTTATAGAACAAGTGAGAAAAAAACCTAAAACCGGAGTTAAAATCTAATGTGGACAACACAAGACTTCCTTGCACGTCTATTAAATCAATAATATTTTCGTTACACTTATACTAAACTTTACTGTCTTTGAAAGCGATAAAATACTGCTGTAATACTAAGGCTTAGCGATTTCTAGCCAAATATTCCCGATATCGCCCAGCTCGGTTCAATTTGAAAAATTTGTTTCTGACATTTAATTTGACGATATTTCGCCAAAAGTCGACAAGCTTGAGATAGTTTGCGAGATTTTGAAGATAGCCAAAATAGTCATTCACCACATTCTTTCAATGAATTGAATGTATCCATTTAAAGTCATTTAGGTGATCCTGTAAACAAATTATCCCAGTCCATTGCAATCAAAAAAAGAGATGCACAGTTAGATGTTACGATAGTTCTAAATACAAAATTTGAACATTCTACAGGTAAAAGTTTTAGAGTTATGCGAAATACAAAATTTTTTTCTTCAAATTGGGCGATATTTCGGGTATATGGTGCAATTTTACCAATCGGGCCTGTAATGTTTGTGTCCCTGCTTTAATTGCGCAATAGCCTAATGATTCAACTGTATTCCTATGACGTAATCAAAATTCGCGCTTTAAAGGGAATCTTCAAGAAATTTCTCCTGGCTTATGCGACACCTATAAATATGGACGCCCCTGTCGAGTCAGTCTTGCGGTAGACTGCGAGCGATACCGACGTCAAACAGGGTGTTCTGCCCACTGCATTAGCCTGAGAATTTTGCTGTTATAAGCAATATTTTGCTTGATTCGAGAAACTCGTTTGCGAATGCTGTGTTTATGATTTTCCTCAAGTATTTCCACTGAATTTTAGCTTGTGGAACTGTTTTATTTTATGTGTGAATTACAGCATCTGTGAAAGATTCTGTACTCAGCGGATTGCAGTTACTGGCCGTTAGTTCCCGTGAATTTTGTACAGCTGATTGTTCGACTAAATTCTAGAAGGAATAAAATTCGAGTACCATCTTGACAAGTGGACTTTTTAATAGAACTTTCAACATATATTGCACTTTAGAAAAACGATCACAAGAATCATAGTTTTCTGCAACACTAGTTTGTTCACGTGATTGCAAAAAATAATTCTTATACATTACGATCTATGGACGAAAATCATTTAAAATGAGCTAGAGTCTATATGGTGCATTCGAAGAAGTTCAAATTGGTTATGTATATTGTAGGTCATCGTCACACAACATGTATAGATTTTGCTGAGTATAGGACTTATAGTTTTTTGACAGGGCAACAAATCGTTGTTGTTTTACATTATGGCCCATGTACAGAATTCCTGAAAGAGCGCTAGTGTCTATAGGCTGCATTCGGTTGAGCCCAAATTGGGTATGTATATTATACGTCACGGTCTCATGATCTGTATAGATTTTTGTATGTGTAGAGCTGATAGTTCTTTCACAAACTCGCAAGAAGTAATTCTTACATATGTCGGCTTAAGGACGCACATCATTTAAAGTGAGCTAGTGTCTAAATGGTTCATTCGAGTGACATCAAATTAGGTGCGCATATTATAGGTCACTTTCTTACATACTGCATAAATTTTAGCGAGTGTACGCCTTACAGTTTTTTATATGGACACAAAAAAGTATTCTTATACATTCCGGCCTATACACTCAAATCATGTGCAATCAAATTAAGTGCACTAATGCCTGAACACTAGATCTGACTGATTTGAATGAAATTTATTTAAACGCATGGTATCAAGTGTTCGGAAAGTCGAGTGGAGTCACTCCAGATTTTTATTATTATAGATGGACATAAATTTGTTTTGTAATGAATGTGAAAATATTATTTAACTGGGTGTTGGGTGCTTTTTTTTTGCGCTGCATTGAAGGGATAAGACAGTTGCTTAATTTTAGTGGGAGTGCTTCCCTAAAAAGATTTTAGTATCCTCTAAATAAAGTAGATTATCTATTGATACAATAATAAATGGCGATCTTTAGGCGGCTCTACCCCCTCTTCCGTATAAATGTCTGTTTAAAACCTACAACTAAGCTCCCTGATGGGGAAGAAGCGCAAAATTTCGAAGCTTTGTCGATCACAAAATAAAAATTTTCTTCGGGAAATTGGGAGTTAAATTGAAAGGGGGGGGGATCTATAACTTTTTATTTTAGTCAGTTTTTTTTTTATTGTTATTGATATCAAAATAAATGTGTTTTGAATTTGAAATTATATTTTTTGGGAGGCAAGCTTAGATTTTTAAAACTATTATTTATGAAAGCTTCAGAAAGTTATTTTTAATAACATTTTCTAAAATTTAATGCCAATTTATTCCATCTATAATTTATCATTCAGCAGTCTGATATTTATTTAAATCTTAATATTACAAGCTAATCCATAATTAGAGTCAGGGGCGCACTTAAGGAGTGTGCCGAGGGGTCCCGGCCCCCTCCCTAAATTGTAAAACATTCACTGAAAACCTGCCAGTTTAAAAAATTAATAATAACGCCATTATCAATGACATTTTAAATATACCGTAACTTAGAAACGTTATAAGCGCCAATATACACCACTATTTTTTTGTTTTGTTACTGGATTGAAAACTATTACTTCACCGCTCTGACCATGTAGCTGGAGGTCGCAGGTCAAGATTTCCCCAACACGTGCAGGGGTCATAAACTTTCGATCACCGACACGAGCTTCCGGGGAGGAGTTTTTCGAGGGTGGCGAAGATTGGAGGGGGGAGGGGGGGGTTCTGCTTCGGACGGGACTCGTTTATTCAGATTTTTCGAAAGACTGATAACAGAGAAGTAATTTTTACAGGATCCCTCACTCCGGAGGAGAGCGGAGTGGGGACTGTCAAAATGTAGGGTCAAAAGGTCTTTTCGGCAAAATGATAACTACACGCTTTTGGTTCTGTTTTTCTGTCGTAGTACAAACTTTAACCCCCTACCCCCCGTAAAAAATTTAAAAATTTCATCTGCGTATTTGCATTAATGGTAAAATTGAAAATATTATATAGCTTGAAAAAATGAAGCCGATAATTTTGGCTGTTGCTAACAGTTTTACACTTACTGTTATATTCCCTCCTTTCAAATACCAATATCGAATTTTTAAAGTTTCGAATTTCTGAGCCATTTCAAATGCATAAGATTACAGAAGAAAAGCGTGAGAAATTATAGAAATCAAAAGAAAACTTGATAAGTTAGTATATTTGTGTATATATTTCGATACAAAATTACACTTCCCATATATTTTTTAGCAAGTAGTTGTTTACTAGCAAGTATGCAAATTCATTAAAATATATACAAGGTTAATCTAAACTCTTGGGCTAAACTTCAAGGGGTGGTAGTACAAACAATAATTGCATAGGAACATAGGGTCGCAAGCACCTCCTTGATGTACCTTTTAATAATAACTTTTGAAAAAATGCTGAAGTGTTCGTCTACTTTCTTAACTCAGTTTCATTAACAATGGGCTTGTCTCTGAAAATTTGACCAATAAAATGAAATGGAATTTCTAAAGTATCAATTTTAGTCAAGTGCTTTCTGTAAAAGGTCCATTAATTTCTGAAGAACCATAGTCTGAAAGTACACTAGTATTTGAGGATTCTTTCCTAAGTGATTATTAATACGTACATGTAGGAAAAGTATGTGCCTCTATACGTTCCTATGCAATTATTGTTTGTCTTGATGTGTACTGTCACCCCTTGAAGTTTTGCCTAAGAGCTTAGATTCACCCTGCAGTGCAAAGTTTTTTTATTGAATTGAATTCCTATTTCTTCATTTAGAATTTTTAAATGTTAACCAGGATTATATTTTAAACGATTTTTTTCGGTTCTTTATTAAACTCAACTTCCCCCTAGATTTGATGATATCATTGGAATGAAATTTAAACGATATTTTATTACGTTTTAATAATACGAATTGTAGATGGTTTTGAAATAAAGAAAAAGAAAGACACTTGTTGTTTAATTGCTTAAGTTTTGGTAATTTTATGTCGCGTCCAGTGGTGTAGTCCTAAGAAAAAAGTGGGGGACGCTCAATTTTGAAGTGGAATTCATTCAATATAATTATTCAAAAATCAATAAACAAAATTATCTATGTTATTCATTTTTAATACTTTATTAATGGTGTAGTTCGAAAAAAAACATGTGATTTTGGTACATAAATACAAATAAATTAACTATGTAATGCACTTCAAAATTTTTATGTCTCTTACAAGCTGTATTATACACTGTAATAAACGATAAACCTGTGTTAATAGCGAAATTATCAGAAAAATTCTTAAAATTCGAAAATTTAGCAGGATATGCCACTTTTCAAAACTTTTTGACCGTGCAATTCCATGTTGAAGGATTTTTTCGAAAGTTTTATAAAAGCCATCGTTGTCTCCTTTATTGCAGCATGTAATACAGCTTCGAAAGAATCATATCGAGTTTTTTCGAGCCCCTGGTGGAATTAGCTTATTCTGATTTGTGCGCTTAGACCGTGAGGAAGGTTTTATTTTTTCGAACTACACCCCTTAATATACTGGATTCCCAGGTGCTTGAAATGGATACAAATCGCAAAATTTTTGAATTCCAAGTAATGTACAGACAAAAGTCTAATTTTATTTATATATATTATTACTAACAATTGTTTGGTGAAATTAATTAAGTGTTTATAAAAAATGTAATTTTAATTAGCAGCAGCTTAAGCAAGACATAATTCTCCCATCTCCATTGTTCACAATCCTATATGAATAAATAGAGATTTTCTTTTGGATTTGTGTTGGACACCTCGCAGTCCAACTTTATACTTTTTTCGACTATTTAAAAAAAGATCCCTTTAACCAACAGAGAGAGTTTGACAAAATTTCATTTTTAAGTTGACATTAATAATATATTATATTAATGTGTTTATGCTATTTACATTTACAAAGAGATTGTTTAAGTAAGTCTTAAGGCATCCAAAGGGGTTCTTTTGGATTCCTTTCTGGCTCTCAATTAAAAATTTAAAAAGTTAAAACCTCAAAATTAAGTCTGAGCATTCTCCTCGAAAATAGAAAGTGGGAGGGGGCGCACAATCTAAAACGAAAAAGTAGGGGAGCGTCTCCCTTCGACTACGCTACTGGTCGCATCTCACTAAAAACTCCCTTGTGAAAAACGGTCAGGCAGCTTGAATATGAAGGATGGGAAAATGTGAAATTACTACAGTATTATTATAGAGTATATTATCTTATTTATTTTCGTTCAATTGTTTCACGATAAAAACATTGTCAGGTTTAATATTTGTTTCATTTTATTTCCTACTGAAAGAAAAATTATTTTTTGTATTTTGACAGGAAATGTTATGCAGAATATCAAATGTGTACAAGTCAAAAGTTATGTCAAAGATACACTGAGGCTATTTGCCTAAGGGGTAGGTGATGCCATGGGCGGAGGACTTTTAAAGAGGTTCGAACGCGTATCCACGTTAGATCTAAAGAGAACAGCACCAAACTCTTAGACGGTTAGATCGATAGCCGTGCGAAAGGCTAGAACCCTGGACCTGTACACCTCAATCATCTCCCAATTTTCAGTGGTTTTATCTACTCGGCCATTCTTCGGCAATGCAAGTCAAAAGGTGCGATTGTAATATGGGCATTTTAAACTTCTTCAAATGCCAAAATGTACTTTAAATTCTAATATTTTATGTGTTGTTAAAAAACCTTAGTTTACAAATTATGATCATATAATATGTAAAATATGTTAAGTAAATTATCTTAACTTAAAACACTTGAATGCCATTAGAGGATAGTTCATGTCATCGATAATGTCCTTTAGAGTTTATTTCTCCCTTCCCGAAGATTCCCTCTAGAAACTGCTAATAATCATTGAGAGGATTTTTAAATTGCGAATTACACGCGTACCACGTGTCCACCATTGTTTCAGTTTTAGTTCGGGAATCGAACTTGCAAACCTAACCTATGGTTACTAATTATGGTTACTATAAAATTCGATATCTCAATGAATAGCTTGAGGAAGAACTAAAACAATTGACAGTGTTTAGAATTTTAATTTACTAGCGTAAAAAAAAAAAAAAAAAAAAAAAAAAAAAAAAAGTTTCAGAAACCGGTGGTTTATCAAACTTCTATGAGTAAATTTTTCTTAATACTTCTGAATTATATTTTAATAAAAACAATTATTAGAGCTACTAATTTTTTAACCGAATCCGAGAGGTTTTGAACACGTGCATATAAGATTGAAAATTATACTTATGTATCTAGTAATTTTAAGCAGGGATCCGTAACTTAACGTAATGTGCGTTATAACCAATTCGTTATTCGTTAAAAATCATAACGTTATTCACAAGCCGAATAACGTTATTTATACCGTAACTTTCAAATCGTTCTTCACGAAATAACGTTATAATCTATAACGTTAATGATTTGAGAAATCAGTATTCGGTTACT